>OZ020572.1:32493808-33093808 GCA_963971525.1 Cephus spinipes | reverse complement strand
TTTATTCGTTGACTGATTGACATCCGAGTATTATGATAGGTACCTGACTAAATTACCTGTATCTTGATTGTCCATTAAGATTTTTTTTACATTCTCTCAAAATCCAAAGACGGCTCTATGGAATTTTTCAAAAGTTATCTCTACTTCGCCAGAACTTTAATGGGGGCTGTAGGAATTTTTATTTATTCCGTGCTTATCGCGATTATGGGTGAAACGAGTCGTCTGTGCAAATTCGAACTGGGAATTAAAAGTTGACGGAAATTATAGTCGAGATCCGACGGAGCTTCCGGTTTTACGTAGATATAGCAAGCACTACCGGAAATAACGGTGCCAACCCGCTGGTGAGGAGGGAGTGGCTACGCTTACCGACACTCGCTGCCACCAAGTGTGGATATTCTGCTGTGAGTGATTCCCAAGGTAACTTTTAGGGACACTTTATCCCTTCGGCATCCCTTTGCAGGAGGGGAGGAGGATCCTACTCCCAGGAAAGGGGAATCCCCTGGCATTCAATTATACACCCTATGCCAAACTATGAGCAACTAATAGCTTGGTCGGTCGGGTGGGGAGTTATAATTTGTTAGGGGATGAACAGACGACGATGGGGGTATATTTTTACAGGGAATGGGATTCTTCGATTTTGTGGAATTTACAAATCTCTTCAACAGCAATATCTCTAGTATAGATAACTAGCACACAAAAAAAAAGAAAGAAACAAGGTTTACCAAAATCTTAAAAATAAAAAATTATTAAATTCCCCATGTAAATTCCCACGTAACCCAAAGTATAAGAAGATCCATTAAAGTGCAAATAAAGTATGATCCCAGGGGTTGTCCAAGTGTTGCGCATCCCGAATATAAAATCCACCCCTGCTTACTATTCTATTTCTCTCCTAGGCGACCCTCTGACACTTTTCGACCCTTGGAATACCTTCGCTACCAAGATCCAAGGTGCGAAAGACTTTCACTGGGAATGGAAAGCACAAGTATCGTGGGTACCTCGAAAATCAAATATGAATAAGTAATGTGTATGTAATTTACGAATTTTCAGGGGTAAAGTCAGTTCGATTCCTTTTCGCGAGGCGACAGACAGAAGAGACAGGCGCACGTGTAACTTGGTCCGGAATTGGCCTGATCGTTCCCTAGGGAAACTGAGGGGAATCCCCGAAGACACGTCAGAGCCAATGTAGTCAGACGATTCCCTAGATAAAAAATGGATCCAAAGATAGCGTCGATTCGCTTGAGTCACTCGACAGGAATAAATAGCATGATGCACCGAGGGATGTCGTTCCCAATTGGAGAATTCACTAGGAAAATAAGAATTCTAGTAAATTTTAACAAACAAAAAATCCTACAACCCTATAGCCTCTACGCCGTATTGCCATACAGAATGTCCATGCTGGTAAAAATGAAGAATTTTACAAACATAACATGTTTGGATACCGATGGAAACTAGCCTGAATTATATACGGTGGACGAGGCTTGAATGTTACTGCAGAACTTTCAAATGGGAATAGTCAGAGTTGCCAACTGAAAATCCACCAGGCATTTTCGTTAATCCGTACCGACTATAGCTTCCATCCTGTTCTGTTGTTTACGACTGTCCAACGTGGCCCAGAATTGGCAGACCCGAAGTGTCAAGTAGAAACGGCAAAGTTTTCACCCTCGTAACCAAGCTAGGGGCTAAGACTTGTAGACAGGAAACACAGGGTCGCCAATAAAGCTGGAAACGACACAGTTGAAAATCAAAATAAAAACTGTTGCGAAATTAGGAGCTATTTCAGAGCTAATCAAGTGTCCTAATTCAAATCCCACCACTATCGGTCAAAACCTGTCCCAAATTCACAATCACGCACTTTTCCCGTCTGCACCCTCGTGCCAAAATAGACTAAAATTTCGTCCAACCGCACAATAAAATTTTACTGGAAAATTCAGCGATTCGACGATCGACCGAGCGTATCATCACGTAATACGGCAAAAACCGATAGATAAAAAAAAAACACGCAATTCTCTGCAATATTTCACGCGTTTCACCGCCAATTATGTAAAATTCCACGCGAGCGAATAGCTCCGTATGATTTCGCGAGATGACTGTAATCTGGTCCACGTCGAAAAGGAGCACTAAAAAAAAATTTGCAATAAATTTTGGCTCGCACATTTTTCAGAACACTTTTTTTTTAGCATTTTTTTTACGCATCTTTTTCCCGTCCTTCTTTTACGGTCATAGCGTCCGGGGATTATAGTCCCCCCTCCCCCCCCCCCCCCCCACTCAACCACTCTAGGGAATTTAACGGTCGCCCTGTACGTCGTTTATTTTTATTTTTTATTTTATATTCCCCGGCGAAAGCGTATACTTCGAGCTTACGTGTTTCTCTCTCTCAAAAAAAAAAAAGTCAAACCAAAGGCGTGCTTCCTCGTCACGGCCAAAGACAATTCCACGCCGGCGGGGGTCCCGCCGACAGTCGAAGAAGCTCGTAAAAATTCATGGAAAAACAAAAAGTTCCAGAGTTGCCGCGCCTAATTGCGAAATAGGGGTGGGTGGGGTGGTGAGAAATTTAAACACGATATTCTTTCAGGGCGAAAGAGGGTGGAAAGTTGTGCCTTTCCGTGGAGTAAGCGAAGGGTGGTATCGGGCAGGGTGAAAAGACTTGTCCTTATAGGGCTTAAATGGCATCCCCCCCCCCCTCCCCCCAAGTACTTTGCCGTTACGAGCGATTTCGACGAATCCCCCTTCCAGCCATCTTGCGAAATAAAACTTAAACGCCAAGGCGACCGCGCTTCGTTAGGACGACTCGCGCAGGGGTTGCGCGGAAACCGTGAGGCGGCCTCCAAAATATTTCAACCCTTCTGTCCCGGCTGTGCAGACTCAGAGAATAGGAATGGTCGATTAAGGTGGGAATGGGGGGGGTAGGTGGGTCATTACCGAGGGTTGCTGTCTAAAGATCACGATGCGCGTCTGGAGTTGCCGCGCAACTCCCCTAATGGGGATGAAACTCTTACCTCCCCTCCGCCAGGCATAAAACGTCTTTCAGATTTTTCACCCCTAACCACCAAGAGAACCAGCCCTTTTTTTCTGTACGTACTATATACCCTTATTCTAAATTAAAAACGTCACTCCCAATATCTAGTACGGTTCGAGCTTGATGGATTTAACTATGAGCACCCTTGCATTAAACTTATGGGTTTTGGGTAACCCTATTTTGAACCCTTAGGTTTTAGAATTTTTAGTTCTGGTCATTTAGAAGAAAAAAAAAAAAAAAAATGCATTGATTATCGATCAATTAGAAAATGAGAGTAGTCGAGAGGGCAGGGCCCCGTGCCTTTTCGTAGGGTTTTTTATTTTTTTGACTCCGAGAGCCGAAGAAAGGAAAAGAGATGGGGGAGGGAGGAGAAAGGAATCCATCGAAAGTGTCACAGTCTTCGCTCCCTCGGGGACAAAGGAGACTTAGAAAGCCAAGAAAACTTAACCGCGCGAGTCAAATTCGTTCGTTGCGAAAGAAGCTTTACGGGAATTCGGCGGTATCCATTAATTTATCGTCGCCTCGTGTCAGAGTTCACAGGGCGGCGAACAAAAACGCCGCGAAAATCGAATACATTTGCGAAAGAGGCAAGTAAGGGATGAAAAAAGGGGGAGCCGTCGAGAAGGGGACTATAAGAGTCAAAAGACAAGAACGGGTGTCGCGAGGAAATTCATAAAAACCAGCCTTAGGATTGGATAGTGCAAAGGTAAATTGGCACGCGTGGAAATATTCGCCGGGGGTGTCTTTCATACGGTGGCACGTGCCTTGCTTGAAACCGCAAAGTGCGAATGACTTGAGCTAGTAGGGATTGACAAAGTTTCTCAACAGGGACAATCATCCCCGTACGCCTGACGCAAGTTCATTATCATACAGAAACAAGATACTTAAACTGTGTTCTTCGAAATTTAGCCGGTGCGTTTTTCGACCGTTAATTTTCATTTTCCCCAATTGTCAAAAGGGAAATGCTCGCTAAAAGTGCACTGCGAAAAAGAGCGAATCGGCGATCTGGCGTATACAAGGGTAAATTTTCACAGACGTTATGGCATCCGGCCAATCGTTCTCGACGCAATTTCGCGAGTCTGTCGCGTGCGGTTTGTACGTTGCTTTTTCGCGTTTTAATTGCTGACAAAAAAAGACGAACAAACACATCGTAACATGGAAGAGGATAGAGGCCAAAAAAAAAGTCTACAGATTGAACGACTCGGCCAAGTCACCGAGTAACCAGCCCCCCAAGTCCCAGGATGCTGCTGACGTCGATTAAACATGGAATAACCTCGAGTGCTTGTAGAATCTCAAGGGCAGTAGGAACAAGGAAGTAGGTATGCGAGGCTGAAAGGGATGATGGCGGTTAACGGGGATGAACGAGAAATAAGTGGACTTTCCGTAAACTCGTGTGCGGGGGGGCTAGTCCCACAGAGAAATAAAAAAGTAGGGCCGGCTCTCTCGGAAGGAAAATTGAATGGAAAGAATTGGTTTTGGATATCGCAAAAGTCACGTGCGCCACGTCGATTAAATTTTTTCGAAAATTCCTCATCCAAGAATTTCGATCGATTTCGCCGGACAGAGTAACCAAAAAAAAAGGGGGGGGGGGGGGGGTACAAGGAATTTGTATGATCTTAAAAATTTGCAAAAACCGCCATTTTGAAAATTTCAAAGTCTTCCTTATCGGTATAACTTTTTCATAAAGCCACTTGTAAGTAACGCGATCCTTGATCCATGGAGTATTTAAATAAGGGTCTCCGCATACTCTTCCCTGAGGCTTTAAGGGTGAAAACGAAAATTCAACCCTACTTCAAACCGATCGAAAACGCTTAAGCGGGGCAAACAAGAGTTCAGGTACAATTTTTCGCTCCCGATATCGCATGTATCCGGCACGCCGGTTATATAATACATAGTAGGAACACCCTTATACCCTAGGGCCTATTGCGGGTCGGCCCTTAAACTTGGTAGAGTCATACGTTAAGAAAGGTTAAAGTGAATTTTGACAAAGAGATAGCAGAGGGGACAAGTGAAAAATCATCCCCTGTCGAGTTGCTCTCAAGAATTTAGGGTTTGTTCGTGGTAAAAAGGTCGATTCAACGTCATTGCTTATCCGTACGTAGTGAAGTAGCCACTTTTCATAGAAATTCGTCAAAGTTCAGCCCGCCTACCCACAATTCAATGCTTCGGCCTCGACTCTGCGCCGAGTCAGATTTCGTTTTCGGATTTATTAGTAACTGATGAAAATAATCTTGAGCGTCCCTGCCGCCGGGACGCGTTATCAATTGGATTGAGTGGCGACACGAGTCCTGCTGGATTTAAGGATTACCGTGAGATTGCCGGAGCGACGGTGGGACGATAAAATAAATTAAGGATAATGCCTGCTTTTGCTTTCTTATACAAAATGGCCGTCCTATTTCGTATACCGACTACGTGCTATCGACGCGCCAATATTATCGCTTGGGTTTTTAATATCCTACCGGAGTAATATATATATTTTCGCGTATGCCCGTGAACCTTGCGCACTGTGATTCGAGAAATAATCGAAATAATGTATTAATTGCGAAATCAAGTTAATTGCATTATCCAGTACTTCGATACTGAATAAAGGGGGCTCGTGGTACTTTTCTCACTCGTACTTATATCCAAGGGGTGCTTTTGGCAAGCAATAATAAAAGGCTTGATAAGATAAATTAACCGTGCCGCCGGCTTCTCGCTCGCAGTAGGGGGGTGAAATTTTGCCCAAAAGGGTTCTCCAAATTTCATTCGGACGCGCCAAGTGTGTACGATTTTGAGAAAGGGGTAAGAGTACATTCTTTTTTTTAGCACCCTTCAAAATTCTAGCAACCCTTGCCAGAATCAAGTCGTTTACAACAAATAAATGCTATTTGGCGATATGCCCGTCATAAAAAAAAAAATTTCGATTTTTTGCCAAGCGAATAAAAATTTTTTTTAAAATAAATTTGAATTTTAAAAAATGCACAGATATACAATTCACGTGTATTTTTTTATATTTCAATACATTTTACAAGGGTAATCTTGTCACGGGAGATCGTAGCGATTCGAAAAAATTTATTTTCAAAAAATTTTCAAAATTCCCGCCTCACTCCGAAGTTATTTCGCAGCCCGGAAATCCTTTCAGGGACTGATCTCCGCTTATGGGGATTTGATGGCAAGGGGCGGGATGGGGGAGTGGGGGGGGGGGGGGTGAACGGCGAGTCCGAGGGTAGCATTCTTCTATCCACAAAAGGGTGCAAACTGAGAACCACTGATGATGGCGGGGCGGCGATGGTTGTCATGGCAACACGCGAGCTCGCCCCCAGGGCAACCCCAGATCTACAGGGTGTTTCGATCGTGTTGTTACCTTTCAAAAGGTAACTGTTTCGTCGAATCTTCAAGACGATTCAGTAACGAAGGTACACCATAAATTTACACCCCCCTCCCCACACCATAAATTTTCCCATACAAATAAAATATTGCATCAATCCAAAAAAAAATTTTTATTCCCCCCCAAAAAATGTCGATTCAAGTAAAAACTTCTTCTTCGCGTTAACAAAAATTGGCTGCACGATAGAAATTCACGTTGCCACGCCCAATGTAAAAAAAGAAAAAAAAAAAAAAAACTACCCCACAAGACCCGTGCGCCACGAAGCGGTAGAAAAATTATTATTCAAGTGGCAGTCTCGGTACTCGAGGATGATCACTTTTCATGGGAGGATACAGCAAGAGGGTGGAAAAAGCCGTCTAACGGTCGACAACGTCAAGTTCAAATAAGTGATAAGATAAATTTCAAAATTTTTGAAAAAAATCACCCCCTCCCCAAACCACTCACCCACAACGGACCGTGCACAAAAGCCACACGACAAAACATACAATTTTGATGACCCCGTCGACTGAAACGACCTGTAAGATTTGCGTCACCAAAAAAAAAAAAAAAAAAAAGGGACTCTTTCTCGGATTCCCCAGAAACGAGAATAAAAACGTCACAGCTTCTCCAGCCACCGGCAAAAATGAGAATTTCTTTGGCGTTCTGCAAGACACGAGACGCGAGTCGTTTCGAGATATAACGCTCTGTCCTTGTCTCTCTACCGCCGTCACCCACTCGTCCTCCATCGCTCTCTCTCTCTCCCTCTCACACGCGCATTGTCCCATGCTTAGCGACGACGATTCCTTCTCTTTTCGTGCCCTTAAGCACAATCCATACACAGAGTTCTGGAACAAGTGAGAAAAATCTTGAGGCTAAGTGTGCACTCGGCAGAAGTAACGATAAGTGGGGTACCTGAGGTAATAACACAGGTATGTGTGGTATATATATATATATATATCCTCCGTGTATTTTCTGCTTAGAGGTAAACAACGTGGTTAGACAGTACAACGTGCGGGGGTCTAAAAGACCCGTGAAAATTAATTGATTGGTATTTGTGAAATTCCAAAGACTTAAGGAGAATGGTACCGTCAATTGTAAGGATGAAATATAAGCATGGACCAACGAATCACTATTATCTTCCAAGCTCATCTCTAATGACATTAAAAAAAAAAAACGTGTCTAGCGTACCCAAGAATTACCTTCTCACTGAAATACCCTCTTGTGCCGTATGATTGATGACGCTTAACGAAATTCGTCAACGACCCGAGCCTAATTGTTCGCCAAGTTTGGACAGCCTGGGTAATACCGAGGGTCATTAATTTATAATCAAAGAATAAAAGTAAAAAATTTTCTTTATCATCGGCTTCAAAGCATATTTTCGTGAGAGTTATTAAAAATTTTACCCGCATTTGTGCCTCTACGAACTTTCTTCTCGACCACGTGGTCGGATGACAGCTGTCAGATTTGACAGGTGGCTTTAAAGTCACAACAGCTCGTGTACCTACGGGGTTTTGTTCTATCGGCCAATGACTAAGTAGACAAGGGGTTGTGTCCCGAGCTAATCGGCTTGACTGTATTTTTATCCTCCCTCATATCGGCAGGGGGTGGTAGAAATTGTTCGAAACGACGAAATCGAGCGGGTAGAGATTTTGAAAAAAAAAAAAAAAAAATGTACCCCGAAAGATAAATGAATATTCTGCTGATATGCAAATTCTTTGGGGTAGTTAAGTCGCTTCTCGTAATTTCTCTTGAAAAGTGGTTTAATCGCTATCGAGGGGCGCGGGGGGCTCTATACACCTGCAAGCCAAGAAAGGGGTAGGTTTTGTGAGAAGAAAGCCCTGGGAGGGGTCTACTCACTATATATATATACACACATATATGTATATATAATATATAATACACGACAATATACGTATATAGTGGCCTGAACTGCGGGACAAGGGTTGGAGGGTAGTTAGCCCCGTTGCCATTCATTACCTTGTCAAAGGTTGAAGTTTAAGTGGAGCAAGAGAGCGCGAGGGGGTGGTTTTCCCGGCATTGGACGAGGCCCGGGGGTAGTAGTAGTAGTAGCAGTGCTTCGAATTACCCTGTTGACAAATTGCTCGTTAAAATTGCCATCGTTCGCCGCTATAATTATCGGGTTAATCGAGAAAAAAAAAGTAGGGGGGAGAGCCAAGAAATTTTTTTTCAAAACCAACTCCTGCACGCGAAAAATAAATAAGGGTAGAAGAAGAAGGAAAAAAAAAAGAAGAGAAAAAATTGCAAACTTTTTCATCGTACCGCGAGACCATAGCCAACCCCTCCCTGCGATTCCCGTGTACGGGGAGGCTAAAAAAAAAAGTACAAGTCACCCAAGTCGAGCAAAAGGGGTAGTTTTTGTCAAAAGCAAGGCCGCAGCGAGCAACCCTCGTTTCCGCATTAACTCAACCGCTTGGCCTTAATTTTCCTCTTCTGGCTTCTCTTTGGCAGGGTTGTCTCTCATTTTGTTTCGTCAAGAAAAATTAATCGAGCACCCCCCCCCCCCCCCATTCGCCCAATAACCCACTCTAAGTTAATATCGATAATCGAATCGACAGCGCAACCCCCTCCTACCCCTCGGAACTCGACAGGTGCGAATAATGCGAATGGCGATTATAGCTTTTTCGTACAAAGAGAAATTTTCAGTGATACATTTTTTTTTTCAATATAATCGCACAAATAGTCCACCCCCCGCCTCCGCCACCCTCCGATAATAATATCAGTACGATACGCCCCCCCCCCCGCCCCCTCCAACCGTGGGAATTCAATTTTATCAAAAATTTTCACTCAATTTCCCAACAGACGTTTCGTCAGATTCAGTCGCCATTTTCAAATACATTCGATACGTTCACAATGCATATTCAATTTTTACCCATATATATATATATATATATATTTAACATATAGACACACATCCACCTATGTATACCGGGTGGATAAATTTGTACGTGCAACCGGCAGATCTTTTCCGAACAGTCGACAGAGCCAGCCAGTCAGCCAGTCACCCCTTTTCACTGTACACTTTACATGTATAAGCACCCCTGCCCCGACCCACCCACCTAACCCTTTCAGGTACCTCAGTACAGTGACATACGCCGATGCACCTAGCCTACCTAGTAGACGACATACCCTTCCATTTACACGCGTGCATAAAAACATGTCGCAAAATCCCATCGTCTTCCCACGTGAAAGCGTCGCACAATCCCACGAGCCTTTTTGTAGTCGGCGAATAGAAAGGCAGAAAACGCAAGATAAGTATACATATATATATGTATATGCTCCATACTTGATACGGGCTTAAAAGCCTTGGAGGGGAGAAAGAGGGGAGTGGAGAGTATAGTGGGAGCAAGAAGAATTTCAATCAGTCTCAGCATCCCACTCGTAAGATTTATCTCTGACTTTTCTGGAGCATCTCGAAGAGAGTTAGGTCGTTTAAGAAAAAAAAAAAATAAATAAATAAAATTATTCGATACCCCTGTTAAATGATTATAGATATTAATCAAAAGCACGAGCATAGGGACGAGAGTCTTATCACACTTTTTCACGTTATCGGGCGATCCCGTATCGCGACTGACCGCACATGTTACAGCGTTACGAACGAATCGTGCTCGCGTGTCCCATCCATGTCCCTGGTGTGACGTCAGGACGTGCGTCACTACGCGGAGTGAACTATCGGCCGATTTTCGTCTGGCTCGAGCCGAGTTACGTAAGTCTCAGCTGACACATCGGTCGCTGACACTGTGAATTTAATTAAGGCTGCCCCGCAACTCGCGACCATCGCTCGAGTCGATCGCTACCGTGTGTACGCACCCTAATTACATTTGGGGTAAATGCATGAGTCACTGAGGAGTCCTCCTAGTGGATTTTAGACAATTGTTTACACGGTAAATGCACTTAGGGTGGGTTTCTAAGATGAGCATGAAAAAAATGAAGGGAAATATATATATATGTATACAGTGGAGAGATCATGGGAATTCGATAGGTACATAGCCCCGGAAACATGATTGATCGTAACGTCGGTGTCCGGTGACGCTGGAATTTTCCACCCCAGGCGAAAGCGACGTCGTAATTCATCGGGAAAGATTTTCACGAGAGCGACGGAAAAGCGTTCTTACTGGGAGCGACCAACGTGCGCGTGAAAGCTGACGGTTGCTGCTGTACAATCGAATCGAGTTTTGAAAATTAAAATATTTTTAAGCCGAGTTCGCATAGGTCTGCTTCTGCTGTACTAGGAGGGCTCTCGGTTTGATACTGTCTGTCTCTTTGGCGTTAACGCGTTTTTGTCGCGGCGTTGAGGACTCGCACTTACGCCGGCCGTACTATGGTCTGACTTTTGTCAATACGAGGGTTTTTCCCACTTTCTGCAAAAGTGTTTCCATTGAAGGTACACGCACGGCGGCTGACTGTAAAATTGTCTTTTTCAAAGTGTCGCGAACTTCTTAAAAGTACGGTGACACTTGATACGGATATTTGAGTGAGGTTATGAAAGGCGGGAAATTTGAATTGTTACGTACAATAATTGTCTCTTGGCAACGATTCTGTGAGTCTATCGTTAATGGGGGATAACGGTCCGAGGTCGGATCAAGAATTACGACGCAACGGTACTGCTCCAATTGTAATTTCACTGGATATCGCCAAACGACAGTGCAGTACGTACGTGCGTACGTAGGGTGACTTTACAATGAGCGACTTTAAATGGGTGATATCCTCATGCAAGCAAGCAGAGCACGCGGGTCCACTAATACGATCCTACTAATCCTTATAAATAGTTGACTCGGTTTGAATTACGAGGAGGCCTTGGCCCCTCTAATTAAACGGTAATCTGTGTGTCGCAGCGCTCCACGCGTTAAAGTAAGGAACCAGCTGACGACGTAGGGGAATCCCAGCGGATATCGTCGGGATTTAATCTGCTGCAGGAAGCGACCGCGTCCAGGAGAATCCTGTAGGATTTTTACTGTAGATATGAACCCCAGGGACCGGCGTCGCGACGACCATCGATCAGGATTGTCAAGTGTGGCTATAGGCGTAACCCTAACGAATTGCCTGGACAGACCGAGGCGTTCGATGGGTAGGAATTAAAAATCCAAAAAATTTCATGAATTTTCGGATTCATGAATAATTTATGTATACGAACAATTTGGATATGTAAAAAATTGGCTTTTACCTATTTCACGGAAAATCTTGGCGATTGTGAAAAGTACGATTTAAAAAAAAATGAAATTTTGTTTACTGTACAAAATTCAAAATTTTTTTTTTTTTTTTACTACAACCAGGTATACCGGTATAACGTAGTGCCTTTTGTGTCGCTCGTAAAGCGTCAGCGGGCTGTTTCCAAAGAGGCTCATTGTGCATGCAATCAGGGAGGCTTAATGAAGCTTCTGCGTGACGGGAAATTCTGGTAGCTTAATCCGATTTCGTGTCAGGGCCGTAACAATCTCGATCGGCATTAGACCAAGCTATTGTAAAGCTTGTAGTTAAGTGAGAACGCCGCTTGAAGTTTCATTTCGTAGTTCTCACGAGCTTTCTAAAAATCCTTAAGTCCGATCCTAATGAGGTTTCGTCGACTTGGTCGGCGGTTCGCGAAAAAAAAAAAATAAATAAATCTTTAATTCCGATAATGCCTCGCTGGCCTAGGAGTAAAAGACATTTTTTTACAGTGTCGCCCGCTAGCAAGCCCTCGATAACTGCCAGCCTTATCCACCAGACGCGACGCTTTATCAAATAAAAACGCGTACGAGAAGAAATACGTATATCGTGATGAAAAGAAAAAAAAATTTTTGTTAATTTTCCACCAACCCTTAAATCTCTACACCCCTTGCTGACATTGAGAATTAATTAAAAAATTTTGCCACCCTTTTGCGTAAAATTTCATATATACAATTTAGGGAGGATTTTTGCAACTGTTACTGTGCCTTTACAAAAAGACAAAAAAAAAATCTCCAATTTTGGTGCACCCTTAATTTATCACCATTTCCCTTCCGACCAACTACCCTTCCGTTCGGTTCCCATCCGGTGCCCTTTTTACCTCCCTCTGGACGCCTCTCGTAAATCGATACGGTTTATATACGCGTACGATGTGTTTAAGCCACAAGACCCGTGAATAGCTTCGGTTTCCCCGCATTCCCATGAATTAATCTAGTGACTAGGGAATTTCGTTTATCTACATATTTCCTCGTCCCCTAACCATTCGCCCTTTCTTCGCCAAACGCGTACAAAAGAAGTAGAAATCAGGTGTCAGAACGTTAAATCGCTCGCGATCTAGGCCGTCTCTCGAAATAGTCCCATTGAAAACAAACAAGACAGAAGCAGCCTCTGCGATGTTTAAAATCGCCGTAATACGAGAGTTCAGTGAAAGGCCCGTTTTTGAAAATTTATAATTTTCCTTAAAAAAATAAAAAAAAAAGACCTACGTAAAAAGACCTAACAGAACCCAACAATTTCGCCAACTGGCAAAAATTGACAAAAAAAAAAACCTCCACGAACCTCATAAAATTCACCTGAATCACCAATAACAATTAAACCTGTTATTTCTCATATTTCAACCTCAATTCGTTCTGGTGCAATATTTAGCTGCTGCATTGATAGAAAAAAAATTATATATATATATATATAAAATACACCTTGCCCTTGCCCACGCAAACCCAAAAACGTTTCCACTAATGGAATCCGTACGAGACCGTCAAGGCTGGCATTGAATGACACGTAGAAAGGAAACTCGATGGATCTATCGTTCCGTCGGATCGCAATTTATTCCCTAGGAACGCGGCGTGACGAATGATAATTGGAATTTGACAAACGTCGGTATTCTCATCGTATCGTTTCTTCACCAAAAAGGGAATGAAAAAAAAAAAAAAAAAAATCCAAGGACCCACCCCTCCCCTTAACGGTACGTTGAAAATTTTCCGAATCTTCGGATGCTCCATTGATCGACCAGACCGAATATATAGATATAGATAGGACAAAGCCAGCCAGCGTTAGCAACGTCATCAATCTCCAGAGGAGTAGGGGGGAGGGCGGCAAGGGGGAGTGAACGCGAAGCGCACGTGTTCTTCATCTTTTCCTTCTCACCTTAAACAAAAAAAAAAAAATACAATACGATACAGCGCAGCGTACCGTTTACCGTGTGTCACGTAAAATTTCGAGAAAACTTTTGTTTTTTCTCGCGCGGGAGCAGCGAGCGACGATGTCGGAGGTCAGGTCACATTTGCGAGTATCCAACACGTGCAGCTATCCACATGTGACCTTCGGCTGGATTTTAACGCAGTGACCCAAATGCGTCACAACAAAAAAAAAATTGATCTCGCAGGCATCCAGGAATACATATATGTATACGCAATGCGTGAGAGATTCGGATATATCGAGTGAGACGGAGAAGCGACAAAGAAACGACGAGTTAGGTACTGATTTATAGTGAGGGTTCCTAAAGGTGAAAAAAAAAAGTGATCAATTTATTTTTTAGAATCTGGACCAATCCTGTTCCTCCGAATTCTCAAATACCATTGAAATAAAATCCCGTTCGAAGATTGGTCGTGTTGAGATAAAAAGGGTACTACTCGAATTCGCCTTCAACGAGATAACCCTTATCAGAGCTACCCTATTCAGATTTCACCCTTATCGTACAGGCCCCGATAAGATTCTCGAAGAAAATCCGAGCCATTGCTATACTTGTCTTGAAACAAAACAAAAATTTCAAAATCATTCCCCGTCAAAACACAAACATGTCACGTGGACCCCTTGACGTCAGTGAAAAATTTGGTCCAGACCTACAAAAATTTATTAGCAAAGTCTCATACCGGCACCATAGTATCTAATTGGATGCTGTGTTTACAGATCGCTGGGCACCATCTCTGAATTGAATTCGTGGTTTAAAGACCAAGGATCGCCGATATCCGTATAGGTGTACACGTATACATAACCTTGTTAAAAATATGAAATTTTCTGCCCGCAAGGACACTCGTATTTTTCATGCATCAAAGTCGCGAAATTTAATGAAAATTAAGGTCCTACCTTGTCCCTGTCGAATGATCCTAATTAGTAACGAAGTCAAAGGAAGGCGGAAGAGACATCAAGCGTAAAGTGATCCTTGGGCACGGTAGGCAAGCAGCGTTCAGGATCAGATACGACAAAGTCGGGTGTTCCCTGATCTGTTGGTAAAAGACATAAGAGGATGAATAGCCTGGTGGCAGAGAAAGTCAGAGGGTGTCATTTAATCCAGCAGAATCCCTCAAAAGCTGTGGGTATATCGATTGGAAATCCCGGCAAGGAAACACAAGCCAATACAAGGTACGTGTACAAAGATCAGATTTCACAGGGACGATCGGTACTTCGCAAAGTGTGTTTGTTTCCAGATCAAGAAGCATCAAAGAGAAAGATTGATTAAGGATAAAGAAGAAATAAGATATTAAAGCCCGGTAGAAAAAGATTCGTTAAGAGATTACTTTTATCGTATTCGACGGTTGACCCGGTTAGAGCAGACTGTAAACAAACGCGGTAGTACCGGCAACGGCCGTTTGGCGCCACCGTCGCAGGATACGAAATTAACGTAGAAAGTCGACCGAGCGTCGAATTTTCGTATCCGCCAGTAACTTTTCCGACCGTGGGCGACGGCGACAAAGTGAACGAAGAAAGAGGTTAAAAAAAATAAACAAGCAAGAAAGACAAGGGGAGTATTAACGCTCGACAACAGGGTGCGTCCTTTTACTACTGAAAACAGGACTACCGGAGCCATGGCAGAAGCCAGCGGCGGCCATTACTGCCCGTCGACGTCTACGATCCCCCCGTCTACTAGACTTCCCTTCGTTTGTCCCCGTATTGTGTTGACTTCTGCTTGTCCTAAAAATAGAATCCAACAGGAGGCGTATTATAGATGCATCCTGTGTGCACGGCAAGGTGCAAGGCGCGCGCGTCTGCCACGAAAATAAAAACGTGACGCGAATGCAGCGCCGGTATCTCTGTCACGTGTTACAAGTTGAGCCATAGAAAATTTATAAGGAATAAGAAGACACCTCGTTCCGTATGGTAATATCATTGACACTTAAGAGACCTCTTCGATATCGAATCACATTCGATCCCAACAAAATTTTTAAAAAATCAATAAAATTCAAAATCTCTTATTCTCTCCTACAGCAATTACCAATGATAATTATTTTAATTGTAATATTTTAATATTGTAGATTGCCTGACACAGTCCCACGGTCGGTACATGTTTTATATATTTAATGGGAAAAAAAAGGGAATTTCAGATAGCGTGTCAAGAACGTCACAAGTGACTCGATAATATTCATCTAATCGACATAGCTACTCGAAACACGTGGGAAGCTCAGTAATCGTTACACGCGTATCACGTATATAGCTACACGTGTTAAGCTCAAGGAAGATATATATATATATATATTCACGTTATAACCATAAAGCCCGTGTTGGCTGTCAGTGGTGCAGTAGTGCCTGCCAGGATTCGATGCATATTTATGACGTCAACTTGATGCAGTTCCAGAGGTGTTGGGACAAGTGCGTTTATTGATTTTTTTGGAAAAATTGGACAATTGGCCTTTGGTGCAATTGGTAGCTTTGTGTAAAAATTGCAATTTTTTGTTCAAAACTCAAAGGGAGTTGACGATTGCCAAAAATGGAAAAAATTGATTTTGGACATTGAGGGGAGTACAGCATCCAATTCTTATGGCCATAACTCGACCACGTGGTGGTTGCACGTAAAAATAGGATACAGATCTAGGGGAGTATTGGCACGCGTGGTTATTATGGGAAAAGTGACTATTGGGGTGGTTTGTGGCTACTTCGCTAGAAGGGGATGATCGTCTAATATATGTATATATATATATATACACACATATACACCGGGACCCCCCACAGTTTTGATAAGCCTGAAGGAATCCGGCTGTACGTTACTTTGCATGCGAATATAAATGAAAGATTAATCAGTAGACGTCATGTAAATTGCGTCAGAGCAAACGACGAAGTAAGATGGAGAAGAGACAGATGGATCCCTTAATTTCTACAAGTCACCCCTTGCGACAAGCTAATTTAAGGCTGTCCATATTTTCTAGTAGGAAACAACCGTAGAATCCTACAGACGTAATTACAAATTTTCGTTATACAATCGAGAGCTGTGTCGTTACAATGGACCAGTGAAATGTTGAGAAACAACGAATCTCAATGATAATGAAAAATAAAATATATCGTCAGAACGAAAAATCCACCACCTCATATTTGTTAATTAAAAATCAAATGGAATTATAATTATTAATTCACTGCATTTAGCAGGTGTACGTGAAATCGGACAAAAAAATATATTCATATAGCAAGGTCCATGATTGATTATAAAATAATGATAACAAGACGCTCATTAATCCGCTATGACGAGCGATCAAAAAATTGATCGCAATCGATCTTATCCGATGATAATAAAAAAGTATAGTTTCGTCACCGAGTATTAACCCGCATGGTAAAGTCGGATCATCGTCATTCCATCATCTCGGGATCGGCCTCACGATCGAATCGATGATTAATAGCGTATAATTATTTGAGGGATCCTTGATCAATCTTCCAAGAGTGACCAATAATAATCGTCATAATTACATAATGACCCGACAAGTTAACTGATCGATCAACACTCCTATCATATATACGCATACAGTTGCACAACGTTAATCATTCCAATACAGAGAGTTCGGCCATTCGACTTGAATAATTCTTCAGCTGAATGCCGGTAGCCCGTCTTGCATTATGAAAGCCCGCGTTCCCTATAAGGCCTGGATATTCCAGGTAATATAGGGCGACCGCTCGACCTGCCCCCTCGCGGCAATTCCCGGAGACGGACGTGCGGATTATTCGCCTCGTATTTAGATCATGCAGGCTCACGACGCGACGCAAAGCTGCCCAATGAGAAACGTGATGTTTGTACTGGCAACGTATCATAATGAAATTGAAATATAATCAAATACACCAAAGTTCGGTGCGGGCCGTTTTCCATTAACCAGAACGAAATTTGAATTTGCGATAAACGTGCGACGTTCATTCATAAGCGACGTACTGAGATCTAGATTCATCCGAAATGCATTATCCTGAACCGATACAGGCGATTTGAGCGCCACGAAATAAAGCGGCCGTCTAAACAACTACTGTCCACACGGATCTTGCAGAGCGATTTTATTTTTTTGAATTTTTTGGTCAAATTACAGTCACTACCCAAAGACTATAGGACAGCGGTAATCCATAGGGGATGAAATAAAAGAAAAGCCCAGTAGCAAATCTCCCTGCTACACTCACTCCAATTTCATCCCCTGCATATAGGGTGGTTTCGTTCAGCCAGGGATGGGACACTAAATCGCGACAGCTCAGCACTATAAAGCAGAAGAGAGTTTGGGGGGGGGGGGGCATCTGGTGGCACCCCTAGGGTTCACTGGTTAGCTTCCACCCCTGTCTCACATTCTCGTGCCCCTCTCTACCCTGGTGAGCAATGCCAAAGCTAAGGGAATGTGCATTCCCTTCTACACCGCCCGTCTTACCACCACCACCACCCCTTTTATAAAACATGACGTGCCTAGAGAGAACCTGGCAAAGTGTGGCATGAGAATTACCAAGACCCCCTCTGTCAATAGCAACCCCTATATATATATATAGATACGTAGCATACAGCAAACCAACCCTTGCGAGGCCTAAAGTTACCCAACCCAGGAGGCCAAGGCACCCAGAGGCCACGCGCATCTTTATGGCTCCTAAGCGAATTGCATCAACCCTTCGAGTAACCCACAGCTATATATATATACATACATTACGTCACTACCAACCCCCGTGCATCCAGACTTCCAACGTCATTCACTCAATTGCTCGTACTTGTAATTGACACGTTTACGACGTACCTGCTATCCAGTAAACCCCGTGAGTTTGTCATGTGGCATCAAGAGACTCGGTCGAGTCTCGCGCCAAGTACAGGCAACCGGCTGTACAGGGCGCAGCTCGCCGAGACTCTTTACTTGAGTCAACTCTTATACCTGTGTTTGGAACGAAATATCTTATTAACCGCTATACATGAGAAAAAGTTATTGATACATTCACTATAGGAATTGAGGGTCCTGAATTGATTGCCCCCACGTTCAATACGATTAGTATACGAGATCAGGGTGTATTGAGATGGCGAGCGAGATGATTTTATTTCAGTTCCGTCGTCGTCGTCATCGTCGTCGTCGTCGTCGTCGTCGTCGTCGTCGTCGTCGTCGTCGTCGTCTTCGCACGTCCATCGCATTTTTTACACGACAGATGGCGCTGACTGCTGTGCCTTCTTTACCTATTTGTACTCTGTATGGTGGTAGTAATTTACGAATACACAATACAATCAAATACACTTTATACGTGAAGCTACCGTTCATACCGAATTTCCAGTTAGTATAAGGGTGCTTTCACAACAGTATAGAATTATCCAGTTTTTAATAGCATTCATGTGCAGCGCGCGTATATGGGTGTATGTATATGTGTGCTTCGGCATAATTCCTCGTATTTTAGGTGACAGATTGTCCAACTGTTCTGCTTCGTAGTTTTCTATATCTAGATGGCCGACGTGGAAGTCCAGGGTGTCCAGGTATTCCGCTTCGTAGTTTCTTGTATCTAGGTACTGGATGTGGAAGTTCAGGGTGTCCAGGTATTCCGCTCCGTAGTTTCTTGTATCTAGGTACTGGATGTGGAAGTCCAGGGTGTCCAGGTGTTCCGCTCCGTAGTTTCTTGTATCTAGGTACTGGATTTGGAATTCCAGGGTATCCAGGCATTCCCCTTCGTAGTTTTCTGTATCTAGGTGTCGGATGTGGAAGTTCAGGGTGTCCAGGTATTCCGCTTCGTAGTTTTCTGCATCTAGGTGTCGAATATGGAAGTCCAGGGTGTCCAGGTATTCCGCTCCGTAGTTTCTTGTATCTAGGTACTGGATGTGGAAGTCCAGGGTGTCCAGGTATTCCGCTCCGTAGTTTCTTGTATCTAGGTACTGGATGTGGAAGTCCAGGGTGTCCAGGTATTCCGCTCCGTAGTTTCTTGTATCTAGGTACTGGATGTGGAAGTCCAGGGTGTCCAGGTGTTCCGCTCCGTAGTTTCTTGTATCTAGGTACTGGATTTGGAATTCCAGGGTATCCAGGCATTCCCCTTCGTAGTTTTCTGTATCTAGGTGTCGGATGTGGAAGTTCAGGGTGTCCAGGTATTCCGCTTCGTAGTTTTCTGCATCTAGTTGTCGAATATGGAAGTCCAGGGTGTCCAGGTATTCCGCTCCGTAGTTTCTTGTATCTAGGTACTGGATGTGGAAGTCCAGGGTGTCCAGGTATTCCGCTCCGTAGTTTCTTGTATCTAGGTACTGGATGTGGAAGTCCAGGGTGTCCAGGTGTTCCGCTCCGTAGTTTCTTGTATCTAGGTACTGGATGTGGAATTCCAGGGTATCCAGGCATTCCCCTTCGTAGTTTTCTGTATCTAGGTGTCGGATGTGGAAGTTCAGGGTGTCCAGGTATTCCGCTTCGTAGTTTTCTGCATCTAGGTGTCGGATGTGGAAGTCCAGGGTGTCCGGATGTTCCGCTCCGTAGTTTCTTGTATCTAGGTACTGGATGTGGAAGTCTAGAGTGTCCAGGTATTCCGCTTCGTAGTTTTCTGTATCTAGGTGTCGAATGTGGAAGTCCAGGGTGTCCAGGTATTCCGCTTCGTAGTTTTCTGTATCTAGGTGTCGGATGTGGAAGTCCAAGGTGTCCAGGTATTCCGCTTCGTAGTTTTCTGTATCTAGGTGTCGGATGTGGAAATTCAGGGTGTACAGGTATTCCGCTCCGTAGTTTCTTGTATCTAGGTACTGGATGTAGAAGTCCAGGGTGTCCAGGTATTCCACTCCGTAGTTTCCTGTGTCCAGGTGTTGGATGTGGAAGTCCAGGGTTTTCCGCTCCGTAGTTTCTTGTACCTAAGTGTAGGACGTAGAAGTCCAGAAAAGTGTGCAACAAGCTTTGGCGCTTCGCTCAAACTATAGTATCCTCTTTGATGTTCGCACGGCCTAAGGTACAAGGCCTGAAATAATCCAGCATACTCTCCTCTCTTACATTTACCACACGGCTTCAACAAGCTGGACACCATTAACGACGCTTATATGCATTGAAGATTACATTTTCTTTAAAAATTTGTATATGTCTTTATGCATTTCTAGAAAAAGGGACTTACAAATTAAATTTATATGCCATTAAACATTTTCGACACCGCAATATATTTTTCTGATTAGCAACATCATAATGCATTTACATTTTATATCTGTGACAATATAGATTTCAGTGCTTAGAGCGTCTATGTCCCGTTGAACAACAAAAACTTGTGATATCCCCAAAAAACACTTACGTGTAAAAAACTACGCCAAGTACAGGTGTGCTGTGTATTCCTCTAATAAAAAGTATTGATATCAGATTATTGAGGCCAAGTACATAAGTCACTACATGTTTGCCTATTATATGATCTAGCACTGGCCCATCATTTTAATTGTATTTTCAAAATTTCCTATAACGTTTTCACTACTCTTTTACATTACTACTGTTTCTCGTAGTTGATTATGAATTAATGGTTATTTAATAATTAATAAAACTTTAGCTGATTCCTTATCGAGTACTACTTGGCGGGTCCGTGCCAGAAATTCCAAAGTACTTACTTTGAACGTACTAATAGTATCCTAAAATTATATGTTTGTTATTAAGATTTTACCGTGATTATTATTAACGAGTTATCGTAAATAAGCTCTATATAGAAAGTTGACATTGGTTTTGAGTTTAATGACTGGCATTATGAATGCAAATTTATATCAAGAATTGCACGGACCCGCCAAGTAGTACTCGATAAGGAATCAGCTAAAGTTTTATTAATTATTAAATAACCATTAATTCATAATCAACTACGAGAAACAGTAGTAATGTAAAAGAGTAGTGAAAACGTTATAGGAAATTTTGAAAATACAATTAAAATGATGGGCCAGTGCTAGATCATATAATAGGCAAACATGTAGTGACTTATGTACTTGGCCTCAATAATCTGATATCAATACTTTTTATTAGAGGAATACACAGCACACCTGTACTTGGCGTAGTTTTTTACACGTAAGTGTTTTTTGGGGATTTATTCATACGAGAATCTCCATGGGGATGATTTACGTTTTCTCCATGAATAATGCAAACTTATCCTGAATGGCTATTATTTTGAGCAAATGGCGGCTAAGGCCCTGCCTGCCACTGGGCACTACCGAAATCTCCTATAGGTATACCAAATCGACGTCTGGCCGGTGCTTTCAATTTCAGAAGCGTGTTGCCTGTCTACCGTTTCAAAGGAGAACAGACACACAGGGACCTGGGCCAGGGTTATACCTCTCTAGGTTGTAACGCCATGGGATTTATTTTCGTTGAATAAACGCCAGCACGCTTCGCCCCCGTACCGCCTGCGGTGTAAGATTCTCACAGTAATTCTTTTTCTGACAAGGTACCGCCCCTTCTTTTCACCAAGGGGATGCTGCTCTGCAGCACGGGTGCAACACAGCAATCTTGGAGTATAATAAAAAATCCCATAAGTGCATTCCATGGTTTGTCTACTGTCACGGCAGACACTCCCCTGTGTCTTATTCATTATGGCGGCAGCCAAAGGGTTGAACGATGCCACGTAAACAATCTTTTTCCAGCCGCTCTCAGCAGAATCACTTGTCAACCCTTGGCCCTTCTACTTTCTGGCAAAGGGGTTCGCTTGGGATGCTGCACGGGATCGAGACACTGTCTCTCCTACACATCCCTTCGTCTTGAACTTCGAGAAGGGTGGAGTACTGTGCTTCCGGTGCAGATAGACTGCAATGCCATAATTTGAGAGTCAATGGACGTGTTAAGATAAAACTAACCCTCCTTCTTTTTCAAACATCCCCTTTTTGTTTATTATCGTTACTCGCGCACGAGGCGTGGGAAATATTTTGTATTTTCTCGTCAATCCCTGGATTATGTAATTACTGCGTGTTGCTACTCGGCTAGTCATATTGATTTTTTTTTAATTTTGCAAATTAAGGGAAAACTCTCGCAGAAGGTGCAGTTCGCGTGGTCGTTAGCGAAAGAGTGAAAATTTATTGTCCCAGATGATTGCCGTGACTCGCGCATCATCATTTTAATTGTAATTAACAGGTACCGTAATAAAATTGTACATGATGATTGCCCAGCTGTATATACAAGTGTGGTACAATACACGAAAATACGCACTCGCTTGTCCCGAGTGGCGGCCGAGGTCATTGGACAAGTAAAATATTGTCATCCAGCAGAACCGCGCACGAATTTTAACTTTAATGACCTTTTGTTGATTTTATTTGGATTACCGAATGGCTGCCAGACGCATCTGCACTGTCTATACGTAAATTCTGCTGCTCCGTGAAGGTTCAGTGTTAAAATTGTATTAGCAATTAAGTCACACGTACTTCTCACTGTGAATACGTCAAAAGGCGACTTGGCTGTATATTATCGCGCTTGTTTGCCATTGTTGAATACAATGGGAACAAGGAAATACGATTCTCATTCTTTAATAAGTAACGGCAAAGTTTCACTCGCTAAACAAGACAGTCTCACACTTGACTTTAGCTTCTAAATTACGGAACTTTTCGTTACACGGAAAGTGACTAATGAAAAGCATATTAATTACGTCTAATTGACGTCTACGCATTAATTCCAATTTCAAATTAACGTAACAAAGTACATTATATGTGGTATACCTATAAATGTTTACCAAATAAAAATCAAACTTCAATTACCTCACGCTGCCTTTAATTAGTTCGTCATTAACATTTTATTATGTCACACCTGATCCCATTGCTCCCACCTGCTTAACGTCTGATATATTCAATTTAATGTTAGTATAAAGATATATTAAACTGTATAAATACCGGCTATTTCCATCGAACTTCATTCCCCTTCTAATTCCTCGTAGAAATTCAGCAATATGTTACTGCCAATGCTGTTTTCACTTGTACAATCAGTAGTGTCACTGTTTCAATAAAATTATTTAATTGATCCTCGCGCACTCAATATTCACGTTAATTCGCTTTAACACGACGATTAAACAATAACGATTTTGATTCATCGATAAAGGTAATTGATCAAACACAGAAATCTACGTGAAAATCGCGCTTCACTGAGTCTATCACGAATATGACGCAGCGCCCGATCCACTCGCCGCAATGGCTCGAACGCAACTGAGCAGTGCCGGAGACAAGGTAGGGTGGGACTTCCACGCCAGCGCCGTATCGGTGGTGTGACTACCCCCCACAGCTCTCACTACCCTATCAATACCACATACCAAGAAGATACTGGAAGCTGCAGCACATTCTAATCTTGCGACAATATATAGACAGATAATATGGAAGAAGACACTGAGTATATGTATATACAGTACGCGTTGAGTTTGAAATTGAAGAATTTTCAATATTTCTTTACACAATTCTTTAGTCAGCAATAAAATAGACGACATTATTAACGAGAATATTTCATGGAATTTTATAATAATACACACTGATTATGCAACCGGATTGTTGCATAAATGTCAAGCAGTATTTTAGCCCGAACTTCTTTTATCAAATTTAGACTGGGAACTGTTTAATATGGAGACGAGCGGCTCTAGTTCGTTTGTCAAGGGTAGCTTATCTTACTGGGGTGACATTAGGGGAACGATGTATCTATGTATTTATATGAACGTTAAAAGGCTTCCGATTTTATGGTACTTCTGGGTTACGCTTGTCGGTTACGTGTACGCTTATCCGCCATTACTACTCGAGTCAATGTAAAAATGTACTGAGGTTGTTTTGGTTTAAATTATTCGAAATTAACCGGGGAATTGAATGGAATATTCACTAAATTAATCACTGTCCAGCGTGGCTTTCATTTTAAATGATTCTCATTTGTCGTACTTTCTTGTTTTCGACATTATGGGAATAAAGAAATATGAATGATTTATATCATTAGTTTGACTTACGCGGTACAAGCCGTTCGAAATGTACGGTAGACTCAATTACGTACAGTGTTTGACAAAAATGTCTTTGACGTTGATAAACGGGTAGGATTATTGTAATTACAACAATTGTTTCTCTCGCTTGATCCTTTTAATGCAATATTACTTATTTAATTGTACTGATGAGTGTCGTGATGCAATGGAAAAGCTAACCTAGTCCTACGGATTATACGTTGCTAAAGGTGGACACTTGGGAGACTTCTGGGATTAACAAAGTTAATTAATGTTTGCTCTAAAAAGTGCTGATATTTCAAGCTATACTTGATAACAGAACTGGTATGTGTATATTTTTATATCTCAGAACGCATGGCTCCTATTTCTGATCGTAAAGATACGTCTTTACAGTGTCCACGTAACCGTTATACGTAACCTGTAAAAGTTCGTAGTTTATCGTCTCCAACGAAAAGTATAACGTCGTTCCTTTGATTGTCAGCATAAAAATTAAACGATCCTGACCCACATATGGTTAACGGAGGCTATATTTTTTATGGAGAAGAATTTCTCACGTATATCTACGATTGTAACTGTGTAGTATATTTTTGAGAAAAAAGAACAAAAAGTCGGTTGAATGTGTAATTAGATAGCTGAAACGTTTCCGGGGCTACCAACCTCTGCCAATATTTCGTCTCTGGCCGGGAGCCAGGATAAATATCAATTTTATGACGTTTACGTATTCTTCTATTTGGTTTGGCAGTCATCTACGAATCGATGCTACCGTTCCAGCATCCAAATTCAACGGAGTTGAAAATCAAACTGTTATCGTTTCATCAATTAGAAAAAGAGTTTCTAGGAAATTACAAACATTTTTTCACCGGCGCACACAAGGCGTTATTGGCAAATGATATACAGGGTGTTCCGAAACTACCTGACCCAGTGGGTATGGCGGTGTTCGGGAGGCTTCACTGATCACGAAAATGACCTTCTTTTTGTCCGGAAGGTCATAGTTTTTAAATGGGAGCAGGTCAAAGTTGACCAATCAGAGTAAGGCGTCAAGAGAAACGTAGGCACCTGCGAACTCTGAGTTTTCTTCCCTCGCTTTTGTTTCTCGGTGGCTTCGGACAGGATGACGTCAGCCGAAGACATGCCTATTGGAAATAAGAAACAAACTACCGAGAAACAAAAGCGAGGGAAGAAAACTCAGAGTTCGCAGGTGCCTACGTTTCTCTTGACGCCTTCCTCTGATTGGTCAACTTTGACCTGCTCCCATTTAAAAACTGAGGGGTTCCGGACAAAAAAAAAGGTCATTTTCGTGATCAGTGAAGCCTCCCGAACACCGCCATACCCACCGGGTCAGGTAGTTCCGGAACACCCTGTATAGGGTATCAAAATAACCATTACTTTTGCAGGTATAACGATATGACTTTCAAGGAATCTACCCGATGCCAAAGGAAGAGTAAGCGCGAAATTTAAACTGGAAAACGAAGTGTTAAAATGACGTGACGCGAGAGAAGAAAAATTATTAATATATCTTCGTTCAGGCAAACGAAAACGTGTCGCAAAAAAGTCGTAGCAAAAACCATTCACCACAATACTTCAACGAGGTGGTATTTCAATCGACTATATAAACCCAATATTCATGATCCTGTCTTCCTAGGCCGACGTCCTCATCCATTGGGTACAAGCATACGTGATCTTGTACCAACCTAAAAACATATAACCACGGTGGGACAACCCTCTAGATTTTATAATATCAATGCGTGGGTCCCCCCCGGTAGACGAATTGGAGCATAACGTCTAGGCTTCAGCATACAGCAGTTGAAGGAAAACCGGAAGAGGAAGTATCCGCTAAGGGTTTTTCTAACTGAAGCGAAATACGTGAACCGGAAAGAATGTTAAATTGGATTCTGGACAGTAAGAAACTTTTAGACGGTACCGGATAGACCAGTAAATTATAAACAAGAAAAAGAATTTAAATATACAAAAATCTGAGGTAAAATTTATTTAAGTTTCTCCGAGTCCATCAATCGATAATCAATGTAATATATTTGATGTCAATTGATTATCTATGCTTGAAAGAGTCTAATTAAAATGTGATTCATTACTGTCCTTTAACAATCATTATTTTTAGCGACGTTATATTAGTTCGCACTTTGCTCGCCAGGGCAATGATGCATGTTAACGCATGGAATTATTACCAGGCGCTTTATCTTCACATATGGCAGAGAATCTCCACGTTGTGTTTCACGGTCAATTGGCCACCTATCCATGGTCCAGTAAGTATCCCCATATGTACGTGTATACATTTAAACGTGTACTACACTCAACTACGTCCCTAAATGGAACAATATATGATTCGTTTCATGGCTCGTTAAGTACACGTCGCTTTACGTGTAGCAATGCAACGTTTACGTTTCCGCATGCGTTTTGCATGATCAGCAACGACGTTTAACCGAGCGTATTCAAGAGGGTGGTTCAATCTTTTTTTTTTTAGGGAAAGCCACCCTCAGCGTGCATCAGAAAAGTTCACGCATGACGTTGCACGGCGATGCACTTGGAGATGACCTTTTTTTTACGCCGTATCGAGTCTTTTACTGATGTTGCCATAGTTCGTTGGCTTTAAAATCCAGTGCATTTTTGCAAATTGCAAATTTTCATGGACATTCTAAGGGTTCCGTACAATACCCCTTGTTGCTTGTTCACGACAGGGTATTTATGTAGGTACGAATACTCGTTGGTTATTTTTTTGCTCTTTCTTTCTAACGAACTTACGTGTTTTAGAACTGCTGGCACTGTGTGTGCGATCTTCGTAGAAATCCTAATGATTTGAAATACCCAGAGCATCGTTACGCATATGTGGAAACGTACGAGTGCCCACGTACTTCGTCTACAACTGGTGAACATGGAAGACGTACTTTGGTACGAAGAGGTAAACTATTTATTTACGGCCTCTGGCTTAGAAATGGCTCTTTCACTTCCACGGTGAAATATTTTTCTCGTACGTCTTTGATTTTATTGGCTGCGTAACGTTCCTAGAATATGGAACACGCAAGAGTCATATATGGGCTGCTAGGATATATCGTGACAGCGATCACGTATATAATACTGGAAGCAGAGTAAATGTGAATTATTGCAAATTTCTAGATTCCAAGTAAAATTTGAATTTATTCATAATTTTTTTCTCTTTGAAGCAAAGACTTTGATGTCAAAAAAGAAAATTTTGCCATCAATAGCAGAGTCATGTGAAACTCTTGAGAAAGTACAAGGTACGGTTGATCAAGTATAGAAACTTGTAAGTCTTGTCAGGCATAACAAGATTGCATGGGGGTATTAGAGAGTACGTATACTTATTTGATCTATATATGTAACAGTAAACAAACTTCCCATAGGGAATTAAAAGTGAGTCTCTAACCCAACCTTATACATCTTTAAAGGCAACCTATAATCAAGTATATATTTATAACGTGTACAAAAAAAAAAAAGAAAAATACGTATAAGCCTCATAACATATTTCATCAGAGAATACAGGTAGTCGATTGTTGAAGATAAGCTCATGAAGAAAAGAAAATATACGAAAGAAGAACCGCTAAGAATTTAACGTACGTCGGTGGTTCCAGTGATAACAAATAGTAAGGGATAGTGGGAGTTATTTATCCTTCTACCACCCCCTGTCTGCCATTCTTCTTCCTTCCTACTTTCCACTCGTAGTTCCTCCCTCTAGGTTGGTACATCCTGTGACCAGCATGCTAAACTACCCTCTCCATTCAGATAGTGGATAAAATCTAAATATATTCACCACCAATTCAACAACCCTTTCAAACTGTCTTCCCCTTTTATTATTTCTATTTCCAAGCCATCTACTACTTTCTATCATCCACTAACTACCGATTCTTTTTAGGGAAGTGATATAATTTATATATCAAAAGAAGTATACGATAATATCAAAGAGTAGTGCCAACGGAAAAATACAAGTGGGTGTTTTATACTTGCTGAGAGGAGTGAAGCTGTACAAAATCATAAAGCAAAAGTTTATAACGCGCCGTGAAATCGTAAACCGTAAATGGACTGACAGAGAAGTCGTTAAACGATTTCCGAGGATGACGGTGACTGGTTTGAAGTAGGCAGTAGTAATCAATGTTATTATATTGTACTATAGGGGTAAAGTTATATTCCTTGCAAGTGGAATGTACGATTACTATCAGATTTAATAATGGATACATTTACGTGAACATTATTATAACCAGTGTTGCATTTGTGGACATGAAATCCCAAGGGATCTTGTATATCTGAATATATATGGTCTGTTGAGACTATTATACTGACTAAAATTTCTTTAAACGTAGATATTAAATGAACGAGGTAATTTCAGTTGGTGAAGTTAGCACATTTACTTGATTCGTGTTTCAGATCCATCTTCGGACGATCCGTTTGTTCCTGGACGTAATCCTTCGCTATGTCGTACTATGAATATTTAGTGTGACACCATAAACATTACACTTGTACTGAAGCAATTGATGGGTCAGTGAATGGTCTATTGTCCTGGAGACGAGGAGACGAAGTAATTGACACGCTGCAAAGGTAAAGGCAATGCTCAGTTTCCATTAGACAATCTAGTATGAACCAGACGGTACTCAGATTGCCGGGTAGAATTCATTTGGCATTCAATTGTTGTGTGAATCGGTAATGTTCTATCTGGCTTAGTAAATAGTCGTAGGAGCGAAAGATTTATTCGCTTGAAAAGCTTTGTGACGAGTCTTTATGCAGCTTGCGAAGCAGCCTCTAGTTTTTCGCTATCATTTTACCTCTTTTTTTTAACTTGTACGTCTAGTATTTACTCGTGGACTTTTGTTCTGAGTTTATCTTGTTTTATCGTTTAATTTCTTTACTTGCTTATTTGTATTTGGCGGCAAAGCATTTAAAAAATGACGTCACAAGCAGCCTCTGTGGCGCAATGGGTTAGCGCGTTCGGCTGTTAACCGAAAGGTTGGTGGTTCGAGCCCACCCGGGGGCGTTTCTTTTGACCTTAACACTCGTCTTTGTCCTTTTTGATTCTTTATCACGTTTGAGGTCAAGTACCAGCAGGCTCTTCAGATCTGAACACCCGATTGTTCATCTGCGTTAAGGCAGGTACAAACAGAAGGGTTATTGTTCTGGTATAGTCCTGCCAGATTATAATTAAAGACTTTCTTGTATGGGATATTGTGATTGACGTACGTTTAAGCTGAATTATCAAAGGAATTTATTGGAAATGTTAGATTAGACAAAATGATTTACGTGTCACGTGTCTAGGGTTTTTGATTTGCCGGGAGAAGTTGGTACGCATGTGGTATTGTTGACGGGGGAACTAAGGTATTCTGGGATTCCCATAATTTCTTCTTTGAGGACACGATGCTGTAGTCAGAGTAACATGTGACTTTTAGAAAGTAGTCTATATTGTTAACCGAAGTTTTCGGATACATAATACATTGGAGATATACTAGATAAATATTGAACTGTGCATATTCGATTGAACAACTATTGTAGCATGATAAGGTGCAACTAACCCAAGCACTGAAATCTCGTTTCTTTGTACTGGGGTAGTACAGTACAAAGTACTATATTATTTTTAGTGAAAGGATGATAATCACACATTTCACACTAATGATGAGACTTTGCGAAACGCAAAGTTAATTGTATACTATGCAGTGCTTACGACACTTGGGGTCTTTTGATTATAAATATGTGTGTATTACTTTATATTATTTTATATTTATATTCGTGTCATACATGTTGCTAGAGTTGTTAGTTTATATAATTTATGATTTATGTTTTTTTAAATCCAATTATTGGTTACTAGATCCTTGTTACATTTGGTTGTCGCACATGCAATCTGTGCTTATGAAATTATATGTGAGTCCATATATTTTGCCATGATTGAAAGTGAATTGAAAGAGAGATGCATAATGTATGGTATAGACTCGATTACCATTGATCCAAATTGACAGCTATAAAGGTTACCTTATAATAACCTGGAATTATGTATGATCTTTTAAAGAGAAGGAAGATATTTTTGGATAACGAACAGGTAATATATTTCTTTTAATTAAAACCTATAACGAAGGTCTACAACGAATAGGAATATAATTATAAAGAAAAAACTGGATACAAAAAGGATACTTAGATATTACATTCTAATATTTTATACAAACTGTTTATTTTTATATTAATAATGAATTTAATGGGATCAATTTCATTAAAATAGTATCATTAAATAGCATTAATTAAGAAAAAATTAATATAAATGGTATCAAGAAAGTCCTGAGAGGAATATTGGCATTTAAATAATCTACGCAGAAGTAAATTAGTTAACGTTATTCGTTAGTTAACGTTATCAATTGTAATATTAATCAGAGTATTAACAACCTATAAGTATCAAAATATATATGCTGTGCTCTGTACTTAATTCTTTCATTTAACGTAAAATGTTTAATTTTTAAGTATTTTTTTTTCATCAATTCCTTACAATCAACTTTAATTTTTTAAAAAATGAATTGTGCAATAAGCAAAATCAAAATTAAACGCCCAACGTGGGGCTCGAACCCACGACCCTGAGATTAAGAGTCTCATGCTCTACCGACTGAGCTAGCCGGGCATCTGTGTATCCCCACATTCATGTTCCTCTACAAGTGTAGTAGCTCAAAATAGATGCATCTAATCGCTTTAGAACTAGGTACGACATCTACATTTTTGTTAGTATGAATTGAAATATTCATTCTGACATGATACTTACGCAAATATGAAATTATTGCAATAACTATTCACCGTTACTCCGATTGATGAAAATCTATGAAAATTCCAAATATAATCCTCGGTAGTATAGTGGTAAGTATCCCCGCCTGTCACGCGGGAGACCGGGGTTCGATTCCCCGCCGGGGAGGATTATTTTTGCTTTTTATACCAAAAATTTTTCAAATAATATACAAGATCATTCTCAAAACGTATGATACTCGATCACGATTTTCCCTTAGCCGTACCAGAACCTCATGAATTTTTGGAGCGAGTAGCGCGCAGCAAATATATTAACTATTAGAGATATGACAAAGTAGCAAATGAAATAAATGAATAAGTTTTTTTAGTAACACTTCAAGGTTGATTAAAACGTTAATACGAACTGATACAGAAATAATATATTTTTTTCTTTTAGGATTGGGAGTCATTGGGGAATTTCTACGCTGTATTATATTCTACCTGGCATTATTTGTCCTGCCTTCTGGTATTTCTTCTACTTGAAGAATAAAGTCAATCATAGAACGAAGTAGAAACAGCCTACCTTTTCAGTATTGGAAATTTTTGCTACCTGCGCTCCATTGTACTATTAATCAAAAAGCGGCAACTGGTAAGAAAATCATAAATTAATTTGAAAATTTCAAAGATTAGTCCCTCAAGTGAATAACAAACTAAATAGTAAATTGATTAGTAACGCTGACAAATGTTTGTCGAATTTGCGCAAAGAAAAATGTTCCACAAATATTTCCACTGACAAGAAAATCGTTATTAAAAAGAGTACGACGCCGCTAATGTCAGAAGTCTCAAGAGAAGCTTAACGAAGCCCAAAGGCAAATTGAAAAGAATAACTTTAATAAGTAGTAGCTGTATCTTAACGCTGAACTTTCTCAACCACAAGATTACGAACCGTCTACAGAGTGGCAGAGAAATAGAGGGAGCAGAGCCGAAACTTTTATTACGAAAGTTTCTTGTCGAAAACCGAAGCGGGTTCGTGCATCGCATAAGTTATGTAACCGTGTAATATACCGCCGTTCAAAGAGTGTACAGTAGGTTTACAAGCGTAAGACAACTCTTAAAGCGACATAAATAACGAGCATTCGTTAAATGATTTATAATATACATACAACATGTAAATCCATAAAAATATATACAGGCTCGATAACCGCCTTTAAAATTGTAAGTATTATCACGCTGATACGGTTTATTGTTTAACGTATAAAATTCTTTAGTTCTCTAATATTTCACTGAATCCTGGAATAGCGCCAGCTCTCAGATAGTAAGCAGTGTGGGTTCGTGTCCGCAATGCGACTCTCTTTATATCCCATATAAATAGGACAGTTTATTGTGCTTGGATCTTTGCACGGGATATTTCTCATTCAAGTATTCTCATAGTAAACAATTATACTACCGCACATTATTGTATTGTTAGAAAACTATATAAGCCTCAATAATATTAGTATAGTAAAATCCACCATTTGTAAAAATCTATAAAAACTCTAAGTATAATCCTCGGTAGTATAGTGGTAAGTATCCCCGCCTGTCACGCGGGAGACCGGGGTTCGATTCCCCGCCGGGGAGGATTATTTTTGCTTTTTACCACGTAAAAAGGATGTCGAAGAAAATCCAAGCAGAAGAGCGAAATGTCAGTACGCTTGCCCTGCTTTCGAATTCACGGCTGGAGATGCCGTCAGGACGACGCCAGGCGTCGCGACGTCGAGGACGTTGCAAGGCGACGCAAGTAGTTATAATTTTTTACAAGACTTTAAATATTCGTTATTGTAAATTTTAATCAAACTTAGCGTTAACGTTATGAATTTTTCAAGATACTTTATTCAATGTTAAGTCCTCGTGCTAGTGCTTATGAGTTTTTAAATAATTTCTAAGTACGTAAATTATACGCCTTTGGCTGATTCACTCGTCAGCTGGTTATCAATTGCGAAGCTGATCATTGCAGCTGTGATAACGATCGAGAGGTTGGGTACAGGTATAGGCGGACTCGGATATATTTTCATTGTAGGAGTGCACAAGAGATAACGGTAGTGGGTTTTTACTTAAAAAAAGAAAAAAAAATGTCACTCGACGAGGATGGGATTCGAACCCACGCGTGCAGAGCACATTGGATTAGCAGTCCAACGCCTTAACCACTCGGCCACCTCGTCTTGATTTTTCATTACTTTTTTAATACTGCGACCATACGCATTCCGCAGTGGCAAAAAGAGACACTTCCTTGCATAAATGGAATTTATTAACATATCTTAGAACTTCAATGTAGCAACGAACGTATGATGCTCGTGGTAGAATTTAAGAATTTGTTATGACTATTGTATCTGCGCTGATTTAACTTGATTCTTACAAGTCACTAGTTTAATAGAAAATATATTGTTTTATTTGAACACAACCAATATGGCCGTGCTGCTTTATCAGGGAAGCATCTGTTCATATTAAATCCTATTAAACATCTCCATTCATATCGAATGAATGATTACTTAGTGCCGGGGCAGACGACTGGCTGCCGTTATTATTAAGGTCATAAATTCTTGTTACGTGGCGCCCTGTGCAAATCGTTTTCTTACCGCTAGTCCACACTGTAATATTAATGGCTTAGGTAGACAAAAAAGTATTCACACTGCAGAGTCAAATTATGAATTGAATACTAAAATTTGTCTCCTATAAACGACACTTTTGTTTATTATTTTTGTAAATATCAATGAGTATTGTCGACAATCTCTTTAAAAATACTGAGACTCTTTTCTCATGAAAAAAAAGGTCTGTCGAAGTCAATCAACATTGAATTATAGGAAATTCAATTTTGAATTAGCATCTATGTCTATTTTATAGGATATATTGTTTCTTATGGTCAATTAAGTACAGCCGTACCTTCTGTACCCTTGTCAAATTCCAGACAAGATAATTATCCAGCGATTAATCGACTTGAGTTCGATCATTTTCTTGTTTCCAGATATAATGGAAGTTTACTGCAGTTGACGCGCCAATTAGCGGATCCCTTCCTGACACGTAGTCAAGTTGCTGGGTTCTAGTACACGTAGATACATCCTTATCACGAAGTACGAATAGAGCCGAGTGTATCCGAGAGTAGCCGAACTTGAGAAACACTATAGTTTCTCCAAAGTATCAAACAGTGATCTTAAAAGTATGACAGGTATTTGAAAAATTCACAATTAACATTCATTCCCATTGGCCTTGTCTTTTGTATAAAATTATAATATACAAAAATTTCACGTTTCAGCACCAGGGTATCTACTCTTCCACGATGATCATGGTCCTAACGCCAAGAGGTCCAGCAGAAAATATCAAGCAAAATGTAAGAATAGGGTGAACCCTCGTCGAAGATGCACATAGGCATGACCAAAGGATGAAGCGGATGAGGATGGTAATAAAGACGAAGAGGAAAGACCAAAAAAAAAAAAACAACATGGAGAAGGTATTGCCACGTGCAGCAGACCGTTCAACCATGTAGGACTCAATACTCGTGCGTCTTCTGGGTAATCGTATACGCTGACGGTTAAAATTACCACTCTCGAGGATATCCGCGCCGGAATTTACGTGGGAATTTCGTGATCGCGTCAGATACCTATACTTCGATGAAAAATCCACCCTGGTAATTCCTAACCTCCTTGACCCCGTGGCTCTGCGATGCCTCGAAGACGATCCTGTTCCACGCGCAAGAGAATACTCCTAGATATGACTTGTTAGCCCGTTCACGAATCTTCGTAGACCCTACGTGTGCATACATTATTACCATATGCACATGTACCGTGTAACTGGCACACCTGCCTACGATATAGGTACCCTTGCACTCGTCGTCGTGCCTCATAAATGTAATAGTGTATAGTTATACGTAGCAGAGACACTGTATACTACGTTAGTATAAACTCTATCAGTACCGGCGTAACCACCCATCTCACAATTTCTATGTACAAGAACTTGCACGAAACCGAATAACGGAGCAGTGTAAGATGGCAAAAAGAATATTGAGGCAAAGAAAAATAATTCACAAGTAATAAATGTCAGGCAATAAAAATTGTCACAACTAATTAAGCCAGAAGACATTACAACCTTTTGTAAATCTTTGTACTGCCAGAGTATACGCGTTTAATGTATATCGAGTCTCATAATTATTTACTTTAGAGTCACTTGCGTACATACATTAGGCATTTAACATTGCGCCTTGGTTACTCGTTTACGTAGCAAATAAAACAATACTGGGTTCGTCCTTCCAAGGAGTGAAAGTTTATCAGGATGAGATCTAAACTGAGCTAGGGACCTCAGGAGGGGAAATGGGGGGTAATGATTATTCTAGTCAATTCAATTCAATCTCTAACCACTCCCAGGTGTATTTATCAAGGTAGGAGTAGATCGAATGAACGAGAGAGAGGAGGATATGAGAATCTTAGATAAAGGAGAGGAGTAACAAAGATTGTTTGAACTTGTCGAGAAGTTTTTATGTCTCTGGACTTTGTGAAATATTTGCTGTACCGTGTTAAGCTACATATATGTATAGTGTGCACATACGAGTTCACCGAGACTGAATTAAATGCGCGCTTGTACCTGTCACGATTCGTCGAACTTCTGAGTTACTGAAATGATCGGTAAGAACGTAAGGTGCGCGCGTGCGTTACGTATTTTTTTTTTTTAATTTACAAGAGTACGTACGCGAATAACATGTGCGTTACGTTACGAGCAAATACGTAGGTTATTTTTGCAACGTTGACGAGATTACGAGGCCGCTGCAGATACTTGCGAAACTTTCGCGCTCTGTCACGTTTTCGCTCGCTGCTACACGTACTGGTTTATATTATTATTTATTATACGTTATTCTAATTTCTTTTTTATAATTCCTCCTAAGTTTCACCTAACCATGTTTAATAGTGGCGGTCTGTTATTCTATTTTTGCGAAAAGAAAGTCGAAATTCTCGCAAATTCTGTGAACCCATTGGGAAAGTTTGTTATCGTCAGGTGTGAGATTGGAAATTCTGGGGATTCGCACGGATACCGAATATTTGCAATGACAATTTGTCGTCGACCCTGACACGTCGGTGGTTAAATAAAATACAGTCAGATTGCACGGAGAGATATTTACTCTTGATAATTCTGAACGGAGCCTTATAATTTACGTGGATCGTCTACGCAATCATTTTGTATTATTTAAAGAAACGTAGAACGCAAAGTAATTTTTTAAAATAACTACTATATATGCATTCCAAACTGTACCGTGTTAAAGAGAGAAAAACGATGTCGGAGTCCTCGCACGAATTTTATGCTGTCACCTGTCGAACGTGCTTTGCCCAGGTTTAATACGTCCTAAATGTATCAGGGTGAGGAGGCTTATTAGCATTGGAATACCTGCGTAAGTCCAGGGTCTGCGTATCTGTACACACAAACGATGCTGATGCTTATACCGTAAGTCGTAGCCCAGATTTTGTAAGGTTCCTGTCCAGTTAAACCGATCGATGCTATCGTAATAATTGGCCGGTGCACAAATAAACGGATCACGGCATGATCCATATATGGTTCTAGAGTTTGATATATCCCTTTTGTATACTATATATGTATATATACACCCATGGCAGCCATATTTACTATGCAGAAAAACCCAATCGCTCGAGTAACAGCCACTGGCTGACCCCGAAAACCGGCCCCATAATTCAGCCTCACTATTTCGATCAACAATTTCGTAATTCCCGCCAAGAAGCGACGGCCATTTTCACACCTATGTTTGGGGCGCCATGGGATTATACTTTCATGAGGATATATTATAACCCGTGTACTATGTAGGTAATCGAACACACCCACCAGCTCGAACGAAGCCTTCCCTGTCGATATCCTAGGTACACTTTGTATATTGCATTGTAGTACGTGGCTCTGCCGTAATGGCGGATATCACGTGGTACCTATTTCATCTTGGAACGTATAATGATACGACACGTGAAGAATACTTGTTCTTGAGTAAGAGCTAATAATCTTCTTTTGCAGACTGAAAACTTGGCTTTGGTAGGCTGATCACGTAGAATTCTTCTTATGGGGTGTCGAACGTCGAAATATATCTGATTTATCTATGGCTTGATCGATTGATCTTATTCGACTGGGTAATCTATGCTGGATGAAGCTGATAAAGTTACACGTACCTGTGAGGGTTTATACGTGATTTTAACTGGTAATAACTTTTTTTTTTAATTTTTTTAATGACTCAATATTTTTCTCTGTCGAATAACAAGTAGATGCTATCTTTGGATTTTTTGATTAATGATATTAATCTATTCGGTGCTTGCAATGGTATTGATTATCGTTCGATTATGAGTTTTGATATTTTTGAACCTAATGGATGGGACTAATTGTTAACTGTACTTTTTTTGTATTCTCCCTAGGGATACACCTGACTTTTGCACCTCTGTCCTGCGGCACAGCACGTGCTTCTTGGTAGACAGTTGTTAGTCGGTAAAGACTTTCACTGTTAAGTCGTGGACCAAGTGGTATGCATATCGCTATGTTGGAAGAGATCGTTATGTCGCTATGGCGCCGCATATCATGCTCTGGCGCCTTCAGTGATTCTCAATGAAAATAAATAAGATTTTCATAATATACCTCTGGCTGGGGATTCATAAGTTCGCGCCATTTCTTTGGAGCTGCTTCCTGGCGTATTTACATAATGGTATACAGAGTAGTGGGAAATGTATTCTTTGTTGGATCACAATTTATTCAAGACTATCTTCTTTCTTAGACGGTACAGTTGAGAAATATTTAAAAGGCCGGCACGACCTTTGTAGAAGTTTGCGGTACGGAGAATTGTTGAGATATTTTCTTTTTTAAGGGAAATATGTAAACGTGGAGCAGGACAGTTTGTCAAGGATGCGCAGAAAATTTGCAAAAGAACTTTATTGTCTATCGAACTAAATGGTACGGTAATTTCAGGTGGAAAGTTTCTCATGCGACGTTTTATTGTTTACAGGAGTAACTGCGTATGGAGGGAATACAAGTGAGGTTTAGCTGTCACGATTTTAAATACAAAAATTGTTTTACACGTTTCTTGCGAATCTTTAAGAAAGATAATCTACGTGATATGCCGGTATGTGCAAGACGATGGAATGCGTTTTAAATTCAGGAATATGGTGAAGAGATAAAAACAGGTGAGCTTATATTTGTTATATTGAAAATAAAAAAAATAAACCACGTTATCGTGGGTAATCTCTCAATCGTTAAACACCACTGGTTGAAAATTGAAATTTACACCGTCGAGGAAAGCTGTCAGAATTCTCCATAACCAACTGGTGGCAAAAACCAGTCGTCGAGGAGGACAAATAAAATATTAAAGAAGATACAAAATTGATCGTAAGTGGTTGTAATAAATTAATGATCCCAATTCAAAGGTAATCTTGATCGATCGAGACACTCCGTCCTCGACGAGTTAATGGCGAGTGCCAACCGAGGCTAAAGGGTTAAATATGAAATATCAACTCTATAAATAAGACGCTAACATTTGTATTCTAATTTTTTTTTCCATTTTCACAGTTGATCCCACGGAAGCCCATTGTGACTCTTTAAAAAATTTCTCGTGTTTACTGATGACGTCGTACTAAAAATACTAATGATGGAAATGGGTGGGGTCTTCAGGGAGTCACGTCAACGTCCCACCACTCAAGGAGCCAGGATGCTTAAGAAAGGGGTGTATTTCTTTCCGAGAAGACCATTCGCCGACTGTCAACTGTCAACGTAGTTGAAACAAATGGCTGCCACACCTCCGACACAATTGCTGCTGAGTCCTACAGTCCCTCAGGCACATCTGACAGTCAACTGGTTTATGACTGCTATGTGTATCTGTTCTTGTCACTGCAGACGTTCAATCCTGGAGAAACGTACACTCTGTACTTAGAGGGGTTAGAGGGGAAGTTATGAATTCGCTCAACCCTTTAATGGCTGATTTAAGTTAGGTAGCTACAACCAGAAATGACCACTGACTCAGCACTGTACGAGGCACTGGATCAACTTTCGGTTTAGGGTTGTACTGTCAACCGTCATTTAAAGTACACCTTGTTAAATCAGTCGAAAAGCAGCCTTATTGGAATTTTTTAACTTTTACTCATAATTATTTTAACTATCCTCATTTACTTCAATGCCTGTTAGATTCTCAAGTACACTTTTTTAATGGCGCGATTTCAATTTTACTCGCGTTCGTAAATACAGCTGCCTTATACGTTTTCTTGATAATTATTTTAATCAGTGTATATGGACTTTGACATTTTTAAGTTGTTAACGTTATTTACGTTTTTATATTCATAGACCGTGTACGTCCCTCTGCCTATGTAATTTTGCATAAACCTACTTGAAGTTGATTTTCTTTCAATCATGACGGACGTTTGATTCTACGATTTCTGTTTTGTCTAATTTTCTAATGGGAGGTACTGTGTCGTGGGTATACTAATGCTTTAAAGACGCGTGAATGCAATTATTTATAGACTCATATGCTGACTTAAAAAGGCAAAGTCGCAAGCTCTTAACGAGGGAATAAGAATTCGGTTGTCCGTGATGAGACGGGAAGATAATTAGTTTTAAATTTAAACTGAATGCAAATTAAGGCAAACCCAAGTTTATCTCCGACATCGAGGAGCGGCAATTTAAATGCAACCACCCTTATATGGGCTACAGTCTATAAGGGTAGCTTTTGTAGAACACTCGAGACTGTCTGCAAGTACGTCGAATCCAGGGGTTATGCAATATTACTTAAAAGCAGTAAAGTCTGTGGAAATCAAGGAATCGCAACAGCGCATGAATTTAAATCAGCGACATTCTTATACAGAGGGACACCATTTTTAAAAAATATTATATACCAAAATTCTTTACAATAAGAACACCATGTACCGTCTTTAACTATTATACAAAATTTCCTTGTCGAAGGCTTCTGTCCCACGTACACTTATTGTAAGGCCCCGATACGAAAACCTACGCGTCTTGGCCCACGTGCGAATTGCAAAATTGCGCGGCTCCTGGCGACCGGAAGTGACAGCGAATTTTTTCACAATTTTTATCAGAGGCACTAGCGCCTTTTTTGTGTTTGGCGCTTCATAAATTTTAAAGGATCGCGAAGCTGTTAAATCGCTATGGGGAAAAAATTCCCGTGCCTGCACGGCCATACGTATCTCTATACAGATATACATTTAATACGATACACGGTAATGAAAACTCGTTCTCGAATGATGTGGCTGTTAAATTTTATTTTACGATTTCAGACGAAAGGACATCGTTGAAGGTGGAAATTCGCGAGGATTTGTTCATTAACAACGACAAATATATTCCACCTGTTCAAACTAAATAACGCAAACGTAAGCAGTAGTAAAAATACATTGACAGAGGAGATACCAATGTAATCGTAATACCCAAAGGTAAAAGACCTTTTTAATTTAAATCGATGCAGATTCCTCCATTTCAGACTGCCATTGTCAACCTCAAAAATTCAAATTTTCCTGTCATTCCCAAGTTGGCAATACATATAAATATATTTAGTATTAAACATACTTTGTGTAGTAATTCTTTTTTTTTCAGCTGCAGTATACAATTTTCAAATTCTGACATTGCTAGAAAGCAGACTGTGTCTATCGATCATATGTTTAGTTCTGTGACTACATATGTGACATGTGAAGTATAGTCATGTAGGTGCGTGCCTAATTGGTATGTATACTAGCCCAAAAGTAAAGAAATAAAGGAGGCCACACATCAGAGCCCTCCGGGCACGTTAATGTAACAACGTTATTCCGCCAGGGCTCCACATTACGTATACTCGGCATAATAACGATAGTAGCCAGTAGTATTATCTAATTAATTAAAAGAAGACCTGGTTCACGATAGGACACTGCCCACTACATGGACTTTGCGTATCGTGTCTTCTTATTGTGAACGGTCACGCAGATCCTTTGTAAAATGCATTTACTAATAAAAACGGCAAGGCTGGTTTCTATGAAACGAATGTTTCAAGTATGCATATAGTTACAGTCTACTAGGAGTGTAATAAATGGGTTTTTATATATGTTTTTTTTTAGGTAAATCTATATGCGTCTGGTTCACCTTCGTCGTACGTTGGGCCGCCTGGAGTATATTTAATTCTTGACCAGAGTCCTTTTGTGACGAATATAGTAAAAATTGAACCTGGCTACTGTAGCCGTAAAGCAAAAGCCAATTAGGGATACATGAGAATGCACCTAATGCTTTTGCAGTGGATAAGTGCTTTCTCATTCTACGACAACTACACCAGGTTTTAAGTGCAGCAGCGAATTTATAAGGGACGACTGTCGCGCGACAGCTGAGGCAATGAGAATTGGTGGACTTGAAAAAAAAATAAAGAATTATGTAAAGCGAAATAATCGAGTATAACTTCTCCGTGCAGACACATGTAAACCATGAGACCATCGGGATTTAACGATGAATATTCATGAATGCGATCTCCTTCTGCTATCGGCCGCTCTTGAATACCATTAGTAGCTGTACCCTGTGTGTATACATATACAGCGGATGGCAGAAAGTGAAAAATAAAGAAAACAGTAAAACTGTATAGCAAAATTGTCAATGAGAAGTAAAACAAAATTGAAAATTTCTATTCCATTTTCTGATATATATTTTTTGAAGAAATTCTCTTGCATTCCTCCGTAGTAATAATATGCTGTAATAAGTATACCGTACTTATTTGCAAGCAGTGCATCAACCAGTAGCATAAAAGAATATAAAAGATACGTAAGAATATTACTGAACTTTTACCAAACAAATTGTTATCTGTAATTACAGTGAACAACTAGTACTTTAATCATTACAGATCAGTGCACAGTCAATCGAGCGCGTCAAGAGAAATGATTATAACGCCACTCATATTACTTCAATATTTCCATTATAAATGAGTATACGTGGTAAATTGTTACTTTCCAAAGTGCCTTATAAAATACGTTTTATATCTATAGCCATAATGAAAGCAGACAGGGACTCACCTCTCCGCAGTGAATATCATGGTCATCATCATCAATGCCACTCCTCGAAATATCAACTACGAAGAGACTGTCATCATGAATCATCAGATCTTTACACCGGACACTGCTAAAGGTGCACTCATTAAATTGTTATGTGAATTAAAGATTAATGTATGTATTTATCATGCACTGATACTTATATCACTTGGATAACCCAGTAACTTTTTTTTTCAATATGTAATTTCACTCTTTCAGAGTCTCTGGCTGAGATCTGCTGCTCGTAATAGTCGCAGGAATCATACTGATGCCAGGACTCAGGCTCTGCTTGTACAGGTCGACAAGCCAGACTCTCCTGTCTCCAGTTTCTACCAGGTTCCTTTCGCATGTCCATTCTCGAACAGACCACCCTATATATTACTATCTATGGTATACACTCTTAAAGTGTATAGGAATCGTTTTTTTTTTTATTGAGAATAAGAGAGGTTTTCCCTAATGGCCCACTTGAAAGATGTTTTGGTAGGTGAAGTGTCAGTTGTTTCTAAACCAGGCAAGTGTTACGTGACAGGTTGAGTCTCGTAAGAAGTAGATTTCCCAAAAAGAAAATGAAATATTTCAAAGAGTGGAATTTTTCCAGAGAAAAATTTTAATATCGTTTATCGAAAAACTGTCTGGGTATAAAATTCATTATCTTACGAATATTTTGTCAAATTGACAACCGTACCAGCAAATCTTATTTATTTGCTATTTAATTGTACGATATGTCCAGTACCATTATCCGTATCGACGATGAATGAATTCAATTAGCACGTTTGCCGAGTTTACAGGCTCCGGCCGTAATTAAACCAGATAAGACACAGAGTCCCGACCCCAACGACGTTGGCGGACCGGTAGTCGATGATATTTTTACCAAGGGAATTCTAGTAGGCAGCAACTTGCAACAGGGAGTCGGACTCGTTGGAAAAACGAGTTTTATTCCTTTACAGTCGTCAGCTTCAGGGTTAAACGACTTGCCAAAAGCTTTAGACTAATTAACAATAATAATTATGAGACTTATCAATTACACAGAGTACAACAAAGACTGTTGCTTTGCTTTAATTTTGATTAAAAATTTATATTCGTTATGTATCCAGTTGTGGATCTTTCTTATTGTCAGACACGTTGCATATACACAAACGATCATACATACCAATCCTTGTGTAATCGCAACCGATCAGAACTGAGTGGTTTTTTATACAAGCAATTTTTCATATCAGACGTATTACAGTGTTACTTGTCGCAATTGCCGGTCGCCATATGGAAACGACATCAAGATTCTACAGCTACCTATAACCGCTTTGGGATAACTTCAGATTATCTTTATGCAGTGTTTGACATGGCGACCTGACACGACGAAGAGTGGACCGTAACGTTATTACATCCTTGTACGATCCTTGCTGGAATTGGCTGAACGTGGATGAGAGGATGAACAATTTTTTTGAACAAGATTACCAAATCAAACCAGTAACAATTCGGTTAGCAGAAGAACGTAAAATATTTTAGTACCGTAACTAATGTGAAAAGTTTTTTTAACTTCGGTTTTCAAACTTTACTACCATTAATCGTTAGGCTAGGTTAATCATACGAGATCGTTATTGAATCTTGAAATTTTTTTTATCTTATTTTAACGTCTCTACTACCCTAACAGTTTGTTACGTAGGTAGGTATGCGTATGGGATCGTTAGAAGTTATTGGATTCAGAAATATTGTATCCCGCTAAAAAATATTCCAATGCAATTCCACACAATTCTTTTTGTCTCCGTCTATTTTAGAATCGTTCGAAGAAACGTCGACGCGACGTTGAGCATTGGGAAGCAGCCGATAAATTATTGATGCGTCGCAATTCTCGGAGTACATACGAAGCTATCTTGAAGGAGCGTTCAGGAATTGCGATTAATTGGATCGACTTTCGGTTCCTAGGATCGGTAAGATAATATTTATAGTAGTACGATGCATGAAATATAATTATAATTATTGAGCATGAATAATTTTTAGTTTTGGAATTGTAATTTTTTTTAATAATTTCAATTTTACTTTCATCGCTAAGCGTACGATTTCACTACTTTGATAATGTATTCATGAAATTCCATTGGGTTCTTTGCCGATTGCTATGTAAACTTCACAATATTTGGAGTAGCGTGAATAATCGACGCAATTACAGGGGGACCCGAAGTTGCATTAACCCTCACGACCTGGTCATTCAGAAACCGGCTCTGTGGGTCGCAACCGATTATCCTTTGAAATGGCGACATGGGCATATATAGCACAAGGGAGAACAGACATGGATCGCGAAAAGGGTTGGAATTGCTACAAGTTTCTCAACGAGGAATTGCGATGGATTAGGTAATATATATATTTTTTTTGTAATTTGTTACAGAATAACGAGCTTGGACAAAACAACAGAAATCTTAGGCTCGTGCGCCGATGAGACAAATAATTTTTTTTTTTCATCTACAGACTCCGCAATTCCTTCGCCGGGCGAAACCACTTTTTACGATTGCACGACGTGACATTTTATTCCTTTGCAATAGCTGCCGACTGAAATTGCGTACACTGGGTGTCCATAAAGTACGAACGGCGCCGACTCTTCGGAGACGTTTATGGGGTTCTCAAAAACTGCTTAATAGAATGTTATCCGTCGATACCTGAGGATATGCTTTAAGTTGGTAATGTAATACAAAATGTTGTGTACTCACTATACACGTATACAGTTGTATTTGCAATTTAGAAAGTAAAATTAATATTTATCCACAGGTAAATCCGAGTCTGCAAACTGAAAAAATTTCTTTGAAAAAAAACAAAATCAAAGATGACAGAAAAGAAATGACAAAAGAATATTAGTCAGACTAAAGAAATAAACGTGTTAAGATGCAATCGAATTGCGCATCGATCAGCTCCCAGATAATGGATAATCCATCCAGCGACGGGTAAAAGGAAAAAAAAAAATTCTCCTTATCCTCTGACTGCGGGCTTATCGAAAGTGGATCCGCAGTAATACATCAGCCTTGTATAAAAGGACGTGCCAGTAGGGGTAGAATCAAGGTACGTACACACCGGTAGGTAGCCCAGTAGGAAATATATAAGAGCTTGCAAGTAAGCTTGCAGCTGTTACAATTCCCATGGCATTCGGAGAGCATCGTCGTTACTTTCCGTTTTCGTGCAGCCATTTTTCTCGAGTTTTTTTTTTCTAACACGAACGCTAAAAATTTTCAGACCCACCGAACCAAGAGCGTCGGGTATTTCTTGCCGTACCAATATATCTTTCTGGTGGTTCAAGAAAATCTTTTTACTTCACGAGAACTCAAGGTAGCTGGGTAAGAATTTTTTTCTAGTTCTTGTTTCAATATTCTTTATCCACGTAACAGTGATGGCGCTGAGTCCTTTGATAACCTGTCAAAAAATATTCTGGATCTGTGCCTACAGCTACGTCGATTCAATATAAAGCCTGAGGTCATGGAGGATGAACTCCCAGCGAGATAAGTAAACGAGATGCAGAAGGAACGGGAAGTGATTGCATTTTACTTTATGATCAAAAGCACGCAAGTGCCTCCTGCTCCTGTTCCTGTGAGCAAACGACTCTGTATTTCTCTGACGTAGCTCCAGACAATCGGTAAACACATTTTCCATCCGCATCTAAATTTAGGAAGTATACCTGTATATACCCCAGCCAGTCTGCGGAGGAATATATATGTATAGTACGTAATATACGTACATATGCATTTTACCAAACGAAGTTTTCGACGAGGAAAAGTTCTGGCAGTCCTACTGCCCCGTGTCCCTGGAGACTACTGTGATTTATATCAGGTAATAAGAAATGTACGGGTGCTTTAATGGAGTGTGGGATTTACGATTTTTCATTTTGCGTTGAGCTGCGATTTTGAAAATGATTAATTCCCTTTGCATTTTCTAGGGAATTTATAGGTTAATGGAAAACTTGGGGTATACCTGCATATGGACTCTACGGTACTATAATTCAGTTAACGTAATGCATCATGCCAGACTTCGTTAACACGGGAGAGTGGAATGGCGTGAAGTTTTTGCAGGCTGTCCTGCTGATGCTAAAATCCCTAGGAGTATCTGAGATTTGCAAAGTAAATGGGAGTATGACCCTAGCGAAGACACCAGGCGTGACTCTATCGCGTTCCATTTCCGTAGAGAAGACATGGAATCTAATCCAGGCGGCTTCGTCACGTAAAATGGAAGAAAAAAAGATGGCGTGAAAGTAAGCAGAAAATCCCTAGAACGACAGTGCTCAGTACCTTCGTAGGTACGAGCTTTAGGAAAGCTCGAGAAAGTAGGTGGAACGTTCCCAAGCAATTTCTCCGACTGGCTGGAAGGTTTAACGTGGGATAAAGGAAATTTGAAATATCTTTTATAGTTCTTTTAATTTAATATTTCTTTGTAAGCCTAAGTTTATTTACCTACGTATATCTATTTATTTACTTCATTCTTTGACGTTCAGGTTATTACCATCTATCCGAGGAGCGTTGAATTCCCCCTGTCAGTACAAATCCGCCGTCTCAGCAGTCTACCAAGATCTCCAAGTGACTTTAGTCAAAGTTACGGCGCCGGCAGTTTCATTCTTTTGCTATACAGTCGAGATTTGTTAGCCGTGAAATTCACGAAATAACGAGGTAACTTTGTGTGCTTTTAGGTTCCCGAGTCTAGACGGGATACCCGGCTTTGTAAATTTCAACCTATAGAGTAGTCAAAAGTATAAATTTTCTAATAGAAAAAAATTCCACTTAGATAAGTAAGCCTAATAATTGTACTTAGCTGCGTTATTACAGACTCGTCTCGTTTTCTCTGTCAGTATCATATAAATCATCCAACGTTCATTTTCAACAATTCAGAGCTCGCGTTACAATGCTCTGCTCTCGTTAAACAGCCATTGTTCACTGATAATTGTTAACCGTTCTATTTATAAATCAGATTCTATTAGTCTTAATGCTTAATCCAAATATTTCTCTATAACAATTATTCTTATACGTCTTGGCCGTTACGTACACAGTAACTCTATATTTGTTCCACTTTACCGTCTAATATGGAAGTTTAATAACCCCGTTTAATTAAATTCGAAAGGGCTCTCCGTTTCCCGCTCGTCTTCGATGTCCAATAACCGCAGAAGCGGGCAGCGAACTCGCAAAACTAGCGCAAACTCAAACAAACGACGTTATCTGTTATTCTGCGTACAATGGGGCTCAAACAGTAGAGTACTAGTTCTACTGCTGTAGTACGAGATACGCCAATCCCCTCTCTGTCATTTCATTTACAATGTTCGCAGATAAAATAGTACAGGCTAATTACGAATTTTCATTATAATTAATTGCATGATCGTTAAGCACCTAGAATTTTAATTATCCCCCAGTGATTTAGTATATCGATTGATTAAGTATGTAAAAAAAATACTGGGTCACCTAACAGCGTTCTCTTCGATCATTTAACCTCACTTTGAGGACTTTAATTAAGGTTATTCAATTATCAATCGTTTATTAAATTCACAGAGCTTACTGACAACTGTATAAAGAATATACCCAGTGGCACGTATCGTTTCTAACGAAACACAGGGTATACCAACCTATACGCATACTGAATGCCGAGCAGAATTCACTCAATAAGTTCATGAAAGGCTCTGCCAATGCAAACAGTGCATTACATTGAAACAATGGCACAGAGTGAAATAGCGTAACAGATAAAAGACCATGTGTACGTTTGTATACCCTGTAGATCCCATATAGTTCATATACCGCGTGACTCGAAGGAATCGGATGAATTAGAAATATGTATAAGTTTGACACTTATTGCTTTCACCCGTGTAATGTATTTATATGTTATTTACCTTGATACAAGTTAGAAAATTATATGGCAGCGTTAAATGAATTACTTATTATGATTAAGTCTTAGAGGACTTCAATTTCTTATATGCAAAGCGAATACAGTTTATAAATATATATATAAGTATAGTAAAGACAATATCAAGTCACTCTTGATGACTTATAATTTCTATAGCAAATTCTGACATTGCATATATTACAGTCAATCCTTTGTTTCAGAATGTACAGAACGAAATGCTCATGAAAATGCAGACCTGCACGCTAATCAATCTCAACTTGAAGTAATCTTCGCGGCATCAACTTTTCCATATCATCCGAAAACGGGAGAGCCGCCCTGGTCTGTAGCTGAGAGAGCGAGAGAGAGAGAGAGAGTCAACGTATGTTGTCTATGCAGATACAACGTTGCAACTAATAATGCTGCACCGGAAGGATTACGTGGGGGAGTCTAAATGGTCCTGCAGGCACCAGGTTGATGGAAATATGCGACTCCGCAAGATAATGTACAAAAGGTATTGCCTGGGGGAAGGTCCGTAAATAAAAGTTCTTGAAGAACGGAGAAAAAAAATGTTCCTCGCCGTTCTGTCCTTTGTGACCTGAGGTAAGGTCGAGTGGCCTGAACGAGAGCCTCTAAGGAAATTCTTAAGGAAACCACGCAGTCCGGGAGATACAGCCAAGTAGAGAAAACTTTCTGTATCTACGTAATGGATATTATTTGAATAGTCTCTGGTTATATTTTGTAACGTCGCCATTATATTCTTCGGATGCAGTAATCAAGCACCCAGCTTTTATGTGGAATATACACCGTGCCTGTTCTCCTGAGAAATTCCAAGTCTACAGTCTACTCCAATAATAGACGGTGATCCTGTGGTGTAACTGTAAAGTATATGTACGTGTACGGATAGTTAATTATATTTCGCTATCGGACAATAGACTGTAATCAATATGGCTAGATTGCATATTAGGTTCCAACAAGTATGTGGACCGTTCCTGGTATCTCGGCGCATTCCTTAATAACCGCACAATAGCCTCAGTGAAATTGAAAAATGTTTAAATCCAATAACTACCATTTGCGTGCGCAGCTGTAGTCTGTCTGCGTGGCATTAACGGATAGAATGTCGATTCAAATGATCTTATATGTTTAACTATTAGCTATTGACCTTAAGTCACTCTTATCAATGCCTATTGTACTCGTTTAGACTGATTAAGCTGCTTCTTGCTTTCCAAAGGAGCTTTTACTTTCGTGAAGGGTGAAGATTCCTGAGCACTTGCGCCTCTGGCGGGGATCGTGGGATTTAATTTAAAAATATTCTACTAGTTAGATACCGAATTTCTAGGAAGTTCACCATGTTGATTCTGGCATTCAACTCGGGCTATTGTACCGAAATAAACGCCGGTAGGCAGGCAATTCGCTTGACTGATTTGTATAACGTGATGCGTGTATCTTACTGCGTGTGGACTTTGGCATACAATTGCTGTTGGATGAAACGGATGAAACTAGTGAATTGACAATAGAGTTAGGTTAGGGACGCTTTGGGTAGACATTAATGTCTTTGAATTAATTACAGCTCTGATAAATCAACGGTACTTTAATTCATGGGTTTGATTATATTATTTAAATGGGTGCCTGTCCATTACTTTGCATTTGAATAATTCTCTTTGGTGGTCATTATAGGGCATTCTCTATTTGGTCACTTGTAATTTCAGTCAATTGTCAATAATGCTGGTTCGTTTGCTTCCTATCAGTTAGCAGAATATTGTGGTTTAGAAATTTTTATAATAAAAAACATTTTGTTTCAGATTCTGTTATGCAACGGTTTATCTTTCTCCTGTGGAAGACACTTAATCGTTTTCATGGTGAGATTAAATGACCTTTATCGATCCGTCAAACATTCCACTAGGGTGGCTACACCCTTTCATTATATATAAACAAGATTACCGTATGTCGTGCGGTATCCCCCAGAGTACCACCTATGGATTCCTGCAGAGCTATCTGTATGCAGATTGTGTAATCACCATTGCATACTGTACTCGTGCAGAGTGGAGACGCCAAAGGCGATATCGTTAATCCGATCAATGTCATTTCCCAGAATTTATATTAGTTCAAGAAGAAAGGTTACGACCTTGTCAATAAAAAATGAGGTACAGTCCGTTTTTATATTTGAATTAGTCTGTAACCATGAATAATGTCATGTTTCAAGAGATTATTCTAATCAGTCTTTAAATCGATATCTGGCTCTGTTGTTATCTGTCAAAATGAAAACTCTTCCTTCTTTGGAAATCTATGTGTGGTACCATCGCCTTCACTTTCACTATCCTCTTTGCTGGCACAATTGCACGAGTGTCGGAGTGCACGTAACTTTCACTGTAGTCAGGTCAACGAGAAAGTATTCATTGTTCACTCTCGTTTTCGTTGCAGGACTATTTCGCTGGATTTCACTTTCGATGACCTCGACCAAGTCGGTTACCGAAAACGAAAAGCGAACCATAACCTCAGTCAAGACGTCCACAATATGGAGATTGATACAGGTCAGGATTAAAAAAGTCTCAAGACCATAGATTCACTCTCCCTTTCGTACAAGAGCCTAAAGAACTAGAATTTCACTTTCAATGACCTCAAAACTCGAGGTTCCTTACTTCGCTGACTCGCTTTCACACCGATGCTCGTCCCAATGACCCAAAATTTTGATTTCGTCCCCAAGGCCCAACTTTCCCTTAGTTTTTGGGTCGACGGATGAACCACTTTCCTACTTTTTCTATATCGACCCAGTATTCACCTCTAGAGTCGAAGTTGCGCCGTTCGGTTTCTTAATGTTCCAATCGAGGATAAGGGTGATGGATGATTCATGCTTTTGGCCATTATTTTTTAATTTCGAAATATTTTATGGAATTATTAGTGGCTATTTAAGTATGGACATAAATTTCACTTTTGCGTATATAAAATTTTATACTTTTTTTCTCTTGCACCTTGTACATCGTTTATCGGTCTTTCAGAAGTTTCGCAAGGATTTAATTATTGTGATCGGTTACGGCATTCATGGACAATTTAATTATCGCGGTGGCTACCGAAAATCGGTGGGAAATCATACTCGATCTTGAATTATCGCGCCGTTCGTGTCTCGACTGACGTCCTTCTTAATGCGAACGATATCAATTAGTAAATTCAGGTGTTCGCGATCCCCCCAAGAGGCAAACAGGCCTTTGGGCGGCCCCAATACAAGTTAATAAATCGTTGATCGTATCGGATTTTTATTTATCTCAGAGATTATTCACGTAATTAATAACTGGATGATGGCAGAAAGCTTCTTTATTATTCTCTGATGTAATTACGATGGCTGCTGTTACGCGTTCGCTTATAATAAGCATCAATCAGCTTTCGTATATCTCATATTGATCGTTTCTCATAATTGGCGCGAAATTCAAATGATCTTACGTGATAATAAAGCAATTGGGTTTGGTATCAAAATTATGATGGTATTTATATTGTTTCAATTAAATTATTGACACTTGCAATCCTTTTGTTATAAAGTAATTTTATTGATTTTTAATAAGTAACAAGCGTGGAATCACGTTTACAATTATCATTGAAGATTTTTTGGTTTTAAAGATTTCCAGTTGTAATTGGAAGATCGTAAATAGATAATATAGAATTGAAATATTGCATATTTAAGCTGCCTTTTTTTTTAGATATACTCATGTAAATATTTATGTAATATGCTCACTTAGCGAACCTTAACCGTAAATTAATCGAAAATATTTTTTATTATATACTATATACTATGCTGGTAACACTGTTTTCCATTGCTAAAACTACTGAAAATTATTTGAACTGAACTTTTTATCCATGATTACATCATTTTTTTTTATCACGTTTAATAACAGCTACTACATTTCAAATTATTATTATAATGCAGTAGCTTATTCCTTATAATCTCTCTTATTTGAGCATAATAACAATATTGCTTCTGCTTATCAATCCAGAGTGGTTTAATATTATGAAATCTTATATCTCTCGTACTTCAATATATCCTTGAACATAACTATGATATGTAGATTGTCTACTGCGATAATACCTTAGACATAAAAATAATCACATCGTAGCCCATAAACCTCTATTAAATTCAAAATAAATATAATCAATAACCAACATTGGTATCCTGCCTCTTGCAAGTGAATGCATAAAAAGAAAAACAAATAGCACAAATACCATGATAGAAAAAAATATCAATCCATGCTTAAGCTATAACAAATGAATTTTTCAGTCTTCGATCATCCTGATAGAATAAGAAAAGTCTTATAAACACTTTGAAAGATTTTACTGAAATTCATATAAAGAAATTCATGTTGTATATGGCGCTGTGAAAAGAACTGTAATTTCTTTCTTCGTTCCTCAATTCACTCTCTGCTTTGATATCAGTAAATTCGATACCATAATACACCAATAGTCATTTTTTTAATATTGTATCTACTTGAAAATTTTTCAGCACGTCGTTCACATTCCTCTTGATATTCTCTTCGACTACAGGTGCTATGTTCCATCTCAAAGTGCCAGCGGTCCAGGTTGAAATTTTGGATGCTAGCCAATTCAGCCCACCTAAACCCGTGACGTGTGCTTCGATTTTGCTATACGGTATAAAACGACAATGCGTTATAAATAAATTGTAGCAAAAGAGACACGTGACATACAGTCATCATTAATATTTGAAATGTACCTGATATCAGTAATTTTAAATTCAGCAAGACGTACAGTAACGCCATCTTCGGACTTTTCAATTACAAATTTAAAGAGGGCAGCATTGCTACCAACTGTCGTTTCAATCGAACCGGTTGGACCAACATCCATAAACTTTGCCGAGTATTGATCATAACCAATCTACAATTAATAGCAGGTATTGATTAATCGGCTGGATATGATAACGATAACAGCTTCATTTTCACAATACCTTCAATTCATTCAAGCCAACGGTACCCAGTATCACAATCGAATTGTTCTCTAAGCTGACCGTGACGTCACCGTTACGACGCAAGGTTGCCAAATTACGAAACCAGCCGTTTCTTGCCTCGAATCTTCCGGTGGTCGTAACCGCCGCCACGTTTCTTGTAAAGGAAGCATTGATATCCGGTGCAGAAATTTGTGCAGCATTCAATTCGTTAATACGATTATTTGCGTTCGCGATTATTTTATCAAAAATATCGTTAGCCACTACGCTTATGGCCTTTTTGTGAGATCTGAAAGAATTGAGAAATTGAATCATACAAATGGATAAAAACAGATAGGAACCTGAAGTCGGTAACAGGAGATTGACACAATTAAAAAGAGAAACATTTGATAATTTGCAAATCTAATAACGACGATCAAATAACAAGGATGACTGCTGAACTTTTTTTTTTTGGTCTACTTACTTTAAACTATCCACCAATTCCTCCTCACCCTGCAGCAGCTCACATACTGATAACTCGACGATAACTTCGTCAAGATATTTCTTCAATGTTTTATTTAGCACCACACTTAGATCCATCCACAATTGTGCAGCTATCGTTTCCTCTGTGAACGTTGAAAATCGCACAGTAAATTCACTATGGCGCCGATCAGCTGCACGGCAGCAGTTTATTTCTGGATACCAATGCTCTACTTTTTCTTGGTTTAATTTTAATTCTTACCAATCCTGTCCTTATCTAGCTCGACGTTAACCTCTTTGTCGTTATTTTGATAAAGGATCTTAACAATAACCTTTTCTGCGGTATACTTGAGTCCGTAATTATTTGTCAAGAAACTGTCTTCAATTGGGTACATTCCAATCAATCCTTCAGCTTTGACATTCTCACATGAAATCCTTTGAAGTAATTAAATTCATTGGCTATTGAGATTATTCATATTAATCGCAATGTCTCTATGTTACGGTATCAAACTCACTGCAAATTCCCCGTTGTTGAGATTGGCAGAAGATTGTTCAAGGCCTGATTATTAACGAAGAATTTTCCAGATATCTGCAAATTTCCAACGTCGATTTTCACATCCAGGGAAAGTAGCTCCAGATTTGAATTCACTGCAGTAAAACGAAAATTCGGTTCTCTCAGCAGATTCAAATCAGTCAGCTCTCTAACAATGATTAAACGAGGATGATATTAGCCATACTAATAAAATACACGACCAGTACATTTTTAATTTAACAATTGCACTTTTAATATACTTACACATGAGTATTAGCTACATTGAAAAACACATCTCGAATAGGATACTGTACCGTAGCGTTGTGTCGTATTGATCGTCTCACCGCCTCATTCGTGAAACCCTGAAACCACAAGAGACAGTAGAATATTAATGAAACATCGACGATCGGTGTTATCAAAAGAAAAGTTCTCCATATTCCCAAAAAAACAACAAAACCCAATACCCTGGTAATGGTCGATTCAAACTGATTCTTTCCCCATACGATAGCTTGAAGCAGGTCCGGGTTTTGCACTGAAATCAGAATAGAAGAATTCTTCATTACCGACAGAGCGATATAACAATTTTCAAAAATCATCCTAAACATAAAGACAAAATCTTTCTCAGATTGCAGCAGAAACATAAAAAAAAAGATCCTTGTACAATAAGAGCACTGCATAAAAGATATTTTATCTTAACAGATCTCTTCCATATCGACCGAGCGTCAATTCTCATTTCGTCACGTCAAGAATGTCCGCAACAATATGTCGCGCGATGTAACACGTCGGCGCTGTTTACTTCTCCAAAATTTGACGAGAACTCCGTTAAACAAAAAGCTCGCACCCAGTTGAAATGCATCGTAATATCAGCAAGAGATACGTATTGAGAATACAAAGTATAATAAATTGTAACTCACCTCTAAACACGTCCATTTTATGCAGGATTATTCTGTAGAGCTAAACGCAGCTTGTTCTACCTCGACTAACCCACGTGTCCACCTACACGTAGAACTTTCCCCTGAGTCAGTGATCACAGAAGCCTAAGCCTCATGTACGTACAGCCTTTAGATTTTCTTTCGTGTATACGTAATCATTATACGATGATAACACTACGTTTTAACAAACCTAACAGGCATATAGAATTCATTTGTAAAGCCATTCGTAAAGCCAAGTGTTCATTCTACGTGCTTGTGCGTATATGCTTGCGTATATACAAATTACGAACACTAAGCAGATGGACGCTTCTGATTTGCTTACGGGTTCAAAGAATTCAAAGCATCTATTAGCTTACTTCTCTATTATACAGAGAGAGAAAGAGAGAGAGAGAGAGAGAGAGAGAGAGAGAGATACGCGATAGTTCAAAATTTATTCTAAATACGAGTCCATTGGGCCTATTGACACGTTTAACTTTTCAGCATTTCAATCGACATATGTCATATTGGACTTTGATCAGCCGTTAAGTAAAGTTCGTGTGAAATTTAAAATTAGACACTTAGTCATACTTTTGAAATTTTAACTTAAATTGGATAAAAGACTCACAACTGTTTTATATGATTGTACTTATTAACAGTGATATTTTTACGCTTTTTGTCCTACTGTAAGTTCAAACTGATTCACGGTTTCAATATCTCAGCGCGGACACAAACCATGGTAAAATATAGAGATTCATTTTATCGACAGTTGCTATTATAAGAATAAAAACTGCATTAATATATAACATATAATCAGAATAATAAGGTCCAATGAAAGTCATTATCTGATTGTTCCTTTAATTAATATCACGATCTCATATTGGTTAATCGTTTCTCTTAAGACATAAACCAAAATATCTGAGCACAGCAAACCTAATTATTTTTATTCTACAGAGTACCACAGTAAGAAGTATCACGTTTCCCAGCACAGTCCAATTGTCAAGATATTTCAAAGGATAAAGATAAAAAGAAGATGGATCAGTGTTTAATCACGATTTAAATTATGAAATCCGCCAAGAACTGATGCCAAATATTTAAACTACATCTGGAAGAGAACCCACCAATAATAAATTCAATGTAAATAAAAAACTTCTTCAAAAATTATCCAAATCCATATTATCGAAAATATTGATTCACACGTGTACCCACTATTAATTTCACATAAGAAAATTTCGCAAAAACATTCAGTTACACGTCACTGTGCTTACGCGCAGCACACTTCCTGGTATTTTCATGTCTGTTGCGTAGGAAAGTTGTAATACGTACGCATGTATATTGATCTAATCTCTACCAAACAAACAAAAATACTGTATGTGCATATATCACATTAACCTGCTGCCTAATACATATTACTTAGTTACAAAAGTCAAGTGCAAAGCAAGTGCAAAATATGCCTGTCGAATGATGATGCGAATAACGCAAAATAATCGTGAAATCGTGTAAACATGTTTTGCGAGGTTTACATATGAAAATTACGTATTATTTAAACTCATTGTAGTAAACATGTAGTTTTGATTTCTACTGAGATAGCTATATACATATATATCTAATATACTATATAATACTTCAATATAGGTATCCGACGTGAATAATGTTTTTCTCAGTGATAAAGTCACCTGTAAGCATGTGTGATGCAATTGCAAATTCCATTGATGTAAACAAAAGTGTTATCGAATCTTCACCTACCATTTTAAATTCTGTGCACGAAATTGATATTTGTATTCAGGGTCAACTACCTTCTACATAAATTTCCTGGTCATCTGGATCAATAGCACGACGAACTTCCGGTAACCAATGGTAACGCTTAAATATTATGAAAATATCAGTCTTGAATAAAGTTGGTTGCTAAGAATGGACTGTTCCAGGAATCGCTGTTTAGAATATATAAGGCTACGTTCAGTCGTAACAGAGGCAGGTTTTTAACCTGACAAACGAAATTCAGGTGAGCCAGTTATAATATCGCCTTGTTTGTTTCCTTAGAACGTAAACGAATAAAAAAAGGAGAACGCCAGTGATAGCAGATATAACAGCTGTGACTGTTGGACGCAGAGATCAAAAACCGGACGCACCAGAAGAAAAATCTAATCGGCATAGATATCAAACGTGGGAATTGTTTGGCTGTGAAAATCATTAGCCTTGAACGTTCCTCCCCACCGCTCCGACTAAGATTTAGAGATATTCGTGGCGTCTTTAGAAACAATAGCGTGAGATGTCACGTGGATCGTTGTTTATCTCGTTTTGTCCTTGTCTAATGATCTCACGAGGCCCAATGGGAAAGCAGAACGTAGTGGGTGCGTCTCACGATGACGTATTACCCACCGAGGATAACAGTATCTGCAAAGTAGAATGTTTTTCAACGTGTGCTTTAACGTCGACATCAACGAAAACACATACCCATAGTTTCTGTGTAAATTGTTTTTAAGTTTATGGCTCGTCCACGGTTGTGAAATAAGCGCGACGAAGATGCAGGATAAACATATGCGAAAATTGTTGGAAAATTCTTGGCAGCCCGGAAGAATCGTCTAGCATGTTTTCCCGATGTTTACCAAGGAAGTTCTTACATCTTCCAATTGATAACCAACATTTGTTTACACCGTTTAGAATTTTTCAATACCTTTACACATTATTCTTGCTTACAGCGCTGGACAAATTATGTTCTTACTCTCATTCCTTTGTTATTTATCGTTAGCCAGTACTGGGGCAGTGACCTGAGATCGTAACGATTTAATGGTGGGTGTGAACATACTGAAAAGAGTCAAATACTCTATCCAATAATATCCAAGTAGTTTTATGATACTCCAACAGTACTTGAGTCATCTGAAACGAAGACTGATCGGGAGTCTCTGTAGCAATAAGATCCTTCACCTTCTCTTTTCAATCTTAAAAACTCCTACACGAAACTTCAGTAACTCTGTAAACAGAAAGTGAAATATTAACTGGTGGTGCTTTCAGAATATTACACAATTGACAGTCGACTGACTCGTGTTTGTTCCATAGTTATATTATAACCGTATTGCATCTTTGTTATATGCACGTTGTGTCCGTTAAAATTATTTGACGAGTTATGATAGTTGATTACGCCACTGTTCCTAGGTAAAGGACAAAGGTTTTCGACAATATTGTGGCTGCTGCGGACAATGGCTGGATTGTCTTCTTCGGGTCTAAGTAGCACAGCCCAGGTACTCCTGATTTTTTTTTGTATTGTCTCAACGTCACAGTTTTATCCATTGGATCGAACTTTTATGTTTTCATAACAGAGAAGTTCGTTGCTGAGACGTCGTCCGAGCTACCAATCAGCGTAAAGCATTTGCGAAAACACATCGCCCGTTGCCCCGGTCGCCACTTACGAATTACCAGTCGCTATATTATGTTAGTCGGTCACACCGATAAACTTTAGTTCGTTTCTCGCGCTCCTACGAGTAGCACGTGTTCTCTCTATTCTTGATTGTAAAAGATTATGCGTTGTAAACATATAATACATACAATGCGTCTAGTGTCCCAAGCGTGGTAAAGCAGTTAAAGGATATGGTACAGCTGAATATTATTTTTTATATCATATCAAAGTCGCAAACATGTGACTCGCGCGATCTTTTCTGACATTTAAAGAATACCTTTTCTTATTCGTTTACGAGAAGTGAAAGACTGACATTTGCGCGTTGATTTCGAGCTGTGTATAACCTGACTAGCTTTGTATGGAACAAAGAAGACTTGCAGTGGATTTTCTTTTGAATTGAGTGAGTAAAAATGAAGTTTTCGTTTATCCCCTCTCCCGTCACTCATTCTTCTCTCTTTCTGGTATACGTAACGTAAACGTTAAGCGTTACTTGCGTGTTTGCTGCCTTAAGTATGTACAGTGACGTGCAGCGTGACGTTGATGTTTATCCATGTATTTTGAAATATGGCAACGGAGCTTCCTCAAAACGCAGTCTTATGAAATTGCTTTTTTTTTTTGTAGATAACATTACTTAACTCCCTTTCTATCTTTTATTACTCGACGAGAATGTTTTGCTGTAGAAATATTATAGGCACAGTAAATAATTCACTTTGCGGACGCCTACGTACCGACGCCATTACTATAGGACGCTATTATCTTGGATATCGTTTATGCTTTCCAAGAATGGTCGCTTTCAAATATCCTATTATAGTGATGCAGTACGGTACTTAGAACTCTGTAGCTCGAAAATTCAGACTGTGGCTATTGGATTAAAAATAGTTGCAAGCTCAAGACTCTACATTCAGTGCCAGGTCCATGGCCAACTCATTAACCTGGCCCAGGGCCAGGGGTCCCGGCGAGCTTTGAAATTCTTGTTTTGGCCTGGAATTTCGTCGGCGGATATCGTGAATAACAAAAATATATAGATTTTCTGCACTGACGTTGTACGATCTAATAGGCTATAAATTTTCGCTTCTTGGATATATTATGCATCAGCGACTTTCACTGTTACGGAATGGCGTCAGCTGACGCAATTGATTACTCCCTATTAAATAATCTCAATGAGCAGTATTATGCACGAATTGCAGTTCAACACTGTTGTCTCTTATATCACAGCGTATACATGTATATCTGCGTTACTCTCTATCCTCTATACCAGTTTTAAAGGACGCGCCACTGCGAGAAACGGTTTTTCAAGACCGTGCAACTTTCTCGTGAGATTAGAACAGTATCCAGACGAGAGACTGGCAATAGAGATGGAAGTCGGAGGGGAGTTGTAAAAAAAAGAAGTCATTCGACTTACGTGGTAGTCGTGAGTCTTATAAAAAGTAAGGACTCTAGTGGAGTCACGGAACCTCTCTGCATGAATAATGCCGTTCGACCGAATCACGAACTGCAGAAATAATATACATAATATATAGAACGATACGTAAAGTGACGTAACGCGTCTGCAAGGAGCAAATAGACTCAGACATGTAGAGAAGTGAGATAAAATAGACCCAGGAAGCATCCTAATCCGCTAATAAAATTATATCCAGTCAGGGTCTTAGGCCTTGGCTCTGTAACACTTATGATCTTTTATTCCAGATAAAATAAAGATGAGATGAACTCTCAGTACTTGTGGTTATGTACGTAGACTTTTTGTTAATTCGTTTCACTGACTCTTCCTTTGTAGTGAGCATATAAATATCATCTGGTACTAAGACTCAGTACTTTTCTGGTAAAGGAGGACAAGATTGATCCTAGCTCAAGTATAACGTAGTGCAGATAATGCTTGTATTATCTAGATACCGTAGTACTCAGTGGAACGGGATGAAGATTGTTGATGACATCATTCTACCTTTCCTCCATGTTCCAGATTGACTTGATTTAGAAAGTTTTTATATCTTACCCTGGAGGGCCTCTGGCTAGCACGTTGCCAATTGTCATGATCAATCTGGTTGACAGGTATATTGTCTGTTGGTATTTAGATCGTTGGTCGAATAATGGCAAACTTTTATGACAGATGAATAAGTTACAGTGCATCGACCGGAGTCACTGGAAAAAGTGCCGTGACAATGTCCTTAGGTTCTCTGTGCCTTGGTGTATATATTTATGCTACAGTCTCATCCTGTGTAAACATTGATGAGATTGGTATACGTGTCCTTTCCTGGAAGTAGAAGAAGATGGAGGAGTCGTGCAATGCTCCTGCGATAAATAAAAGACAGAAATTGAACGACGGACATACAATGGCCGTTACGTTGACTCCTTGTCATGCTCGACAATACTCTAGTCAGTATCGTGAGTAGTCGGAAAAAAGATGTTAAAATCACTGGATTTTCACATGAAACAAAGAGCTACAATAGTAAGTCATTTATTGATGATTAATTGAAATGATAGAAAACCTTTGTGGACACGTCAAAGGATATTGACGTCACTTTAACCTGCTTCCTGTTTGGCATCGAGGACTTCTGGTTCTGTGCCAAAGATAATTTTCTACGTGGCCGGATATAAGCTCTGAGCAATAATCTAAGCCATTTTTACCAAATTTGAGTTAAATTGTAATTTATGTAAATTATTTTGGATCGCTCATCCTAACCTAAAAGTCTCCTGCTTAACGGTAATAATGTATTGTAGAAGTACGTATCTAGCAGTCGCGTGCTAATATCTTTCTGAAGATGTTTAAACCAAGAGATTCTCTTATCAAGCTTTGTCTTATCAAAGGCAACTCGTACGTGTCTCTGTGTAAAATCTAGTCTCACGGTACAATGCCACGGTTATATTATCCAAGGATTAGACTTTTACCGTCTGGCGAGTCGAAAGCTTACCATTCCGTATCCATTTCATATTTTTCCTTTGTTTCACATTTTTTTTACTTCCTTTTTTCTCTACTTCTTAGTCATGCGAAACGCGAGAACGGCAAACAAGTCTCTTGAATTTCGGCCAGACATAACAGAGTGTCTGTGCTGTGTGCTGTGTCGCCTGTATAGTTACGCAACAGAGTGACACTGTGAAAAGTAAATGCGGACGTTTGACCGGCAGTGGAAATTTTTGTCGACACAGAATTTTTTTTGTAAGTCTTCACTCACGTTGGAATCTGACAAAAATTGTTGGAGCAGACTTAACCGCCAGGTGTTCGCTGCTTTATTTTTACAAATAGCACAGGATTACGCTGGTGTATGATTCATGGCTTTTCGTTTTCTGTTAATATTTTTGGTGTCACCCCGAAAAGCGTTTTCTCATCATTGACTTATATCGGTGACTTCTCCTTGTATGGTAATCGTGACGTTCGTCACTTGAGGAAGACGATTTTCAAGTAATTTATTATGGACGAACGTTCGGAATATTTGTGAAATCGTTAAAACTTAGCATTACCATAAATGACGCCATTACGTTTGACTTTTCTATAGTCATTACTGGGCAGTGAATTTGGGAGATATCTGTTATTTGTATTAGGATTTAATATATTATTTTATGCACAACTGTAATGTTTGCTTTATATTCTCCGTGAAAAATTATCGGGAATGAAAGTTTTAGACGTGTATTTAAGCAACATTTGAATGCTTTCTGATTAATTAAATTGAACAGGGTACAATGTCCAATGGCCTTGGTCCACGAATTTTTTGCAGTATTAAAGCACTGACTGATATATTTTAACGGATTCACGTGTTCCGATCTATATAATTGTTATGTAATTATGAACGATGAATCATCCGAGCAAGTTATACCGTCTCGTTCTACATATGGCTTCCAGAAAACCGTGATTCCTATTGGCGCTTTTGAATGAGATAGTAAAAAAAGTGAGTAGAAGTGACGCAAAAGAAAATAGGATTCCGATAGGATTATAACCTGTCAGCCATACGTACTGTGCGAAAGATAATTTGACTATCCATTTAAGATGACTGTCACTGCTATGAAACTGATTATAATTGACATTTTATACGATAAACTCGAGCGTGTTCTTCGATTTCCAATTATTCGAATTTAATGTTGATTTGGAAATGTGGTTATTCATTATGAAATGCAATTTATGATCTGCTTTGTTGGATAAGGTTTCGAAATTATTACAAAGAATGACTGTGGTACAATGGACATAAAGGGAGTTAAACATTTTTGTACTATTATCGTACAGTCATTGTACGCTTTTTTCTTATCCGTAAACAGGTTAACGTGAAGAAATAATTAATCACTGTTGAGTCATGCATGCCGTGTACTTTGTTCCAGATTCAAAGAAGACTGAAAATCGCGCCACGCGTCGTTCTGCTCACGTGATTCGCCATTTTATCGACCGTCCAAGATTGGGTGTTCTGATTGGTCGAAAGTTGACCACGTGATTCATTCTAACGTCAAGTTCGGCCGTCTGCTGGTGGCCGAGTGGACTTCTTAACGAGTCGCCGAGGAACAAAGGATTGTCGTATCGGCTTCTCGTACTCTGTTTTTCTCTAGTCGAATAACGCAGCACTTTGCGATAGCGAAAGCGTTTAGAAAAAAATTTGTGAAGTTATACGTGTCTAATTGTGCTACGTTTTAATTGCCATTGGGGAAAACGACTATTCGACTTGTGTTGAACGTTTTGACAGCTTACTGCTAACGTTGAGAGATCCAAGTTGCTCGATTTTTCGAGAAGTTTTGAATTTTTTTTTTTTCTACTACACTGACAAGGCTCGGTTGATATTTAATTTGTGATTTTCTATTTCCACCGAGTGACGCTTGACTTGGCATACATATTTCCATAGCGCTGTCACGCGAAAATGGTTAGGTGAAACTTTGAAATTTGTTGGGATCCATCTTGAGTGACGCGTGGTTGACATTTCTGTTTGAAAAATTGTTTCCGCTGCAGAACGCGCATCTTTTGATTATCTTGAGTGAAATTTGCGATTTCATCGGGACGTGCTTGTCACGTCCCAACGAGGACGTTAAGAAGTCTAATCATCAGGTGTATTGTCCGGTTCATCACATTTTGAGACCAGCTGGGAGCAAGCCTTGAAAATGTACAGCATGAACTACATTGGAAAGTTCATCAGCAATTTTCGGGACTTTTATAACGAAATTAATACTGCTACTCTCACTGGAGCAATTGATGTGGTTGTTGTAGAACAGGCTGACGGATCATTCAATTGTTCTCCATTCCATGTTCGTTTTGGAAAATTGGGTGTACTCCGTTCCAGAGAAAAAGTGGTAAGCATAATATCAATTCTTATACTAGGCTTTTAAAAAATCATTCCTCATACTGTTTAGAGTTTTCTAGTTTACATGTTTTTAGTATTAAGAATTAACAAAAAATAAAGTATATGACTGACAATAATTGTGAACAATGGTTATATTGTCAAACGTCTATAGCCAGAGTTTTTAAAAAGCTTCTTAAGTTTCTATAGATAAAAATTTATAATTATATTGAAGGGTGCACGTTAATATAAGGATATATATTTATAAAAATAGATTGTTACTAATAATGAAAAGAAATATACTTATAAAAATATTTTTTACTATATATAATTTGCTGTGTAATAAGTTTTAGACATTGAACTGATAATCTGATAAGATTTTATTTCAAAACCAACTGTTGACCCTGAGAGCACACAATACAAGCTGTTACCTGAAAGCATTAAGTAATGATTCATGTGGTGGCTCAATCACGATTAAGTACATAATTACAAAAAAGATTTTTAAATACTTGCAATACTTAGTACATAATTTACACGTTAACAGCGTTCTATAGTATACATTATTTTTTCATCAAACTATAATTAATAATAATATATTAAAAAAGCACTTATAATTAACAACAAAATATTCTTTTAAAAGGAATTCATTATGCTGACGTAATTGAATTATGCAATCGCATCATTTTCTAGTTACATTAACTGTATAATTTCAGTTCTTACTACTTGGATTTGCATATTACGCAATAAAGCGACGCAGTAGTTTGCCCATCCATTTGTAAAAAAATGTATTACCAATAAATGCTGATATTAACAATATAAATATTAAGTAGAACCAAAGGTCGACTATATACAAGACGCGTCTATCTTTTTAAATAATCAATATCCTTTCTTCATTCTTTCCAGGTGGATATTGAAATAAATGGAGAGCCACGACAGATTCATATGAAACTAGGAGACTCTGGAGAGGCTTTCTTTGTCGAAGAAGTTGGTTCTGATGGTTCACCCGCAGACTCGGAAATTCCACCGCATTTAGCATGCTCACCAATTCCTGTCGACAGTTGTTTTCCATCCACCAGGTCTGATAATATTCGCTTCAAGATAGCCATTACGATGAAATACATTGTGAAATGACCCTGTTTTTCCATAATAGTCGGGTTATCCTTATCGGTAACTTGAGAGAGTTAAAATTGTAAAACAAGTTAGAAGTTTAGAACAACATGGGCAAACTGGATTCTTGAACCTAGTCTTTCCTCTGTCGTATAGATTCAGTCTGCTCTCGGATTTGCCACAAGAACAGCACGAGAAGATCCTGAGGGATTCTGTGTTGTCCATCGAACGTGAAAAATGGGAGCAAATGTCCTCCTTGCCACCTGACGAACGTGAGAAATTCCTCATTGAACAGTTTTCCGACCTACCTATCGAGCACCGTGAGAAATGGCTGCAGATCGCATCTCTTACATCCGAAGAAAGAGACAAAATATTCCGGGAGAGCTTTGGCAGCGTTTCTACGTTGCAAAAGCAGCGGATGATCCGTGAGCAGTATTCTGCCTTGAAGAACGAAGATAAGGAGAGACTCTTCAAGGAGAACTTTCCAGAACTACCAGCGGAGCAGCGACAAAAATTTGAAAAGGCTTTGTTGACCGACTGGCCGAGTAAAGATGAGAAGTGGGAGAAGAAGGAAAAGATTTTGAAGGACGACGATGAGGAGATTTTTGACATGGACAACATCAACGAGGACGAACCGCGACCCGCTCTGTCCACACCAAAATCATTTGTCGCTGTTACCTCGTCTGAAAGGATTCGCAAGATCAGTGTTGTGAACAATGACTTCAGACCGATCACCGATGATCCTCAAAGCAGTAGCAAAGAAAAATCAAGCGATGAGTCAAATACATCCTTGACCAAGAAGAACTCGAAGGAGGAGTCTGTGGAGGAAGTGAAGACTAGCAATAACTCGAAGAGGAAGAGGAAGAGGAAGAGTATCATGAGGAAGAAAGGTTCCCAGAGGAAGACCAGCAATGGCAGTAGCAGTCAGACGGAAATGAGCGAAACGGACATTCTTGTGCCTGATGAATCCCAGAGTGAACCTGTAAGTATCGTAACCTGATATTTAGCGTACTAAATATGTATGATATCCCATCCTACCTCCCAAGGATCTATTTTATTTCTGATAATATATTAATTAAAGATATTGAAGGGTCCTAGTCCCGTCGCCGAGGTCGAGACTAAGAATGCATCTTGTGAAACAGTTACCATTCACTCATCTTACACTCAGGAGACATTGGTCAAACATCCTGAAACAGATTTCCATTTCTTCAGTGACACCGAAGTCACAAAGTAAGTATTATTAAACTGTACATTCAATAGATTTTGCACTGTTGTGTTGTATCTTGCAAATTAATATTCTAATACAGTATTCACAAAATGCATCCGATACTGATATTTCAGAAATGAAGGGTTCGGTCACTATTTAATGCACATTGTTTAATATAGACCCTATCGTATCGTCTTAAACAGTTTACAACCTTGTACTCTATAGATACGTTAAAGTTATTAGCCACGTAGTTGATGACAGTTGGTGTTTGTGATTGTAACGTTTCTCTCTTTTTTTTTTTTTTTTTATTTCATCTGTAAAAGGAACCGGGATTCTAGGCCCTCCTCTCCTGTACAGTCGGACACAGAGTTCGAAATGCGTAAGATCACACAAGAAGGCAAAGACATGGAGGACGACAAGGGTCATCAACAAAGCTGGAGATGGGGTGAACTTCCAAGTCCACCACCGGAGTCTGCGCACGCGTCGCACAGAAACTCATTGAATTCATCAGCAGCAACTGCTCAGCCTAACGATCGTTAGTAGAAAAATATAAATATATCTAATACGTGGAAGAGACATTCATGTTTAATCCTTTTGCTGTTAGCCAAAGTTGAACCTGAAACTCTCAGAGACGTATTTCGTTTTCCTGTCTATGTATAATGTACATACACATATTTCACCTATCGTGCTTGACTATGAAGTTTCGAACCAGCTCCGTCTGTTATCGGTCTCACGTAACACAGCAAAAGGTATTAAAGCATTTACATTTAAAAAATCCTGAAAAATTTTTAACATTCACTGTAAACTTTCTCACATACTCGCTTAATCGTCAATTTCCACTAAACCGCTGGTTAACTTGCTCTTTCAATGGTAGCTGAGGCACATCGCTCAATGCTCAGTGGTATGTTCTCCTTCATGAAGAAGACCTCACGCGTTAGGCACAATCCGGAGTCTGAAGGGATTTACCTGAGTGATCTGAATGCCGACGAATTAGATCCTGAGGTCGCTGCTCTCTACTTTCCATCATCCTACCGTGGACAGTCCGCCGTTAAAGGTATATATTTGGCTTTGGCGTTTTGCTTGTCTACCTAGACATATGCTTCTCTCTTGGACTCAGCGCTGTACAAGCGTGTTGGCTTTACTATACACGACCAGGCGTATTCCTTAAAAAAGAAAAAAAAATGCTCGCTACATCTCCGGTCCTCTTCCTCATCCATAATTCTTATCAGTCATTCTATCATTCTGATCGTCCATGTCGCACTATCAATAGTCAATGCGAAACTCTTTGCTGTCGTTGATAATTCGTTGGAACGGCGAAGGAAGGTCTGCGCGACCTTCTTTATTCCGCGGTTCGACGATCAGGTATACATCGCGCAATAATATTTCGTAAGGTCTTTTACGTGACACGCTCGATTAAATAATAGAAAATAAAAAAGAATTAATGTCCGACCTTGTCTGTTACCAAGCGATGAAAAGTCGCGTTGAGCAACGGTTCACGCGAGTTGTTAAGACGCTTTAATGAAAACTATAAGAGAAGCATCCAAGGTACGTAAAAAACAATTCGATGTGTGTCCGTTATAGAAGGGAAGAGTTTGGATGAAGAAGATACTGAATCAGGAAATGGACCGAGCTTACCCCAAAGCCCGAACAGCGTGGAGGGTGCTATCGGTGGTCCAAAGTCACTAGACAGTGACTTCGAGGAGCCGAAACACTCCTTGTTCGACAATCACGTCGACATAAGTCTTTCGTTATGCGGCGGATTGGATTCCGAGCATGGACCGTCCGAGGAGGCGTTTCATCAAAATTTACTTCACTTTGAGGACATTTGTACCGAGCCAAAGTTATATGAGAATCCAAATTTGGTGGTGAAAATCAATGGAAAGTTTTATAACTGGGCAACGGCTTGTCCGATCGTCATGACCCTAACTGTATTCCAAAGGCATCTGCCCCAAAGTGCCATAAACAATTTGTGTGCTCACTACATGTCCTTGCCAGTTCACGAGGACAAGAAACAGCAAAGCAATGGGAAGGCAGAAGGTGGTCGCAGCGGATACAGTTCCTGGTTCTTGTGGCGGCGATCCACTCAGCCCTCGAAGAAGATCGAAGATGCTGCCCGAGGTACGTCGGAAGATAAAAAATTATTTCTCACGCGTGGGAGTCTTTTAAATTGTATTAATTCCGTTCATTGTCATTTACAGCCGACGAACCCGCGACTGACATTACGGAAGAGATCGTACAGATCAAAGAGATGAACGTCGTTGACACGATGCCTGTTGAAACGTGAGTCATCAATAGATCGACTGTTTAATCGATCACGCTATCTTGGGCGAACGAGTTTTCAATTCTGTCATCAATCTTTTTACAGAGAGCCAAAGCTGAACGAGGAGAACGTCGACGATCGGACCACGTTCGAGGTGGTGCAGGACAGTTTTCCAAGTACTCCAGAGGAACCTATATTAGTGAAAAGCGAAAAGGAACGTGACAGGGAAGGCGAAGGTTACAGCGGTAGCGAAGACTCTGATAGCAATCAGAATGAGCCACAAGGTGTCAAAATACCAATAGAAAGGCGACCTTACTACGAGCCCACTGAGAAGTATCGTAAAACACTTCGGCTCTCGTCGGCTCAAATCGTATGTCTTCGTTTCATTGGACTTTCAAGGTACCCAAGCAAATTAGGATTCACCTCAAGAAATTGGCTTTCCTCTTTTACAGGCCAGTCTCAATCTGAAGGAAGGCGCCAATCAGGTCGTCTTCAGTGTCACTACGGCATATCAAGGCACCACACGCTGCAAGTGCCATATCTACCGATGGCGCTGGGACGACAAGGTCGTCATATCCGATATCGATGGCACCATCACCAAGTCCGATGTCCTTGGTCACATCTTACCGATCGTCGGCAAGGATTGGGCACAGTCTGGAGTTGCTCAGCTCTTCACCAAGATCAAGAACAATGGTTACAAGCTTTTGTATCTGTCTGCGAGAGCCATCGGTCAAGCAAGGGTCACTAGGGAATATTTAAAGAGTATCAAACAGGATGATCTGTCTCTACCGGAAGGACCGTTACTCTTGAATCCCACGAGCCTGATTTCCGCTTTTCATCGTGAGGTCATCGAGAAGAAACCTGAAGAATTTAAAATCTCTTGTCTCAGCGATATTCAAGCACTGTTCCCTGCTGACTCGAAACCGTTCTACGCTGGATATGGAAATCGTATTAATGTACGTAGACTTACGGGATTAACAAAATTGGCTTTTACGCTGCCGCTGCTAATCTTCTTTTCGTCGTATTTCAGGACGTTTGGGCGTATCGAGCTGTAGGCATTCCCATAATGCGAATCTTCACCATCAATCATCGCGGTGAATTGAAGCACGAGCTCACTCAGACATTCCAATCCTCGTAAGTCCTGTCTTCGGTGATATTATATTACATAGACGTTTGTCAGATTGTATTTTTATTTTTGAAACTTAAGACTTCCGTTTATCTTACCCCTACGTCGTTTATTTTGAGCTTAAACGTGTTTTTGTTTTTATTTATTTTTTTTTCTATCTGTGACACATAGCACAGTATACGAACGATACAGTGTAGGCTAAACCGACGCGGTTCGATTTTGCATGATCTGTAGTTTTGTTCTTAATATTAATTTATTGTTTTATTTGTCAATCGTTATTTTTACGATACTCTTTACTCGGTGCTTGTAGTTCTTTTTGTGTGTAATCAGCCGCGTTAATTCAAAAGATCAAAGGGGTTTGTATTCAAGAATGGAGTTACGACCGAGTGGACAACAGTGACTACAAAAATTAAAGTTTTACCTAGTTTTTTGACGGGTCGGTTATTTCTGTGGTTACAGCTACACGTGTCAGAGCGGTATCGTCAATGAGTTGTTCCCGCCACTGTCAACATCATACGTCTGCTGATTGGCGGCACAACCTGATTCAGTTTACACTGTTTTTTTTTTATCGCACGAAATTTAATCCAATTTCATTCATTTCTCTGGTGTTATTATATCGATGCCATTGAGTTTTGCATAGATACCCAGTTTTAGACTTCTTCGATTTTAGACAATCGAAAAGATCCAAACGAGACAGACTTCCGTTTGGCTGTTCGTTCCCACGGTTCTATTCTTTAACGCAATTCCAATAGATAACTTACTGCTAGTTGTACAGTGATCATATTTATTTATTTTTTAATTTACTTGTAAGGCTCGCTCACGTAGAATACAAAGTTATATACAATTATCGAGTTTTGTATCTTGCCAATTATTGTACATACGTTACATTGTATTTGTGGCAAACAGTTCGATGCGCGTACATCGCTCTGACGTGATACGTTATTTATTTTATTTTCGTGCTATAATTTTTTTTTTTAATTTGATAGCGTCTTAAGAGCTTTACTTCCAATGGCCAATCTTATGAAAATTATCGAGTCTACGCGGTTGCCATACTCGTTGATAACTTCCTTTCTCTAATTTTCATTAATTATTGTACACTGATGAAGTATTTGGTTGTGCATCCTACATCCCTACCTATCTTCTTATGATTTATAGGGTAAGCACACGACTGTACACAATTGCTTTTGAATGTTTTTTTACAAACTTCATGCATTTTTGTAGTATAATTTTTGTCTGCGATTAATTTTACGTAGAATAGACATTTCTATGCGTGGCATATCTTACGAAATCATTACCAGCATTATTAACTTTGCCAGAACGTTCTCTATCGACGAACTTCATCGCCATGTTGACTTCGACTGTCCTGATGTCATCATCGATTTCTAATCATCTCTTTTCAATTTCAGTTTCAAGTGGCCTGATATGTTCTGATATTTTTTCTTTTGCTTGCTCTCACTTCATATTAGCATCGCAATGTCATCTTTATTATACTCAATGCTTATTGATCGATTGCGTCGTTGAATTACCATACGTCACTTCCTGCGAATGATCTTGATTTCTAGATTCACTGTTGACTTTTATGTCGGTGTGGACGTAGCGTTACACAATTATTATTCAATTTTAGCTACGACCTGAACGAAGTCATCGTTGACATTTGGCAAGGATCCTCGTGGTCGTATATAATTGTTCACACAGTGAGGGCCTTTCTATTTCGCAATGGGCCAACTTGCCAAGAGACAGTTGACGAGTTTCTCGTGATAACATCATCGCTAAATGTTGCTGGGAACAAAATATTCCTTTTTTTTCTTTTCCCCGGATTTATTATTTGCAGAAAAAAGATAATCACGCTGTACGATTGACGTTTGGGTTTTTTTTGTTTAAATAGTTTGTCGGACATTAGCATAACTTGTTATCGCGTAATCATCGTGCAACAAGATAGCAGCGAGAATTACATGATATTGTAAGAATGATCTGGAAGCATTATCTCATCTGTCATTAATACGCAAATTTTTATATGATTAACATAATTTCGTTAATTGCTGATTTTAATGATTGTCATGTAATTTTGGTTTGTTTCTTTTCAGGTACTCGAACATGAGCTTCATTGTCGATCATCTGTTTCCGCCTTTGCGAGAAGACGCGGCTGATGAGTTCAGTAACTTTGCATATTGGCGCGAACCCATACAGGATGTTCCAAAGTTATTGGCACTCTCGCTCGAGATTCAGGGTACTCAGTAATCATAAACGAAATTAAGGAGACGTTTCCCTTTTCGCACCGGAGCAATAATACTTTGCTCACAACGTAATGAGAATGATTGTCCTACTTACGATTAGCTAACTTTTATACTCTATGTTATTGATCGTAGTGATCCTGGCTGGTGAGATGCTCCCCAATGTACTTTATTCATTTATATCTTTTCGCTCTTCTCCTTTTGCTCTTCGAACAGATCTTTGTACAGACAGGTACTGCGTACCTTCTCTTCGATGACAGACTTGTAATGTCACTTCCTTCGATGGGAACTGTAACTCAGAGAAAATGTCATTCGACAATATCAATACATCTCTGTATGGATGCAGCGAACACTTTGAAATTGGCAATTATGCTTTTTGTTCTGGTGTTTACGTGAAAGCACATTCCAAGACGGGTGATACGTATTAATTAAATTATTATCTAGTAGGTTACCGACGCTGGCTGTTCATTTAGATTTTAGTTCCTATTATCATTGTCACACCAGCCACAGTTCACGATGCGCGCCTAGCAGCTTAATTATAGCCTAGCAATTAGCTGCTCCGAGCCGAATGAAAATTAATCCGCTTATACGCAGAGTATTAAGAAATGTCAGGAAGCACACGATCCTTAATGGCAATCAGAATCGACTTGTCTTATCCGCGACAATTAAGATTATAATTTCGTTCAATGACCTGCTTCGAAACTCGAGCGAATATAAGTTGTTACAATTTCTATCCCGGTATCGGTACGAACGATCCGGACTCACTGCGTTGGAGATTTATGTAAAATCTATCGTTTAAGATCTACATCAAGTAGCTATGACAGTGTTGTACTGTAACTTGGTTGTCAAAAATCCTATTTAATTTTAGTCACTCTTCTACGCAGTGGGTCCTTGACATTTTGCTTTCGATACATCAAAAGTTTATCACTGTACAATTCTCTCCATATCCATGTCACTCGAATGCCTGTTTATATTTATTTTTCATTTCTTAAGATCTCTCTACACTACTTGCCACGAATATTTAATTGTGCATTATTGTAATACTTTAATCAATTCAATTGACATTTTCATGTATCATTTGTTAATATCGTCTCTCTTACTCTTAGTCAAATTTGTCAATGTCCTCTAAACAATCGTGTCGACACGTCAATCTTATCCGAATGTTACAAATGATTGAATGTTATCTTTGTTTTTGCTTTCTTACGGTTGATTGTGAAACTACGAAATATTAACTTTGTCCTTCGATCGATACTCTAGAGCAATTACTTTAAAAAGTTCCTAGATAATCGCCGTCGTAGATTGTCACTATTATTGTTTAATTAAACGAAATTCGCGTATCGTCATTCATATTGCTAAAGTATGGTATTGCGCGTTACTAAAATTTGGAAAATATTAAGAAAAAAAAAAAATTGAGAAACAGATGTCAATTCTGCATCAATCAATGCTATATAATGATGCAGGGAAGACACGAGCCAAATAGGGCTGAGGAGAGTATTCCCATTGTGGACGAATATCTTTCTGATAAATTTCATATCAATTTATATCACGTTTCACGAGCGATGTGATTCTTCGATCCGGACATAGTCACAACGAAACTTTCCTCAGCGAACAAGGAAGAGAAAGTAGAAAGGAGGACAGAGAGATAGAAAAAAAAAAAAATTCGTAGGACAAGTTAATTATAGCAAAGCTATTTTTTTAATTCGCCTAGCTGATATATACTTTACCGAATCGATAGAAAGCGTAGGAGGCGAAACACACGATAAAGTAGCAACGATAAATATTGAAAACGATGAAACAAAGAGAAGAAAGGGCTACTGTGTTTTTACCAAAGAAAGTTTACGAAAAACGTAACCGCGAGCTGTGCTTCTCTCGAATCGATCGATTCTTATTTTTATGTGTAAAAGAAAGCTCGAAATAATTCTATGGCGATTGGTGAGTGCGACTGCTTTATTTTTTTTTTTTTTGTTTCTTGCGTCACTATAGTTTCGCCTAGTTTTACTTTTTCGAGCAGAATTACGAATCGCGGATTAAACGTACTGAACAAAGACGGTTTGATACATTCGTACACAAATTCTCATTGGATTTAGTATACACTAAGTTTATTATTAATTTTGTTGTCGATGTTATTATTATTGCTATTATTATTATTATCATATCATTCTTATTCTTATTATTTTGTAAACCGTGTATATAATACGAACGAGTATGTTGTGTAAAAGAATTTGTGTATAAAAAGAATATATATACAATTTATTTTTTGACAAGACTCTTATCTTTCGTTCGGGCGCCGTTGCTCTCGTTATTATTTATTTGTTCAGTTGGGTCGTTGCTTTAATTTCGTGATTTGTTGTGTATTTATTTTACGTTTGTTCTTATCTCAAATACGCGCGTAGCCCGCGTGCGTACTTATTTGTTGTGCATTGTGTTTCAGTACGTAGACGAGAGAGAACGGAGAAAATATACCTGATACGAGCGTAATATTTATTTGTCGTTGTCATCAATTTTGACGATCAATCGACAGTTGTTGCTAGACGCTTAATATATCATTTAAGAATATACGACTGTAACGGAATCCCTATTGCTTATGGTGAACGAAGATGGAGGATGGACGTTAATATTTTTTGTAGATTACAGAGATCCAGATAGGATGTTACTTTTTATTTATGTCGTATTAAATTGATATCGCAATATTACTTGTGATTCCATATCGGATAGTAATTGCGTATCGATTCCTTGTTCCTTGTATGTTCTACAAGCTCTGGATGGTTCGTTGTGTAAGGTTCGGCTATGTTTTTTGCGCAATCACGAGGAGAGATAATGCCAAATGGAATAAATCTGCTTAATAGTTATTAACGATACGATCGTATTTAGACTCGCACATTGCATTTAGGCATACGGATCCTTTTGTTGCGTGTAATATCAAGAAGACGTGGATCAATCGGAACGAAGTCTGATTAGCTCCCTGATCTCTGAAATCGATGTTAGTTCAATCGATGTAATAACTGTATGTCTCCTTGTAGTCTTTGCAGATTTTACGTAATAAAGATTAATTAACCGTCTCGTAATTACGAGAATGTCATGCGACAGTCATTTGGTATCGTTTTACACGATAGACTGAATATTTTTTGTATTACACAGATGCTCGTAAGAAGTTTTTGAATTTTGGCAGTGACATTTTTTTTATTCGAAGGATTAATTATTGATCTTGTGGATTTTACGAATGTGCTTCTTTTTCTTTATTGTTGTACAGTGTTACTGGGGTGATTAGTCGAGGAGAAGATCTTTTTTATCAGTGTCATTTTTATTTGTAATTAAGACGGGGTGGGAATTCTGGATTCCTTACTCTTCGTGCAACGATGTCTCGCTTGGCCAGCGGGATTTGCACTGAAATAATTGAAATTCCAGGTAAAGTGGATTGGACTGGGGAAGAAGGAATTAGTGAAATTCCGTTGCAAATACTTTGGAGGCCAAGCGGCGACCTTTCTTTCTTCCTGAGTTGTCATTTTCCGACGTATCCCAGGAATCTATGGAAGTCGCACTTCTTCCTCGCTTTGATTCTGACTCCAATGGTACTTTGCGACATTCCTTTATATACTGACAACATCTGACGTCTCGGAGCCAGTAGTATGTACCCTGGGGGAATAAATATTTTCGACTTTACCGGGAAATTAAATAGAATTTAGTTGTTGGTACGGGGATTCGGACTCATTGGTATCGTTAAAATATTTGAAAGTATTTTTTTGTTTTATATCCGTTTACTTACACACGTTATTCCTATTATCCAAAATAAAGCGAATGCTAGTCCTAGAGCCATGGTTGAAATTTTTGAGTTTTAGTGATTTAGAAAGATTTGATGACTGAAAATTTTCTGTTTACTGACGTTTTCTTACTATTGGTTCTGAATATTCAGCTTTTTTTTACGTTTTCATTTGTTAGTTTTGTGCTGTGCATTCAGTTGCTTTGAATAACATTGAAGAGAAATTACTAAGTGGAGCTGATATCCAGATTCAATGGGGAATACAAATTTAATGGTTGACTGCTGATTAAATTTATATACAATTTTATTAAAAAGATTTAACGGTACATTATATTGTGTTATGTTTCTTCTGCATCTTGGGTTTCCATGTCCTCCTCATCCTCCTTTGTACTATCGCTGGATACTAGATCACTATATCCATACTTTTTGGAATAGACACCCAACGGTGTTAGTTTGAAGGTAGCTAGAGGCTGGCCAAGAAGTTTCTGCAAGAAATGTGATTTGTTTGATAGATCGATAAAACAATCAGAAATATATGGTAAATCAATCGAAGTATCAATGCTTACTAGTATTCTGGCTTGTTCCGGAGTAAGTGTTTGACCCTTTTTGCACACTTCAAAATCTTTAATTAATGTGACTACACCCTTTTGTAAAGCAGTTGGCATTCCTAACTGTCTTAGATGTGGTTCTATACTATGTGGAAAATCAGGCATAGGCCCTTCTTGAAGAACGACAGTTTCAGTAGTAATGAAACCAGAACGGGCATATTCTTTTTCTCCATACTCTTCCATCCAACTGAGCACCTAATTAAATTAATTATATTGAAATGTTGATAACTGATAGTGTAAAATATATTTTGCATTATACTTTGATAATACCTTCTTCTTAGGTCTGTTTGTGAACAATAGTCCGCACTGTCCCCTAAGTGCCTTAGAAAGCTCATGAGAACCATCCGCAGCTTCATCCTCTGGCGATTTTCCCAAAGCCAATCCCATTACTTTGTTTTTGCCAAAAAAGAATCTACTATCTTTCCATTCTCCTCTCAGGTTTTTTAATTTGTTGTTGCGCATGTTTTGTACAGAAAATAAGAATATACGACTATACTGATCCACGCATTTTCTGATATCCTCGACTATTTGTTGTTTCAACACCAAACCCTTTTTACTGGTTTTGGTAAGAGATACTGCAAAGAAGTATAAATATAATTAATAACAGACCTGATAACTGCTGTTTATAGGTTAGCTCAAGATATGTAAAAACACAAATATACACTGTTACGAAAATTTCTACAGAAAAAATTAAACACTCACTTTTCTTATCTCTTTTTGATTTCGGCATTTTCCTACTAAGATCACGAAAAACTTTTCAAATTACTTCTAAATGCCGTACCGTACAGTGACAACCATGTGCTCCACCGCGTTACAAGAAAACAAAGATGGCTCTTTCCGGGCTGCGTTCACATCCACTTTTCAAAACCAGTTCTAAAATAAACGTACATGCCTACAAAACCGCAAAAATAATAAGGAAAAACAATAAGTTCTTTATAATATTAATTCGTACAGTTTCAATATAAAATCAATATTCAGTACCATTTATCATTGACATACTTATATCAGCATAAGCATACAGTTACCAGTTACGTATAAAATCCTTCTATAAAATCATTTCGTGCTGAATAAAAGTACAGTGCGATAATTAATAACATAATTTATCTTTCCAAATTCTCATAAATCATTTACCATGCAATCCAAAGACTCTAGTGGCTATTAATACAGCATAGGAAAGAGTCTCGAGAAAATTCGGTAAATTCAAAAGGCCGGAATTGAAAAAGTGAACGCAGACCAAGATGGCATCTTCCGCTGATCGCGGCAGTGCACTCTGTGAGATCGTAGTGGACGGGAGCCGTTGAAATTTGCTGAAGCCTCGATTTTCCAGGCCGCTTTCTGCACTCAAAAGGTGAGTCACTGTTCCAAAAGTATATCAATGCGTTCGTGCGGGTTAGGAAAAATTGTGATAGCCTAAAGAAGCCGAATTTTCCTCGAAATATGCGAAGTGTGCCGAGCCGTGTGAACCCCGTAGTCGACCAGTCCGCCGATCGTACGTCTAAACGCGGCGAAAATCTACGTTAACTTAAAACGAACCGCAAACACTCGGACTGGTGTAATATATTTATAACATTCTCTGGGCCTGCTGTCAACCCTTGCGTCTGGTGTTCTGCGAATTTTCATCATCTCAAAATCATTTTTGGCAGCGATCACTTCCCGCAAACCCTCTGAAGTCAGCCGCTTTGCGAATGACGCACGCGACACGCGAGAGGCGGAGAGGAGTGTCCCGAGAGAACGGGCGCCATATTGCTGTCTGGCCGGCGAAAAATTTTCAATTTTCTTTCATGAAAATTAACGTGCCAACGTAACTAGACGCGTGACAGTTCTTGGTCATGCTAAAGACGCTCCTGTCACGTACCACCTATGCCAATTATCGCACCACCCTGATGTCAAGTTATCTCATGGCGCATCACCGATTTTTACAAATATTTAGCTCCTTATATGGACAGGAGAAATCGGAGATCGTGCGAACCTTCCCGAATTTTCTTCTACTGCGTAGTCATATCAGATTAATCATTTTTTTTAGAAACTTCAATTAATTAATTATCAAAGTTCACGAGTACGTACTCAGGCACGCCCTTTGGCAACCAGCATGACCGGCGGGTACAAGTTGGATTGACGTTTCTGTCAACGTTTTTAATATTCCTAACTGATATTCGTCGAACTTACATTTATATACGCGATCACGTAATATCTCTGACAGAATTACTAACCATTAAATGTCCGACATAAATTCTTATTCATTTTCCATCCTGACTCATTTCAAATGAAGAGAAAGATTCTTATAGTAGGGAAAAAAATGTCGTTACGAGTAAATTGATCGTCCTCGAGCAATGTACTCCGAGAAAATAAGACATTTAATCGAGTTGGCATCGTATACGTACTACATATGTACGTAATAGCGGTAATCAGGTGCGAAGATAAGAATGACTTTAATAACAGATTTAAGTATAGCGTAATGTTATGGCAACGGTAGAGATCCTTAGAACTCGTAGTAGCTGTGACGACGACGACGATGATGTTGAAGACGGACTCTGGCGGTTCTAATTTCTCAAGGCCGAGACTCGACCGTTCATGTATTTGCGTAGCAGCCGAAGGCCTTATCCTGAGACTGCATTCTTCTGTCCCACGCTAATTATGCGATCGCCATTCATTTTTCTTCCTTTACGCACGTGAACATGACCGTACGTAACCCCGACTCTTAAAAAAAAAGGAGCTAGTCAGGAATTCGGCAGGATGTCTTTAACCTAACCTACTTTAACTTCATGTTCTACCATACTAAATCTCTATATACTCTAAAATCAATTTACCAATATTCAATATCATTACAGTACTACTTTTCATAATATATGTAATATACATGTAACCGCCGAGTGCTTACAATTTTTAATGAACTACAGAGTGACGCATAAATCTTAGAACGTGATCGACAGCTCGTGACCATGCGAAAAAGAGGAACGAACCTAAAATGAAATAAAAAATAGTTTAAATCGTTGGAATTCTGTATATATGTGTATGCATATATATATAACGTGATAATTATCACAGGATGAAAGTCCACTGTTACACTTTACATCTGGTGTCTACAAATGCAATTCTCATGGAATCGAATTGTTCACGTCGCGAATTGCGCACGCCGGCCGGGTCTTATGGTTTTACACTCTGTCGGTTCGATCGATGCTGGCGCCAAACGTACATCGAGAGGCCAGACCCACGTCGACGACAGCAGCCGCTTTCTTTCTCATCCCCTTTCGTTCTTTCTTAATTTCCTTGCTTTATCTTCTTCCTTCGTCATTCCCTCTCTCGATTCTCTTAGTTTTAGAATTTTTACTCACCTTATCTTCCTTTTATCTTACTTACGCCGCTCTCATGTCCTTATTCGTGACTTCAGACTTTTTTAGGTTAAAGTCCTAAATAGAAAAACCCCGAAGGACACTGCTTACATATAATTACTCAGTTTCCGGATATCGCTTATGTACCTCGTGGATACCGTGACGTGAATTTATTTTTGTGTTATCAGCAGCCAATCCTATTTCTTATCAACGAACTTTTTTCACGATATTTTATTGTAATGCCTACGTCCGTTTAACGAATTTTTAGTTCTTACTTTTTTTTTTTTTTTTTTAATTTCCGTTAACGTTGTTATATTGGACAGTCGACGTTTTAATTAAGGCAGTATATTCATTAACGACAACGCGGATTTAATTGTGGTTGGAAATTTTTAGTCGTGCTCCGGAAACTCGATCCCAAAGACGTTTCGAAATTCTTTTGTATATGCGGTAGCCATATTGACTTTCTTCACTACGAGCGATTTTTGACTTCGGCAGTTGTAACGTACAAAATGGCGATTGTACGGTGGCGTCAGTCGTCCTTCGGTGAATATGAAATTTCGAAATGTTGAAGAGATACTTGCACACGCGTGTCCGTTTTAATTAACTGGGAGAATTCTGTGATGGAAAATGGCGGCATTCTCGAGCAGGTCGCCGTCGCTTCTCTTTGTCCTTGACGCGGCCACAACCGGACGAAACAAAAGGACTCGCTATCAAGGCGCTTCCTATAAATCTGACTTGAGGAATATGCTGCCAGAGGAGTAAGTCCTGTTTTCAACGAGAGAATCACGAGTGCGTTCAATTTCACATATATATTTAACTGTGCGGCACTACGTCATTGTGAGAATAAATTTTTTTCCTCTCTTTAAGTAAATTCCATAAATCACTCGGGCGTCTCTCATGCGAATAACTCGTCGCTTTTCGATTGAGCGATTCTCACGAATCTCCGTGTATTATTCCTCAGACCTTTTTTTTTTTTTTATTCATCCCTTCCTCTTCTTTTAGCTACCGTTTATTCAAGTTCCATTTAACGCGCTGCTACGTCGCTCGCACGACTAAACGCGACCCAATTTTTCAACTCCGGTATTCTCGCAGTGCCATTACCTGCATTCGTGTTCGACAAAGAGATGATTTTTGCCTAGACCATTGACTGGAATTATCATATCCCTTATGCACCCAGAGAACCTTGAAATTGGATGAGTGAAGAGTACCTGGGACATATAGGTTATGTAAATTACCGAAACAGTTGTATAAGAGCTGTACGTTTTTATATATTACGAAGGACAGTGATAAGAACAAGATGGCGTCTTTTATTTCCGAAGTACATAAATCTAGGTTAAGCGTCTTTTGAGGTAATTTGCCTTTTTTTTTCTTGCTATCAACGCTAGGCCCTAATTGCTCCTCGCGGTGGCAACGAGTGAGAGAGAGTAGCAAAAATAGGTATTAAGGATTGTTCATGGGGGATTTTCAAAAGCTGCGCGGCGGCTCGGCGTAAACACATTAGCCCGCTGATTGCAAATTCATGAAACTTCGCAGAGATGAGAAACCTTAATTGTTACTGAACTCCATTTCGTCGTTAAGAACTTGTTGGAGCTGACGAACCTTTTAATAAGACTCATTTTCTTTGTCAGCTATCTCCCCTACCCCCTTTCCCCCTCAAATAACAAAATCTACCAAAATTGTACGGGATGACGTATTTTTCGTTTTTTTTTTCTCGTACCACTTCGAAATCTCAGAATTCCTACTGCTCGTTCAGGCTGATCTTACATCGTGTAAGTTGGGCTCGTTAATCTTGATTGTGAATTAGTCGCGTTAATTAGCGTTCGTAAGTCAGCGACTGTTTGGGAAAAAAACAATACACATTGAGATTCATTGGACGACGTGATTTTTCGACTCACGGAAAGATTTGTTATCGTCGTGGCCGAAACGCTCGAATCTGCCGTGGATAGATAGTCTCGACGTATCGAGTTCCCCGGCAGAGGAGAGGACCCGTCGACGGAGACGTCTCCACGGACTGGCAGAGGTCCAGGTGAGGTACCGGCGCCCCGCTGGAGAGAGGTAGAGCGGGTGGAGATGGAGTTTGGGTACGGCTAAGGACAGAGGGGAATCCCCGTAGCCTGAGTTAACGATGAGGTGCCCGATGCCCTGGGGAAGCGACCCGCGGAGGATCTCAAGAGTCACGTACCGATTCGTTAAGGAACGCTCTCGATTTAGTTCACAAGGACGACTCCAGGGAAAGAATCGATATTATTTGCTACAAGGATCTCGACCAATCAGAACGATTAATTCTCGAATTTGACTATTGCCACTAGACTCCTTAAAAACAGTCTGTATTGGGACACCAGATCGGGCTGTCTCGAGCTCCCGGGTCTGTTTGTCTATAATTTTTCTACCTGCGTTTCCTATACGGCATAGAAAGTTCTCTCTCGTGTGGTTTTCTCCTCAATATCCCAAAAAAGTCCTATAGATTTTTTTGGTGCGTTTCGGAAGTGAAAAGTTGCGCTATGGTGCAGTGACCACCCGAGTGTCCTCTGGATGCAGTTCTCGGTCTTCAGGGATTAACTGAACCAGCTCCGGTAAGGACTCCCAATATATTAATTGGTGAAGGGATTTCGATTTTATACATCCGGTTCGGTCTGTTACGTTCTCGATCAATTGCTACCTGCTTCCGGTACTATTTATCTGACGCTTCGACCTAGCAGCCTCAACGGCCGCGCATTTCCGTAACCGGTCGCTCCCGTTCGATCATCCAGTTGCGTTTGCTGATTTTACGCGACCCCACGGATCAGCACGTTTATTTATTGCGTTTATTTATGCGTTTATTTATTTTATGCTTCCCTGAAAATCGACAGGATCCCTTAAGCTACCGTCTCCTCTGATAGGTTCCGTCAGAGCTCTCGTTTCCAACGGACAGCTCGACCGGAGGTCGTACCGGCTCGTCAGTTCCCGGTGAAACAAGAATTGGACGGCACCCGCCTGGGATGCACGATCGGCCGAAGGTGACGTAGGTTAGTTCGCGGATTTTCGTTATCAGTCTCGAGATAAGGAAATACGTTACAATTGGTCCTCCCGTATTTTCGCTCTGTTTCCTATTTTATTTTTTACCTTTCTTTTTTTCTACTCGGTCGGAGGGGAGAGAGGCTCGTACAGCTACTCGACGACCTGGACGGTCAAGGTTTTTCTCTTGCAAGATCAGTCTGTCCCGCTTCTCTTTTTGTTCCACAGGTAGAAATAATGATTATTCGCAACGAGGGCGTTGGGAATTAATGGGGAGAGTCTCTACCTCGCCGAACGGTCTCTTCCTGATTTTTCTCCACGGCAATTATTCTTCTTCAAGGTTATACCGGGTAACGGGTATCGTCGCCGGACGACCAATGAAAAATCCGCAAAGCAAATGGAAATTTATGTGAACGACTTTTGCTATTCCGGCGACGAACCTCGGAGAAAATGTCACGAGGAGTCGGACGTCTTTCAACTACCTGCGACAGACATTGTGACTTCATTTTGACGTCCTTGTGACGTGGGCACCGCTGATAGGGAACTCTGGTTCAAACTCTTTTATACTTGTAAAGTCGCTGCTCTTTCGCGGGGCACGACCCTTAAACCTCGGACGAATTTTTTTTATTCACGCTGTTCCGGAGCGATTCCCTGTACGCTGGCAGAGAAAGAAAGAAAAGAAATTTGCAAATTAGACCCATTCAAAATTTAAGACTCGTAACAGCTCAGTTTTATTGTATGTGGAGACTGCATCGTATACTACGCTGTAACGTGCGTTTGAGGTGACCGACTTGTTCTGGGTGAGAAAATATTTTTTTAGGTAACAAATTTTTTTTTTTTATAATTTCTCTATACACTTTCCTTTAACGATTTTTCATTTTCACTCGTGTACTCCGTCTATTTCCGGCTATACCATTTCCTTCTGTTTCTCAATTGGCTTGTGAGTCACAGCCTGCTACCGTCGTGAAACTCAGACGGAACACGTCATTGGACATTCATGAACGCGTTACTATACTCTCTCCTGGGATGCTCGATTTTCATGACGGTTTAAAGTTTTCTCCCCCCCTGTTGACGGCTGCTTGGGCAGGAAAGACAAATTCGCGAAGAATCACTATAGTGTGTCTTCCCGGTGGATTATTCTCGCTGAGTGTTGCTGTTGAATCATTTTTTTTTTAACATCCGTTATTACGTATCTGTATCTTTATGTAATAAAATTTCTTGTCGGTTAAGTTTATTCGATACGACGACCCATGATCTAACGGAATGTTTACCAATTACATCAGAAATATGGAAACTTAGGTTGACAGTCTACGTCGTAGGGTACAGGGTAATTTATATGTTTGTCTTTTGATATCAGCCATTTCTGGATATCACGTAAGCACCGAAGTCGGCGATTAAAATTGTTAAAACGTATTTTAGAATTGTAATTCAAGTCCGGCCTTAAAATAATTACCGTATTGTACTTGGGATTGTTTTTTTTTTTTTTTTCCTCGAGTTACAATAATTTGCTACCTTTTCGAGGTATTTGTTAATCTTTCTATTTTAACTTGGTCTACCTTTTTCAATCAAATTACAGAACACGTGCCATTGCGAACTCGTGCGCGTGTGAACATTTTCACAACGAACATGTCGACTCTGCGTGTTGGTAGTTAGTGAGCTTGACATCAGAAGCTATTCCAAGCTGGTGACGCACTAAGCCATACCTAACGTTTATGTACCTATGCGCCACATGCTGCTACGACTATGTGGCGTACACCTTTTTTCAATAGAAAAAAAAGAGAGACTTTCCGTGTAGTAGTCGCGCGAACTGTGCTGAAAAGAAAAAGAAAAAAGTCCAGTCAAGACTCGTAGGACTATGCCGAGTAAATAGAAAAAAGAAAAATAACGTTAAAATTCACCGCTTCAATTTTTCGTATCTTACACGATACTTCTAGTATCCAAAAATGTACTGCGTACTTCAAGATGTATTTCGGAACGTTGATCGGTGGGCTTTGAATCCCTTGCGAATTAGCTTCACATTTCTGCCGCCAGGCGGACACCGAAACGGCCGTTACCGCTTCTACGGAGTATCGTACCTCTTGGGTTGCGCGCAAAGTGACAGGTGGTGGAGAATAATAATAACTCGCAACCCCCTCAGGGTAAATGTGAATCAAGTAACGTCTCCGCACTGTTCACTGACTGTTGGCCTTCGAGATATCAGCATTCTTTAGTCTTCGTACTAACTCCGAGCTGATTCTCGACGCTACGGCGACTGAACTGCGATAACCTCAAAATTCATCCGTGTTTCTCAATGCGTCGTGCGATTCAACATCTGGACTCTCTTCAGCTACGTTACAGCTAATTTTCATATCTCTTTGAACTTTAGTGTTTTCGATTAGTCATCCGTCTTCTCGTTCGACAATTCAATCATTGTCAGTCGACAATTCAGTCCTTGTGACACTGAGATTTTCCAACGCCCTGCATATTTCTTCGATCGCGAGATCATCGACATCTTTTCCTTCTCCGCCAGACTGTTTTCACATTTTTCGTATTCTCCAACGTGAACTCTCACGGAAGATAAAGTGTCAGTGGTATTGCGTGATAAAAAAAAATCTAAAAACTTAATCACAACAATTTACATAAAACACTCCTCAATTGTCTCGACGCTTAGTCGACCCAGAACGATCTTACTCTAGATCGGAAACTCCAAGGAAATTACACAGGTAAAGACTCTCTCTAGTTTAACCTATAAATCTTCTATGCGGAAGCTCTGCAAAGGGGGTATGCGCAGTGCGCATGCGCAGACGCAAAATCTCCCGAGAACGTCCTACGATAGAAAGGAGTTCGAATCGCCGAAAAAAAAAAAGAAATAAAATAAACGTAATCGACCCCTTTACCCATCAGCAGCTTCATTTACGCGACCAACAACCCTTATGAAGTGAAGTGTACCCTATATATATACATATACGTACACACGCGTCTACAATGCCACCTGTAGCACGTACGCCCTTGCACAAAGCGTTCGAGTCCTTTAACGCTCCCCGTCCATATCCATAGTGTTATGTAGCGAGGGATATGAAAACCAGCCTTCAAGTTACTTCTCAACCCCCTTATACACTCGGAACAAAGAAACAATGTCGCAACGGCTTTCGGCGGCTTCAACCTTCCCCACCCCGGGACTAACGAGAATTCCTCGAAGACGAAACGCCTCCTCGAAATAGGAAAGAAAAACGTTGAGACTATAGCGTCTCGACTTGAAGTCTCGTACATGAGCGCCTGGTACATAACATAACCTCAATCCGTATTACAGGGTTACGTGGAGGAGGGAGAGGGTCCTTCAAAAGTCTAGTACACAAGTACCGAGCAATAACGTAAATTGACGATCGATCCTTAAAGCAATTTAGTTGTATCGTACGCCTATGAATATTTATTTTACTTTTAATCCTTTGTATCCTTTGTTAACTTCGTTATCGTTACGTAACTCTTATTTGATGTACCGAGTACGTATTCAAAATCCATTACTCTCTTTGTATACGTACGACGTTAAATGTATTCTCTCTCTCTCTCTCTCTCTCTCTCTCTCTCTCTCTCTCCTTTTCTTTATATCTTCAGTGGTTTAGTACGGATACTATATATGTATATAAAGACTGTTTTATCGGTATATACGTATATATAATATTGATTTATATGTCTCCCTGGCTACCATAGCTCCTGACAACCCCGGCCGTTTTTGCTCGGCCCTGTCTGCCTGACTTGAAGCAACGTCGGTACCCTTGTAACTTTGTTGACGACGCCATTGGGATTTTCAAATTCTAGACAGTTAAGGCTCCTCGCGCGTATGCGACTAGGCGAGGAGCAAGAGTCAGTATTTTTGTTTTTGGTGAAATTATAATTTTTTATACTTCGTTACCGGTACCGTCCGGATTCTCGACGAAGCTGGGAAATTTCGGAACGCATTTTAACGGAGTAACTTATCCTCCTACGTTTTACACGGGAGAGACGCTCTCGTACGTGACTCTCTGCTCTCGGGACGACGGCAACGCGATTCTCGAAATAGAATATCGAACGGGAGACTGCAGTCACTCGAGTGGCATTCTCGCCGAATGGAAATGCCGGTATTACGACCTAGTGCCAATTAAAAATATTCTATAGTATCGACAGCGTCGCGAATTACGCGGAGTGTGAATTGCTTTTGCTCGATATATTAATTCAGGTGATTTTGTTCCTTTTTTTTCAGCCGACTGACAGATAACTTTATATACAGACGTCTTTTCATGAAAATTAACGTTGTCGCTGATAACGGGCTTTGGATAATTGCGTAACATCGTTAGCCCTATGATCGCGCGTCGCTGATTATGCGCTGCGTACGTTTTAATGTGTTCGCAAACAAATCAAACTATTGACTCGTATCCACGCGAATCGTGACGACTCGTCGTCGCGGTTCGAGGACGTTGAACTTTGGCCCTATGGAAAATTCTACCAATTGTCGTTCTCTTGGCTTCGTTTTTTTTTTTTTTTCTTTTTTTGGGGGGTTAGGCCTCTTTTGGTTTTAGACTCTTTGATGGAAATTACAAAGGAATATGGTGCGTTATCGCGCTGCAGGAAGTGGGGCCTGCATGCGACCGTCCTGACACACGCGAACCCAACGGACACCAATATTGATCTAGTTGTTACTAACCTAGTGTACAGTCAGGGGGGCTGGGTTTTTTTTTCCTTATTGTTTTTGTCAATGGAGGTTGGACAGTCTGAAGGATGGTTAGATAACTAGGCGGAACGTGGAAATATTTACGATTTTTTTCTTTCTTGTTTTTCTTCCTTACCGACGGACCGAGGAGGATTTGAATGACATTAATAATTAGGATGTTTTTTATTTTAATTTTGTAGGGGGAGGGGGACTTGATGAGATTCGTAATTGATAGTAATTTGGATCTTATTTTTGGTAATATCCCTTCGTGTACCTTTTTGCTGCTGTCTGCCATTTCAGTTGTGATCTTCGTTCCTTGTGTAAGGGGCTGTGATTTCTATTCAAATGTCATTGATGAAATTCGATTTGGAGCGAACTATATTAATTTCCGTTTTTTTTTCTGTTTTAGGTAAAATTCAACATTTGGATATCTTGCTGGAAATTTGAATTTAACGACCGGAGATTGGTTCGTAATAAAAGGAATACTTTTTTTTTGTCTTTGTCTGTCTGTCTGTCTTCGGATGTATCTTGTAGATGATGCGAGAGATTGTCAAAAACGGGTTTCCGGTTACGTAATACACTGGCAGTATGCTCGTATACTTATATGGAGATTATTAATGCTATACGAATTTATGGAATTCTATTAACTGGAATATTTTGATCGATTGATTCTTATATGATTATCAGTTCGGTCGATCTTTGATTAATTGAATTCCTGCCCAGGCGCCTGTCAGTGTTAACTATGAAAAAATAATAGTGCCGAAGAAACGACGTTAGTCAAATTTACTATAATTAATTATAGGTACTTGAGTCGTGATAATTATTATCGATCAATTTATTTTTTAAATCAGATTTAATAAATATATTTAATCGCTTTTATGGTGGTTCTTATTGCGCGTCTGCTGGTCAATTCGGCGCGCACTGGTACTGCAACGCGTAATCGGTCTTCGAGAGAAAGTGCTCGATAACACGCTGGCCAATCTAGGTAAAATAAAACTGGGTCGTAATTAAGCGTTTATACTTGTGTTATCCTTCTGCTCGCATGGTAACATGTAAATTTATCGGGCTCTTCCTTACCGACCCTTCAGCCCCGATAATCATGTCTAGCTTAATAACGAGCGTAGCCATTAACGAACCTCCGCTTGCTATTTCGCTCTTGGTAATACTTGGATGGCAATATCGCTCACATCCGAACGGACATTCACGCTTGGTCCGAGTCCTCCATAGAAACTTGCCTTTAGGCTTCCTTAATTGAGAAGGGACGAAGGGACATTCGGTTGGCGTATTAATTAGCTGATATCAAATAAGAAAAGTGTACTTACTGAAAATCCATCAGGCGTGAAAATCCTTAACGACACTTGTACGGAGATAATCAATAATTTAGTTTGATATTTTCATTAGAAATTAATTTTTATTAGCATTCAGATTATCAGGCTTTTCTTTGGGGGGGGGGGGGGGGGGTTGAAATTTCAGACACAGGGATTATAATTGCGCAGTACCCTTACACCCGTGTTAATGATCTCGGATTATTCATACTCCCTTAAATGGGCCTTTGAAAGGTTTTTGATGGAAATGCTGATAACGATATTGGTTGATAATTATTGATTCATAAATTTAGTAAATGAATAATGTATTAAATGGCGGGAGGGGGGGATGCTTTATTCGGGATAGACGCGCCGTGGTATTTTATTGAAAATTTTTTTATGTGAACGATAACAAAAATGACGTTCAAAAAGGAAACGTATTTTGGATATTTTTCTATGGGTAATTTTGAGTATAGGTTTGATAGGAATAAAAAAAAAAAGTTTTTGTACCATCTTCCAAGACGCCAATAAACCAAATGGCTATTCGATTACTTTATTTGGACATGTGCGGGGTAGGAAGTACTCGAGAAAAATGGTGGAAACGGGCGGGTCGGTTGCAGGGGTTGCGCGCGCCTCCGCAGATCAATATTTCATTTCAGCCTTGCCAACCCCCCCCCCCCCCCACGTCCCCCCCCATCCTTCATCCAACTTCAATCCTGTTCCTTGGTCTCAACTGTCCTTCTCTCACTTGTATCCCACAGTATTCTTCCTTTCACTCACTCCTTCACCTGCCATTGTATCTCCGCATAATAGCCTCTCACTCGCTCCCGTACATCTCTTCTCTCTCTCGTCCTTCGGGAACCCCCTTTTGCCTCATTAGCGTATCCCGCGAGATAAAGTAGGTCCTGTGGGCTTAGGTCCTCTTCTTTCTTTATTTCAACTTACAAAAATTCGCACCCTGCACATGCCGAGCTTGCTGCCTGCGGCCACTGAAGAACAGCCATTATCAATAAATAGGATTTTGATTTCGGTCCTTCTTCACCCGAAAGTACTAAGAGGCATACGAGTATAGCTGAATGGTTGATATAATTTGATTTTCGAATTTTTGCGTTGGGTCTCTTTTTTTTCAATGGTATTTTTGTCAGCAACAAAATTTGATATCAAGTCGGATGATTATCAGTGTTAATGTTCAGAGTGGACGTGTACCTCCCGTGACCTGGATGACTTTGTCAGCATCCATCGACCCGCTCGAACTCTTTACACCTTCGTTCTAAAGGCACAGCTGCCCTAACTGCGCAGATTCTATGGAAAGCAGAGCTTGCTGTAGACTGATGCTTGGTATCCTCTCTGAGGGGTTTTTCTTTTTCTTTTTTGTTAGACGTTCCTCGAGCTCAGACCCGAGAGAGTCCGGAAATATTTATGGGAAAGAAGTTCCTGAAGACCTTTGGTTGACGTTCAATGAGAGCTCAGGTCCGTACATGAAAGTCGAGACTGCGTGGGCTGCTCAACGGGAACACTTTAGCCATTACACTAGACTGGCTGGCAATGCCAACCAAACCGCTTGAAATGTCACGTAGACACCACGTGTGCGCCTGATCGATTTCTTCAATATTTTTTTCATGGGGAAAAAATCTGAATGAATCCAACGTTTTGGGTATCTTGCAAAAACAATCCTTTGGTACAGTTTTCATTGGATTTTCCATTTAGATTTCATTGTCAAGACAATTTTTTGGAAAATCATACGTCTGGTCCGTATATCATTTGACGGGTAACAGACTTTACATTGTTCTCTGATAATGTATTGTTCTAGCTTGATTGTTGTCGCGTATTTAAATATTTATATATGTATGGAAATACGTGTATACTTGTATATCTTATTTTTCAATTCACCCAGTCGTTAAATAAGTCAAATTGTCCCTCTGGCATTAATACTGAAAATTCGTCGTGGTTATTAAAATTTCAAAAGTTTCTAATTCACGTCCAAGTAAATCAATCTTGGAAAATCCAGTTCAATTTGAAGGTCTAAAGGGTTTTGAGAAAGCCCTCGTGCTCGTTAGAGACAGAAAGAGAGAATCTTGAACCCCTGAAAATTTCTTCGATCTGGCATTGGCGTCTTCTGAATCAAAAAGGGGAGGACGACGAGTGAATGGTAAAAAAAATATCCTGCGTCTGCACTAAAAGACCCTCAAAGGATATTACTTGTGCTTTGATGGTATCGTCAATGCTTTGGTAAACGTGATTTCTCGTTACGTGACTACAAGCTTGTTCTTGCCAATTTATGTAGCAACTGTTTTTTCTCTCCCTCGGTGTCCACGTTCTTTCAATTTATCCAGTTTTTATATTTTTTGTCTAACAAAAAAATTCATCTGCAACAAAGTGGTACTCACGTAGGACAAGCCTCGGTTAACTCGCCTAAGGCCATGATATTATTTCAAATTTTCGCGCCTTTTGATCGATCGTGTCCATTTTAAAATTCCTTTGACAATTCGCCCCCTTTCTCATTGCCAAACAAACTCAACTCAATGGGGACACGCAGTACTTTCCACTGTTCAGTCCTCGGACCTCTTTATTTCCTCAAGGGCCTCCCTTTATTTTCTTCTTCAGCCTACCAAGTGCACTCTTAACTCGAAGTGCATCAAGCCATTGCACTTGCATTATCCTAATAATCATCCGCCAGTGGTAACTCTTTCAAGTATATGTGTATATATATATATATATATATGCCATTTATAAAAATAATATATATGAAACGTTTACTTCGAAGTTTATGTATCTCTTAAATACCTTTTGTCATTCCCTTCAACCTTCTTCACGTACATTGCGCACTTCCACCGACACGATCTCCTGTAAAAAGAAACTTATCCACTGGTCCATTTTCATTTTCCGAGACTTTGGTCGAACCTCGTGGCCTCGTAATTTGTCCTGATTATTTTAATCCAGCTGGCCGACTGTAATGCGATTTGACATGTTTCCCATAGGTCATAGGACAATAGTGATTCTTCACGTGACGTAGAGATAATCGTGACTTAATTAACCACTCGAAATATAACCAACTTACGAAATAGCTACGGTCATTTGTGATTCTCTAGGTCGTATCCAATTCCGAATATAACGCCGGACGTTTTACTTGTATCGTTGCCCGTCGGGTATCTTCTCCAGGACAGACTTATCTTGATAACAGCTGTGACGTCACTTTGTCTGGTCGGCCACACGTTAATTCCTTCCAAATCTTGCCACCTTACCCACTGTTCCTGTTTTTTTTTCTTGAAGTCTCCAAATGCTGATCAGCGTTGAGATTTAATACTTACGCAATACAGGGTGAACGAGATGTTCACTAAAGGTGAGAGGAAAGGAGACGCATGAGAATTTGAAGGAATCCCCAGGTGAAGTCTGAAAATTAATAAGTACTAATTGTCTGGTTCGAATCCGGTCAACTTAGCTTCGATCGTTTATAGTCGCCAAGCGATTGGATTTAGTATTCCTGTAGGTTAGCCGTGAGGTAAAACCGCGGAAATAAATGTGCGTAGGCTAACGCCTTACCGGGACTGGACTCTGAGCGTGTTGGTTGTGTCGAGTAAGAGACGCAAGGTAACAGAAGCGTAGATGGCGAGCCAATTTGATTAATTGATTTGATAAGCGATATCACCTGTACAAAGGATCCAGTTATTCGCTGTAGTCGCTCAATTAAAAATGAGTTCTGTATTATCAGACTTTGAATGAGCTCTCGGTTAAGATAGGCAGGAGTGTACTGTGTTATATGGACGCGTATAAAACAATAGGCGTTATCCGATCCTCGAGTGTCATTTTGATCTGAAAGAAATAATTGTAGGTTAGTCTAATGGCTGTAATAATTTTTCTTTTAACTGCCGTCAGTTCAATTTGCGTATGCCGTTGCCTTGTACTCGGGATGGTACACGGTGTAATAAATAAAAAGAATTAGGATTATAAAACGACTACGAGGCTGCGGAGTACCAGCAGCAGCAGCGCGATACCTTGTCCCGGGACGCCCGTGTGCCTGCCCCACCCAGGCTCACAGCCGCCATTGCCAGAGTCGATCAATACTTCGGCTGGAAGCGAGCGTTCCCGACTTCTCCCGAACGATCGGCGAACTTTGCCGAACCCTAGCACGAACCTATCCGAGTCCCCACCATGAACAGCGTTGCCGGCTCAGTCGCTGTGCGGGAGTGGTCACTGAGGGATGTGTGGTGTAACGTGTGACTGAAAAAGACCGACTGTAGTTTCTCGGAGAGTATCCGTACTCGTTCCGTACCCCCGTAAATAACAGACTGAATCTAGTCAGCCCCCCGCGAGTATCCCAGCTGCGTGTATTTATTTATATTTATTGTACAAAAGACTTTTAAAATAGGTAGGTGAAGTAACGTCTTTATACGATATATATAATCCTTGTACGTTCTTTAACGACCGTTGCCGAATCTTCGTATCCAAGTATGTATTCTCACTGCGTCTCTGTCTCTATATCTGTTTCCTCGTTCCTACTGCATCGCATCGATAAGTCGTACTTCTTTGTCTTTAATTGATACAGCCCTTTTCTTTTTTTAATTATCTTACTTTACAATTTCGAAAATCCCTCGAGATCCGACCGGCTATCGATCTGTAGCACACTGCGACGCAAAAACGCCGGATCTGCATTGCCGGCGCGATCAGCTTATTTCTCATGGATCGTGCACGCAGCTAGAATGGCTGGTAGACCTTGACGAGAAATTTCTTTTCTCACTATTGTCTTGGCTCTCTCGTCTAGCAACGAATAACGTGGCGGCTCTTCGGTACATGCGTTCTCGCGTATACGATCACGACTCTGAATCATAACCTCAAAGGACGTCGACTTTTACGGATTACGCGATCTTCACGGTTTTTATGTTGGACAGATATTCTTAACTCTTAAAGCGAGAAGTGTTACGTTAACTTCGCAATATACTGCAGTCGTTATTCCGTAATTGTGATAACGGTTGCTCTCAATGTTTGCGAATTCGCAATGAAGCTTGATGGAGACTGGCAGTAGGGCGTGATAGGAAGTCAAAACAGTGACTGTGATCGGGCTGCAAATTGAAATTGGTAACTTATTTAAAAAAAAAAATAAAAAAACGATGATGCCACACTCTTAAATTGGTACACGTGACCGCATCTAAAATAACTTTTTAACTTGGCCTGTCCGCCCGACCCTTCGATCCAGTTTCCAAGCACGGGTTTGCGGTCCGTGGAAAATTTCCTACGCTCACCTACCAAGATACGGACGGCGGCCATCTTGAAACCGTGCATGCGCCAAATTTTACTGGCCTTTCCAACCGCCGTTCCGCCACCATGTTACTTCATTTTGTTCTTTTATCTTATGGCAACGTGAATTCCTCAGGATCGTCATCGTTACGTGTATATCGGGCCAGCGACAATCTCTCGCGCAACTGCGCACATTCCTAAGGTCTCTTGTCGCGTCTCCGAATTCTCACGGCGTCAACGGAAGGAAGCGGCGAAGGCGCCGCTACGCAAATAGGCGACCGGTTCTCTTTATCTGTTCCCGCGTGAAATATGACCCGATAAAGGCCAAGATGAATAGAAATGGCTGATAATAATTTACTAAAATTTCGACACACCTCGTGAATCTCAAATCTCAGCGGAAATTGATAACTCGGGGGAAAAAACGGAAGTTCCACACTTCTCCCGGGATGTACTGCTTATCGATCGATCTTCCAAAGGGACAATTTTGTCTGTAGACTCGCCCGTGTTTCTTGTATGTTGATTTGTACTCGTAAATAAAAAGTGAGGTAGACACTCGTAAAATTAAAATCCCACTTTCACCTAGTAGAGCGAGTATAAAATTTAACCTACTGCGACGCGGTTGAATATTTTATTTGGTAGTTTTTCACCCTTCCTATTAGATTCTTAACCTCTGTTTTTTCTCCCTCTTTCGCAGTTACCTCAAGTTTACCCTATTTCGCTCAAGCACCCGCGTAACGATATAACGTCGTAAAATTCACATCGAGGAACCCGAGCGCGATAACTCGTTCCTCTATTTACTTAACGTAAGACGCGAGGAATATTCCATTGGCAGGTTTGCATTAAATATAATGACGAATAACGTCTCTCGGTCGTCCTTTCTATGCTTTAGTTAGCTGAAACACAGTATAGATATTTATACCTGTCACATAAGGGACATTCATACACGGCTGGTCTCTGCTTTTATTCATTGCTTTTCAATACCCTTTACGTACCTGGCATATCTCCTCATTGGAGGAGTCAGCCATAAGGAAAGGAAGGAAGGACCCTTTACGTACTGCAGCAAAATATTTAATATTTCACATATTCAGTCACCATCAAACCTTATTGGCTTACTTGGAATTGACATTAGCCTCACGTTTTCGACTTATCGTACCTAAGCCGGACGGTCGGCTGCACGCAGACAAAAGTAATTCGCTTCACGTTTTCGATTCAACAACTTCAGACGATGGACGTCCCAGCATCGTGCTAAGAGAGAATTTACTTTTTTTAAATCGCCATGTGGCTTTCTTATGAGCCTTCTACGTGCTACCGGATTATCAATATTTCGCTCGTCGCATTGGATTTTTGAACTTCCGTCTTTGTACATTTCCGGTTCGGCAACGAGACTCGGCTCTGGTTATTTTCAATGTCAGTCAAAGAAATGAATTTATTTTTTTTACTTTTGGTATTTTAACGAAAATAGGATTTTTTAAAAATCTAGTAAGATGCGATTAAGTCTAGTTGATTAGTAAATCAACGTTTTTGTATCAATTGCCTAGAATCAGGATTGTCAAAAATTTTTCTTCAAATCTGTTCGGCGCATCTGCTCGGCCTGAATGCACGTACCGGAAGTGTATAAATGAAAGCGGAAATTCCTGTCCCCAGTAGGCCTGGCGATAGAACCCGATACCCTTGAATTACTTTTGCTCTTTATACGAGTCCTCGACACTCGTTCTGCATTCGCATAATCCGCAGAGTCGTATGCGCGGTCGCGTTACGCAATTGTCGACGGATTAGGGTTCATTTGAATTTTCGTTAAATATCACTACATTCACCCAGATCAACGAAGACTGTCATTATTTATTTATAAGAGTACATGAATACTCTTTGAATTTTTACGTTTTATTGAATAACAGCTAATCCTATCACTGCAAAGATTTTCGGCTTCGCCGTTTTACGGCACGCCGGAAGTAGCCTGCATTTAAAAAATCGATTCTGGCTGCTGCGCCAAAAGATAAAGGAAAATGCAACACTCTGCCAACCACGTAGATACATCTACCTTGAGTCTCCAATAATGGAGAACCCCTGCGGTGAATCAATGCAGTGTACGGTACGACCTCGCCCATCCAAGCAGACGTTTGATTTCGTGCTGGTTAAATCAGCACTGATAACTCTTTCTTATATAGTCATACGAATCACTCGCGACAACTTCACACCGTTTGAATTTATTTCAATCATAACACAAAGTAGTATGCCACCGTTGAATTCATATTTCGTTTGTTACCCATAAATGCTGCGTTACGAGATTCAAAAATTCCCGGGCTTTTCAAGACTTACCAATAAACGACCGTTAAGACGGTCGCGTATCTCGTAATCGCGATGAATAATATTTTTATAAAATACGAAAAAAAAAGGCATTCAAACGCCATGAAAAGCCATGAAAAGTTGCAGCCATTTTACTTCCCGTCTCGATGATTCAGTCCAATGATCTCCGAGCAATGCGACTGTAGCTACGAATTCGTAAAGCCTTCCTCACAGTACACATTGGTAACCTCCAGTGGTATTTCGCGTGACTCATTCGTCGACGATTCCACGTACATCGACGACATTTTTTTTCGTAATTACACGAAAGCCGCCATTTTATCGTTTAACCCGCAACGACCGTTAAGGGGTTTTTAGGGTCTTGCATTTTATTCCGTCGGATCAATTCAGTTGCGTCTGGACGAAGCCGACGGACAGGAATTTTTGTCGCGTGACGTCACGCTCGATTCACAAGCGACGCATACGCGCGTACAGTAGTAGGAGAGCCCCCTTAACCTTCTTTTCTTTCGTGTGTCTTCGGCTAACGTCGGGTTCGCTCGGCAAGTTTTTCTGCCTTACTTTTTGGCGTCATTGTGTGTTACTCCGGACCCTCGTGAGTCATCGTTTCACTACAAGCTCACTGGGCACAACCCGCGTATACGAGTATTTCTTCGTCATTCCTCGATACAAGGAATTACACTCGGCACTGCTCTCTGTTATACTTTGTCTTCCGCGTATTTGCTCCTACGGCTCCTCTCTGGCATTTTAGTCTCAACGAGCGCGGAACGCACGAGGACGAAATAAAGTTTGAGAGGTTATGTCGGGGTCTACGCGGTTGGTTCTTTTACGTGTACTATTTTTAGATCGCGGGACCTCCCTCCGAATCGATTTATTTTTAATCAGTCCACGTGAAAAGAGGATCGACCATCTCTTTCATTTTAATTTTCTTGCGTACTTATATCTCTTTGGAAAGATTTTTTTTCAGCAAATTCTTTTTTTTTTTTTTTTTTTTTCCAGTCAATTTATCAGCGATTTATCCGAATAACGACGAGTGGAGTGAAATCAGTATAGGAAATTTTTGTTATTCTTCTCTCTTTCAGTTTTACCTACAGAACGCTTTTTCGTGTAAATTCCAACGTGCTTATCGACTCCTAAAAGGGTACTTATGTATGTCTCTTTTCTTTTTAATGTGATCTTGAAATGTAGTAATTGATCGTTGACTCTTTCATATGATATCGATTTACAGGATTATATATATGTATGTAATATACTGAATATATATATAATCAGTCAGTTTTTACTGATCGCTAAGACGAATGGAATGTCTCGGTTTTGTCGTTCGCGAAAAAGATATGTCGGCTTTAATCGAGGTCGGGGGGCCACCTCCGTTCGTATGCCACGGGCCACTTTGAAAACTGAAGTGTACTTCTCACGGTGCCAAGAAGTAGGCGGTAGTCGACCGTGAACCTTCGTTTCTACCTGTTAGATTTACCATCTCGTATCCCACAACCTGTGCTCGCTTCGAGCTCAGACCGGCGACTCTATGTGGAAATATTTAATGGCTGCTCTCGAACACGGCTGGGTCCTTGGGAAATGAGATTTTTCATAAAGTTAGTTTCACTACGAGTTATATTATTCCTCGCTGCACAGACTGTCGGGAAAGATTTTTATTATGGAAGTTTAAAACTGCCGCCTACCGGTCGCTCCTGTAACTTCTACGTAGTTATTGGACAGCCCGGTGAAAGTTTTTCGTTCGCTAGTGGCGGGAACTTTGGCCAATTTCAAATTTGGCCGTTTCTTAGATACTGAACCGATTGACGCACTTTGATTATTTTTGGATTATTTTTTTTGTGCTGGTTCGACGATGCTAAAATTATTTCTTTTGGATTGAACTTTGAGACTTTTTTTTTTTTCCTTTTCTTTTCGGAGCAAACTTCCATCTTGCTCTTTGAAGTCGAGGGACAGGATTTCCTTTAGGGAATTCTTCGTGGGAGGATCCTGTCGATAGGTGTGCTTAAATGCCCGGAACAGAAAGAGGGTACGAAACCGATCTGGATAATTGGTCTTTCGTGTCTTTTCTCTTGGCTTAAATGTCAGAAGGGCATCTTCGGTTTCTAAAGAAATAGGCGCTATTTTCGTCGAAGCCATTGTTGCGTGATCTTTGACAAAGAGAAATGGCCGAAGACACGTGGGTAGTTTACGTGTATATAAAAAATAATTAAATTCAATTTTGACTGGATATAACGGGTGTCACGTAAGTACGGCGATGCTTTAATGAAAGTCAGATTGATATTTTTTTATTATTTATGCATTTTTATCGAGTCGTTATCGATACGCTATTGTCAATGACTTTCTCCGTGACTTTAGACGTCAGTCAGTGAAAGCTTGCAGTTGTCCGTAATGGCTGCCTGGGGAATCATTGTATGAAAGAGAAATGGCGTGCATTGTGAAAGGTTTTTTTTTTAAATTTTTTCTTTGTCTCCCACAAAAATGTTTTGTCTATGAAAAAAAAAAAAAAAAAAAATGAATCCAACATCGTTCTTGTCTCAGGATTTCAGAATTTCTCATCCGGATTATCTTCGTCGACCTCATCTAAAATCCCAAGGAAAAAATTCAGCCTCCAGTTATTTTTCGATTTCCATGGAAATGCCAGACACCCGAACCCGTTTTCAAGCCGAAATTTTTTTTTTATCCGGGAAATGGAATTTTTGTCAGATATCTTTTCTAACCTCTCTCAGAGTCCACCTTCTCTATAGGGCACAAGCATGAATGAAATCGTAAGGCGAATTTTTAATTTACCAAAAATTCCACTGGAAAATCATTGCTGTGCCAATGAACCGAGCTTAGCCGATGATCTTGTCCTGGTGAAGAATTTCAGTGAAACTGGTTGCGAATTCCGCTGGGTAATCATTGCCAAAAATTTCATTGGGTCCGAGCCGAGGTGACCGGGTTCACTCTTTGGATAGCTGTTTCTATTTCCTGTAGCTGAAATATTATTCTCGTGTTCAGCAGTGGCTGCCACCTTTGCAAACGGGACCTTCCCTGTAGGATGCCCAGGTTACTTTACAATCCAGAGTGGAAAGGTACCCCAGTCTGCTTCTTGAATATGTAGGCGTCACTCGGCAGCTGGCCGTTCCTCAAATGCGTTTCACGTGTCTGTATCCTTTCATATACCGCATACCGTTCCACCATATTCTAAGAGGATCCTTACTCAAAGCTAACATGATCATCGACATGGTACACTGTACATTGCGTAAATTTCAATTCTTCAACTCCAATAACACTGCTTTCTTCCTGAACTCGAAATGGGACTCTGGGTTCAAGGCTTTCACCGGGACGGTTCTAATACCGTTTTTGTAGTCTATGGTATTTCATACCAGAAACTACCTTTAGGACCTAGGGTAGCGAAGGATCCTTTATTCAGTGGGTGGATAAAAGATTTTTTATATCCTTGGATACTGGGTGCACAAATTACCTACGGTTTACTGTAGCTGAGCTTGCTAGGTTATTTAGACCAGGTACGACCTACCTCAAGCATCAGATGGAGACAGAGAGACTCTGTAGAGAATTTTGTTCTTCTTTTTCAACGTTTCTTCTGACTTACCTGAGAATTAATTTTTACTTTCATTTTACAGCTGACACAATGTCCGTGGACAAGGAGGAACTGGTGCAGCGCGCAAAGCTCGCCGAGCAGGCTGAGAGGTACGATGACATGGCAGCCGCGATGAAGGCTGTCACCGAAACGGGGGTTGAACTCTCGAACGAGGAAAGGAATCTACTGTCTGTCGCGTACAAGAACGTCGTCGGAGCAAGGCGCAGCTCGTGGCGGGTCATCTCCTCCATTGAGCAGAAGACCGAAGGCTCCGAGCGCAAACAGCAGATGGCTAAGGAGTACCGGGAAAAGGTTGAGAAGGAATTGCGCGAGATCTGCTATGACGTTCTGGTAACTGTTTAAAACGTATTTAAGCATTTGCTTTTCCTACTTTACAACCGTATATTTATTTTTTTTTCACAAATTTTCTCTTTCATGTACCCTGTACTCGAGGAACTGATCCACTGTAGCCCTACGGGGATACAGGACTACCCTCCACACCTCCTTGGACCTTCCTCTCGTATATAAGGAACTTCCTGATGACTTGAAAAAAAAAAACTGGACGGATTTCTTTTCGCTTCACCCTCTGTCTCTTACTTTTTGATATTATTCATGAGCAGAGGGGAAGACCTATATTATTATTGTATTTTTCTCTATGAAAAATTCATACTCTTTTGTACCACGTTTTCTCGACTCGGTCGGTAACTACGTGTTTTCTGTCAGGGACGCAGATAATATTTTTCCTTTTCTTTTCAATTAACACATTTTACTCTTCTCTTTGTATTCTCTTGATAGCAAACCATTCAGGTCTTGTACACAGCCGTCAGTAGATTCATGCAAACCGGGTGTATCTTTAGTGTCCAATACTTTTGTGTACTCACGTGCGCTACTTACTCCCAGCTCGACTTGGCACAGTTTTAACTTGACTTTGAAGGCGGTATGACAAATGGCTACTTACGCTTCTAGATAGTAAACACGTATTATATGGATCTCTCGCGCTGAACAATAATTCTCCTATGTCATAGAAAACAGGAGGGGAAAAAATACGAGGAAGAGGCGCGCCACGTTTACGGACTGTCGTTATTTGCACAATTGCATTCCTTGCGACCCGTGTGACGGGATGACGTAGTCGTCATTGGTTAAATATGCGATGTGGGTCTTGATAGTTTATCATCACCTTTCTGAGGAGTTATCGATAAGCTAAGAAAATACTCTAGGTGGTTAACTCCTTTGGTACACGTTGATGCAATTGGTCATGATTAGATTATCGACGTATACAGTCTGTTTCATCCGACTATGCCTCTATCCTGCTAGAGCCTTTAATTCATCACTGACACATGTTCGGTATAATTTGAAATTCGACAGGTTAACTTGTACACCCTGTATATTGTTCCGTAAGGTGATATCAGGAAGTAACAAAAAATGGCCAATGATTTCCCCAGAGGTTTTTTGAACACAGAATGCCTTGTGCGATATTTTGTTAAATATTGACTGGGCTATTTATATGGTATACTTATGAAACGTTGAGCCCTTCAATTTCCGCCGGGAAGTATAACGACGAAGGTTACAATGTTAATAACGTCTTAACGAAAATAAAATTGGACGACCCCGTCGCGCGAGTTAGCGACGTGACGCGCGAGTGCTGGACATCGGTTGGTGGGAACCACTTATTCGCGAGTCAAGGAAACATGTGATTTGTGGTCAATTCGCGTAATTGTCCTATTTGCGTAACACGGGGGTTTAGCGGTTTATATGATTTATATGTTGTCTATTAACGTTGATACAGCCTTTGTGTTGGGAAGCGAACGACTTGTTCCTGTGAAACAGGTCAGCCGACCAATTCTAATCTATAATTCAAGTTATGGGTATACCTAGTGGGTATGTATGGTTGGTTCACTTGGGTTCCATCTGGGCAACACCTTGGTATTCAACTAGTTCATCTTGCCAATACAAAAGTTACCTTGGTATGGCTTGTAAAATATTCTGAAGAAGTGAAATCAGCTTATTTTTTATCATCTCTTACGTATTGATAACATCAATGTAGAGGAAGAATGGGAAGTCTTTTTCTTGGTGTGAAAAGAAAAAAATTTCTCTGAGCTTCCCTACAGAAATTGCTGCGCTATGGTATTTCCATAAATGGGAAATGCCTTGAGTTCCTGGTGTGAACGACCTAGATTCTTGGATGAAGAACTTCAATTTCGATCGGGCTCTCATCTCCTGCAAGGAAATAAAATGAGAAGATAAACAGAGGAAGGAAGAAGACAGAAGCAAAGCTAACTTCGACTGCGCATCTACCATGGATGAAGGTACTTCTAGACCTTGGACTCTGTGGAGAAACCTGATTGACGTTCGCCTTACGTCTTCGACAGCCTGCAGCTATAATGCGCCAAACGTTTAACCGTCGCTTCCTGTTTGCCATATAAGTCCTCAGGGCTGGCGCACAGACCTGATGATTTGGTCGCGACTGTACGTAGGAGAAAACGGCAGAGTCATTCTGTAGAAGAGAATTGACACTCCTATCCGTACCAACATCAAGATACAATTATTGGTTTGATAAATCATCTCTGCCATTCCTTTATCTTCTATCTTCCACTGTAATCATCTCTGATGATAATTAATGCCGTGAAGATGACACAGTCAACCAGGCCGAAGGACACAGGCGGTGTCGTCTTGTCTGATAGTCTGTAACTCGTTTGCAAGCAACACCAGGGTATGCGTCCACGCCAGAGGATCATCTTACAAGTGCAGTGTGATCTTCTTTAGTCAAGTTCCAGGATCTTGTCGTGTTACCATGGCGACCATGAGGAAAGAGGGGAAGGAGAGGTGGCACACTGCCTAAGGAAGGGCGTTCAGAACGGTATGAGAAGAAAATATTCTGTCTTGAATTTCACACGGGTCAATTACAGTGTTTTCTACTTCGTCCTGCAGCCACGAAGAAGCGTATCCAGCGCATCCTTGCGTCGCGCACGTGCTGCTTCCAAGACGAAAGATAGAGGAATTAAAGTGGAAACGGGGATGAAGACTGCTGGAGTGTTGGGGATATGCCAGGCTGTGAAGACTTTTGGGGATGATGGATATGCAGGGAGAAATTTTTTGGCCGTAGCAGGGAAAATATTTATTTTTCTTGAGGTTTTTTTCGGACCTCGTTTATCCTTAGGCTTCGCTTTGACGGCTGTCACCGAGCCTCGTGGTGACGTCGCTTGCGCAATTAGTTACTTGGGTGACGAATTGAAATTAGTCGGATCCCCGCTAACGCGACTCTTTTCCAAATGGAGGATGACTTCATGTTATTGCGCATTTTATGCCGTAGTCATTATATAACTATATGTGAAACGGCCTACGCACCGGAAATGGATGGGCAAATAGGACTATTTCTTCTTCGTATGTTTTCGGTCTGGATTATCAGTTAATATCCGATGTCTGGCTTGTTATCGATTATGCGAGTTGGCGTTTAGATATGTGAGGGCATTATGCGATATGCAGAGCATAGTCGATACGCAGAGTTCAATGGCAGCTTGACTTCTTGATTCGTTCGATACTTAAGATCTGTTTTGATTGCTGAACAGTTTCGTCTACAGTCTATAAATACGGGTTATTCGGTAGCGATTAATGCTCGACGAAATTGTCTATCAGTTTTTTAAATAAGGAATTAACTTTCTTTTTTTTGGGCACTCGCAGAACGCGGATCTCATAACGGATTACACGACGCATCTGATTACCCCGTGTATCTGGGCACTCATTCCTGCTTGACGAGTGGTTAGAGGATTTATTTTCAGACAGCAATAAACTTCAATCTATCTATTTATCAAGGATCGCTGCTTTTGCTTCTGGTCGTTGGTGTCATTTATTTTTAGTGTCTGTTCAACGCAAGAATCTCGGTTGAATAATAGGCCATAAACGGTATAGCGAAAAAAAATGTCAAGAAAAAGGGCGACCCCGTAGATATTCTCATGGGTTCGTGGATGGTATTTAATTCTTGTTTGACGTTCGCTACGGAATCCGGAAGCTGACGCAAAACGGAAACGGAAGTGACACGCCTGGCCAGGCAAACGTACCTTTACAATTGGAAACATTGGAGCGTCAAATGTCAAAAGTCAAATCTTGAGTTTCCAACCATCATGACTTACGAACAACTCTTACTGACATCTCACGTAAATTTCATCTTCATCATCCTTCCAAGGCCTAACAGTTGGTTTCACCCGTAAACTTCAATTCGCAATACGTGATTAATCTACGGATTGATCTAGGACAGGCTAGAAGAGCTCAGAGATGGCCTCTGGTAACAAACGATGAAACTGGAGCAAGGCTCTGTTGAAACGTGATTGATTTACCTTGGAGCTGGATGGTCAATAATGATGATAATAATCCGTTTCTCGATAAAGGATTTTTTAAAAATATCCTGGCTCGACCAGCATACAAAATCGTACCAAAAATTGTTACACATCTCTCCCTTTCATCGTTTACAAATAAAAAACCGCAAGATCAATTAATTGGCAAGCGTTTTACGAAGATTGTTTTCACAACCGGATAAGAATAAATGCAAGATAACAGGTCGCTATTGAAGAAACAAGGAAATCCAATGTTTTGTCATTCAAGTTAATGACCCTTGATTATAAAATTCCACTGGGAATCCATCTCTGCAATTCTTATCACTACAATTTTAACTCAAACTGAAAATTCATTTCACTCCACGTCTCTATGACGGGACTCTTTCTTCAAATTGTCACAAGCCCCTCTGTGCTAATTTGCATGCGATTTTCGTCAGGTAAGCGTCATCGCTTTGGCAAACACCTGGTTACGTCGAGATTACCTGCCTTATGCAAATACTGGTATATATTTACTACTAACGAGGGAACAAGTGTGCTTAGTTTTCTTTTATATGTACATATACACCCAGTGTATCTCGCATGCTGGTATACATAAATGATAAAAGTACCAGGCGGTATGTTCCATCAAAGATTAACGTTAGGAATGTATTGCGTAATTACTCATTAAAATTTACACCGCGTGAAAATTAATTAATCGAGATTAATTGGACGAGGATACATCCGTAGTTGCATACGTGAAATAGAGACTAAGCTAATCACAGTACCGAGTACACAGTACAATGGCTGTCTGGATCTTTTGATCTGTGTCAAAGGGGATCTGCGTGTCCCATCTGCTTTGACCAGAGACCTCAGTAGACACTGATGTAAACCTGTAGGTGCTTCCGTTAATTATTTAACTGCTGTACCAATAACAACCGGTGTCCTTTAACCATGGGGATACTTTGCGTTATGATAGTGGATGGATCGATCAATGAGAGTAACTTGATCCATGCTTAAGTTTATCCATGATTCTTTTTTTCTCGCTCTTGGATTGGATTACAAGACACGAGACTTGGACTCTGATACTTTTGTGGCTCAGTGATCTTTAGGTTTTGTTTTTTTTTGAAGTCCTCCCAATATCCGATTCACAAATTGGTAATTTCGCCTTAAGACTTGCTTATGCGGTGAACGATTTATTTAGGAAGATGGTGTCGTTACGTTGCAGGGACTCCTGGACAAGTACCTGATCCCCAAGGCCAGCAATGCTGAGAGCAAAGTATTCTACCTCAAGATGAAGGGTGACTACTACAGGTATCTTGCAGAGGTCGCCACTGGCGAGACCAGGAACGGTACGTATTTTGGATACATGACCTGATTTTTTTAAGTATTTACCTGATTCTTAAGTTTGGTTATCGTTGTAATGCTTTCTTTTATTTTTCGGTGGACCATGAGATATCTTTGCCCTGGATTCATGTTGGTATCTTCGAAAATTTACACTGTCCAAATACCGTGGCCCACCAAGATAAAAGAAAGTTCATTCGACATATTTGAGTTCTCTGCCATCTGACGGGGCAGCCAGCTGTCCTATGCAGCTGTTACTCCTTAACGTACCGGCACATCCTTAGACTGGTTTGGATATTTGCTATCTGTCTGCTAAAAATCATGCCGTGTATTCTCGTGCACGTTCGATACACTGTAAGAGCCTGTCAGATATTTTTTCTGAAGAAAGTGAGATAAATTGGTGTCATATCTATGAAGTACATTGACAAAGTTATTGAAACTAGGATATAGACTATTGAAATTTTGAAGTTAACATTTTTTTTAATTCGTTTAACGATGTGCCGATACTGTTATCATTCTTTCATATTGCATTATATATGTATTTTCGTGTATAGCCCACAGATCTTTTGACCCTCCTTTGATATCATCCATGGAACTTTGACTACTTTTTAATTGGATTATTTTCTGTATTATGTAATTATCAATGTACACATTGTACCTGTTTAATACTACGGTTCTCTATTCTGCCATACTCGAAAAAAAATTCAGCTGTGGTAGACGACAGCCAGAAGGCATACCAGGACGCGTTCGAAATCAGCAAGGCAAAGATGCAGCCCACTCACCCGATCAGGCTAGGTCTCGCCCTCAACTTCTCCGTCTTCTATTACGAGATTCTCAACTCCCCAGACAAGGCCTGCCAACTGGCCAAACAGGTACAGATTAACACCAGCCGTTATAGCAATGGGCCAAATGCTAGATATGGTTATAACGGTGGACTTGTGGATATTATGGTGACGATGGGAGATTGGTGGTGGTGCAATGGTGACGATGACGATGATGAGGATTGGTGACAAGGGTGACGATGACAAATTGGCTGCTTGCTGCTGGAGACACTCTGATCCTCGTTCCTGCTTTCATTCCGTATCTTTGTTACTTTTTTTTTTTTCTTTCTCTTATCTATCCTGAACAAACACTCGTGCCAGTCCAGGATTCTTTATCTTCGCCATGACCCTTCCTTACTTGGCTTCTTTTCCTTTTGTTTTCCATTTTCGCGGATGGCGGCGCCACCGGCTTTTGTCGTCCTGGCGGCGACGAATGCGAAGGAAGCAAAAGGGACTGATTAGGTCTGAAGTCTTTTACGGGTCTTTTTTCTCCATAAAGATTTAAAAAAAAAAATGGAACGCGCTGTGATGACGATTGATAATGATTGTTCATACACGAAGATCCTAGTTACTGGCACGAGACGTTTGGTTAGATCGGTCATCTCTAGGACTTAAGTGTAATATTGTCTACTTATTTTTCTTTTTTTTTTTTTTTTGGTTGATTCCTGAAATTTGACAGACTGTCGCGAATCCAATTAGTCTCAATGAATCGTCGGTTACGTTTGCGTTGCAGCGGTCGTCGAAGACTCACAGAAGGCATACCAGGAGGCGTTTGACATAGCGAAGGCGAAAATGCAGCCGACACATCCCATCAGGCTGGGCCTTGCCCTCAACTTCTCCGTTTTTTATTACGAAATTATTAATTCCCCGGCCAGGGCTTGCCATTTGGCCAAGCAGGTTAGGTTAGATTGGATTAGGATTTGTGCTTGGAGTTTTTTTTGTATATCCTATATATATATTTTTAATCATTTTTATATTAACGTATAGATGGTTATTATTTATTTTCGTTATTTTTTTTTTCTTGCTACTTAGCTCAATCTTTTTTTTACTCCATTAAATCTACCAAATTTCTTGCTCGGCCTGACAAGACCAGGGGAAAGACTGCTCGTTTACGATAAGAAAATTTTCTTGAAACTTCATAACCTGAACCTAGCATCTTATGGCTCCATCAACCTAGAAGACTAAACCACCCTTCGCCCCCACGCGTTAAAGGTGTTCAGGATGGTAACACGTACATCTACCGGTCCACAATGTACACGAATCTAAGGTCGCTTCCGGGCTTTGGTCCCGACCCAGTCTAAGGAGTTTGCCGATAAAATCATCGCCAGTTGCAAAGGCGCCAATGCTTTTTAACGAAGCGTTTATTTTATAAGTATCTGACAAAGAGTCCAACGTCTGGATAAAAGGAGAAAAAAAATGTCTGAACCGGTTTCTTCACTTTTCGAGCCCCCCCCCCCCCCTCCTAGTCGATGCTATAAATATCGCGTCAAAGAGTCTATGAAAGATTTTCGTAAGCGGCAGTCTTCTCGTAGGTAATACCGTTGTCCCTAACAATACCGTGTACTACTGTTAGTTTTGTATTTTTTTTTGAACGTTAAATTTGTTTCGCCATCTTGTTACAATTATGACACTAACTGCATCGAAGGACTGTTTACCGTTTCTGTACAAATTTGTCTTTTTTTTTTTTTATTCTCATCGTTTGGTTCAATGCCTTTGACTTAGACCGCATAAAGTCAAGTTTTGGCAACCTCAGCAGTGCCACTACTTATTGTTTTCGACCTCGACGTTCTTTTCAGTTTTTCTTTCTGGTTCTGCTCTTTTGTAAGCTTGTGGGTGGATGTTACTAATACATAACAAAGATCAACTATTGCGACGGCTATACTCACCAGAGACCGACTGTCAGAATGTTCGCTGTGATGTCTCCACTGTGCCACTAACCATCCCCCGTCTCCATGTTCTTTTAACCGTAGGGATAAAATATGGGCGATACGCTAAGCGTACAAATTCTTCTTACCGATCTCTCTTGGCAACCCGCGACTCTGTCATCCTGGATGCATTATTGTTTTTTGTGAGAACAGTGTAAAAGCGAATGAGCTTGTACGTATAGGTGTTGTGAAAATTGCGAGCAGATTGCCAAGAGAGTCTGTAGCTATGGTTTTTGATAATATTTTGGGAATCCGAAGCTGAGCTGTCTCTTGTGCAGCTTCAGTGTCTGTAGTACGGGCTAGTTTAGAATGTCTGGATGATTGCGATGGTTGGTAGAAAAATGATTTGAAGATGCTGATCCTTTTCTTCTTCTTTTGACAGGCGTTCGATGACGCGATTGCGGAGTTGGACACATTGAACGAGGACAGCTATAAAGATTCCACGTTGATCATGCAGCTGCTGCGTGATAACCTCACTCTCTGGACCAGTGACACGCAGGGCGACGGGGACGAACCACAGGAGGGCGGCGATAACTAACCCTCCTAAGCTTAAGTCCTACCCTTTCTAACCTAATAAAAACATCCTATTCTCTATCGTTCCCATCCCTTAAAAAAAAAGCCACCCCCCTGACCACCACACCAAGCAACCAAAACAACCAACCAAAACCGCCCAGCCAACCATCATAAAAGAGGCCAAACCTCCTTTCGAAAACCTGTCTTACGTTCTGGCTGACCTTAAAATCAGTCCTGACCTTTCATTTCCTAGCTTCTATTTCTTCCTTGACCCTCCTCCTCCTCTTTATCCTCGGAAACTGACCTCTCTCCTGGCATTACCGCACGTCCCTGCTCTGCTGCCGTCGCCCCTCCACCAGAAGACATCCACTGGACCCACCTTTTCTCGTTGGCCAAGTGACCATCGTTCCTCTGCGACCGTCATCGATTCGGCGCATCCTGCTGATTGGAGAGCAATGTAACAAGGAGAGAGACCAGGGAGCGAGGAGAGGGCGCAGTTCACCGAGGATAATAACGATCAGTCCTTGAACTTGTAACTCGTGGATGGTACCTGCTCTCCGTCGACGACCCGTTCACGGAACGAAGAGAAAGAGAAGATAGACAACTGAGAGACGGCCGGTTGTCACGACTATTTCTTTGGCGCCGTACGGCACCATATTCATCGCATAAACAACCACCAGCTATCCGCCAAGGATCATTGATCACGTACAATACCTATTTTACCATTGTCATCATGGGACTGCAAGGAATGCCATAATGTTCCACGTCTGAGAGAGTGTGAGAGAGAGAGAGAGAGAGAGAGATTTAGCAGCGGGAGACCGATGGACGAGAGAGATAGGATATACAACACCAGGAAGATGAAAAAGTTGGCGTATGGCCGGAAACCGATGTCGTGTCTATTTTATTTGGGAGTAATGCCCCCCCGTACCAAAAGTATGTGAACGTAAGGTGTTAATATTATGTGGGACATTGAGGATGGTCACGTGCGAGTTTCGTACGTCGTTCGCCGGTACAGAGACAGAACGGGAGAAAGGGCGAAGAAAAAAAGACCCTAAAGGGGAAGCACAAGAGAAAAATTAATATAGAGGACTCGATATCGAGGAACACTGGCTTTGTATACCGGATGTGCTAATATCAGACAATTCGGCAGACTTTATTCACGTCCTCCTGGAATTAGAGTTTCACTAACGGAAGAGCTTAAGGAATCGCAAGGATCCCTCCGCATGTTTTCAGTGCGAGAGAAAACGCCCGTGGAAATAACTGAGGATGCATGGAATAAGATATGGAAGAAACCAAAATCAACCAACTTATCGCTATCCAATCTCTATTTACTTTTACCACCTAAATAATGCTAAAGCAAAAAAAAAAAGATTTAAAGGAAAAACAAATAATTGAAACCAAGAAACAACGTATGATACTACTACATTATACCCAGTTGTCATTAAATTAAAAATTTCACATTGTCTAGCGAGTACGATATTATTATATGAAAGGAAAGAGTGCAGGAGGAGAAAGGAGAGTTTAAAAAAAATACATTAAGTTATTAAGTTCCAAAACAAACATCAGTGGTAACTTAATTTCGTATTCAACACAGCATGCATTAACATGGACGCCAACGACACTTTATTACACTGTGAAAGAAATGACAACCCCCTACCTGTATATTTGTGAGGATCGTAAACGGGGGGCAAAAACTTGATCCTTTTTCTCATTTGTATTGTTTTCTTCTTTCTCTTGTCATTCGGTAAAAGCATTTCACCGCTCTCTCCCTGCCTCTCTCTATCTCTCTCTCTCTCTCTTATAACTTTTCTCTTTCGCTGCTTCACAGAACGACACGCAACTTGGTTGTACACACACGATACGCATCTTAACCGGACGTTTTGCCGCAACTACCCTACAAACAAACAATATACAACGCGAGAACTGAATTTCCCCGACAAGAAAGACAAAGAGAATAGAGTTAATTCACGACCATCGACATCATTTTTTTCTCCACTTTCCGCTTTTATCATTGCTTTGTCGCGCCGAGACTCACACGGAAAGACACGATCGAACGACAGAAGAAGACGCGTTTTTTTAGCGGATGGTGATAGCCGAGAAAGAAACAAAAAAGAGAGAAGTCTAAGAAAAGTAGGAATAGCCACTGTTGTAGACTATTTGCGCAATTCTTAATAGATCGTACTCTGCCATTGATAATTAGGAAAATTGTCTCCCATGAAGATTCGCCCTAAAAAAAAATCTGAAGATCAAAAATTTCCTGTTGTCCCCCCCCCCATCCCTCTTGATATTCAAAATCCAATTAGCGATAATACTGTTTCCCTGTCCTGCTACCTTACTCCCTATCATCTCCCCAACCTCTTTATATATTATATATGATAATATATATGCCAGAGATATTTACCACTACATAATAATTCATGTTGCGGTCAAGATAAGAAAAAAAAATGCAAATTGTATGTGTATATTTTTGTTGTGCGAATCCTTCCACCTCGCTGGCACGTTTTCACTTAGAAGATCGTGACGCACAGAAGAGACGCGAATCAGTAATCGAAAGGAAAGCACGATCGTTTATTACGTCACCGAGTTTTAAAAGTTTTTTCTCCGTTACAAATTTCACTTTCATTTTTGAATCTTTTCCAATGGAAGGTAGGGTATAATCGAGGCGTCGAGCCTGTCGAACGTAAGACGAACGTCAAGGGAAAAAGAAAGAGGTTAAGTTACTTCGGCACGCGATTAAAGTTCTTTTTCCAAAGGGATTCACGACGAGAGAGACAATTGAGAAGCAAAAAGGATGTAGGAATTTTGAAAGACTCTCGAAGATCATCAACAAGTAAGGATAATAATATTTATAGAATTTAATTATCGGCTCTTATACGTATCGTGTAAAGAGATCGAAGATCTTACGTCTACAGATGTAATTTCCCTCGCGATATTTCATACGTTCATTTTTAATCTGGCACGAGAATTCACTATTATCTCAGAGTAACAACGACTCCCATTTACAGCCTCGTATCCATTACACCCGATTCACCTGCTTAACCTAAATTCTACATATTTTTTCCTGGATCAGCCGTTACCTATTGGAGGAGACGCGTCTTCTGCTAGACGCGTTTTTTTATTAGAAACGAAGGTTAGTTAAAATATTAATGACTAAGGATTATTTCCGACTGTCGTATATATACACATACGTTATATACTATTTATTATATATATGTATATACACGTACACTTTCAGAATCACTAACCACACGTACAAATGTTCTTTGTCTCTTCTGCTTCTCTCTGTCTCTTATTCTATCTCCGTTTCTCTGTCTCTCTGTCCCCTTTTCCTACCCACTCTCTTCCATGTGTATATTTCAGATACAAATAAATAATTGATATATACGTTTTTTGGGCAAACGTTTTGCTGTCGTGTTGGTATTTTCGATGTTCGGTGTCTCTGTCGCAAGAAAAAAAAAAGAAGTCATACAAATTTTAATGTCTTGATTGTGTTTCGCGTCGTTAGTACCAATCAAGCGAAAATCAAAAGGATGGAGATTAAAATACGGTTTGTCCTACCACAGTTAAACGGGTCCAGATGAATCCTTTTTTTTGCGAATTATGTACATGGGACGAGGAGATCGAAAAGGTTCGCTCTGCTCGACGAGGCTTTTTTCAAATTTTTCGTATTTTCATCCCCTGTTTACCTTTTTTTTTTAATTAACGCGTCATTAGTTATTCGTTGCTCAATGGATACTTGAGAGTCGTTAATAAGCGATCAGTGGGCCAGCTGGGCGGGTCTGATCCTTCGGGTTGGGTCCTTTCGGGTTTTATTCTCGCGCAATGGGCCCTGAGATGTATTTATATGTCTTTCTGATTAATGGTGAACAAAGAACAATTGGAATAATTCCAAAATGTGTCCCTCTTCCTCTCTTAGTCCTGGAACAAAAAAAAACCGCTCTGAGTGAAATTCCAATCTTTGAGCCAAAAGGCGTCCCGGAGTCCCAGTAAAGGGAGGCCCAAAATCACTGAATCCCTCGAACATACTCTATACTCTATTGTATACGTCTTACCTTGGTCATTCGTTGGGTATGATTTTTGAAAAAAATTGGGTTTTTTTGGGTTCACTTTTGTATGTATCATTCGGTCACTCATCGAACCGTTTCATTCGTCAGGGAACGATTTTTGTGTCATATTTTTATTATTTTTCTTTGATTTATTATTCCTCCGGCTGCCCCTATATTTTGACACTCTTTTTACTTTTTCATGTCCCTCGATCGGTGTACGCTGTAAGTTTTTTAGCTGCTTTATCCAAACCCACCTTCCTCTCACTTACTAATCACCCACTTGTACTCTTTTTCGAAAAAAAAAAAAAAATGCCTCCGATCACAAAATCACTTAATAATAATTATTATTAATTATGTTACATTATTAACGACCACCACGTCATCTTTTACCCAAGTCGACGTTATCACACGAAAGCCACCACTACCCCCACTCTCTTACACTTCCAACAAAAAAGAATATCACGAGTCCCTGTCCTGAATTACGTTGTTCTATTTGTATTTATCATCAACCATCGTAATTGTAAATTATAATTATTATAAACGTTTACACGAAATAATAAATTCTGATAAAATGTCTGAAAAAACTATACCACGGCTGTATTGTTTTGCGAAGCCATCGACGTACCAACGTGCAACGTTAGTCGAGTGCATTTTTATAAGCCACAGGGGGCTGCGATAGGGGGCAGGTTGGCAAACATACAGTAATTCGAGCAGGCTTGCCAATAATAAATAGCAATTATACAGTTATTAACTTTTACAATTTTTAGACGAATCAGCGTTAGGTTAGGTTAGGTTTATTATAACATTACTCGAGGATCCCAGTGGGATTGAGCCAATCAAACAGGTAATGAAATTCTCTTGCTACTCCACAAATTTATTCCTACTCACCCTTAGCCCCTGTTAGGGTAAAATAATTTTGTCGATCTCACCGGATTCAAATTTGAATTTTTTTTAAAATAAAATTACGTTACAGCGATTCTTTGGCGTCCCGTATTAATTGTACATTGAAAACAGACCAAACAGAAAGTTTAGCCGTCTCTGTATACCGGGTGAGGTTTTATCTTTCAATCTACATAACAAAGGTGTTAGGTTAGGAAATGGGGTACGATAATCAGTATGGTCACCGGTACTTTTAATTCCGCGAATAAATATGTCAGATTTTGAAAATTGAAAAGTTACGTGGGATTTTAATATTTCCGTGAGATGGCTTCTTATTCGCATATATTTGCTCGCGACGTTTATATAACATTGTCGTAGGTGTGACTTACGTTTATTTCATGTCCAATGGTATATATATAAATATATACACGCATATGTTGTATGTACGTGCCTTTTCGAAAAAAAGAAGAGCCTATCGATTATAAACATGCTACGAGATCTTTTGCACAATTTGTACGTGTAGCAGATACGAGGGATACGTTTTTTGCAATGAACAGTGAAAACTTAAAGAAAAAAAAAAATATAAGAAACGATCCGAGAAATTCATTAGAGGATGTTTTTGAAATTCGCGGTACGATTAATCGTCACTCGTTGTCAGATTAGATAAATAAATGTTAGTTCAGTGATTCTCGACCTAAGGAATTAGACAATGAATGTGAGTCGTTGAACGTTTAAAGGAAATTTGGTAAAAATGTATTTCCGGTAATCAAATTGAAAGGTTGAGAGTCTCTGCGTTTATTAGACGTAGGTTTTTTTTTTCAAATTTCCTTTCAAGTTGCATAAATACATTTACTCTGTTAGTGGCGACAACATTTGGAAATCGCGACCTTGTCAAGTCGGAGTTTTTTTTTTACGAGTGTAACGTGGATTCGTCAATACAAACCGGAAGTGGCTGCTAGAGAACCGTTAAATAACGGAGATAAGAATTTTTGCTCGACGATCATCCGAATGCTCTAATCACGAGATGAAATTTTTCCACAAGGCGTTTGATCTTGCGACCAACTTCACGCGGTTTCACGATTTTAGATTTCGTAAGGGGAACAATATTAGTCTGACATTCCGTTTAGTCGGAAACGGACGATATACTATATTCGCTTGCCGATGAGTAATTATATAATAGGATATTAGGATTGCATCGAGTTGGTGGAAAAAGACGTAGTGAAAAATTTGAATGCCGACGTGGAAAGGTCAGAGGGGGTGGTTAAAAAATGTTTGTCGCTGCAATTAATCTTTTTAGATAACTGTTTTTTGTTTCTTATTTTATTTGAAAATTTAGTCAATTCGTAGCTGGTTCCCCGTCCTCGCTCTTATACGTATATATATCCTATATATATAATCGAGGCCGAACTTTGAATCAAGTAGTTGCACGTTTTAAATAGATACGAAGAAGGAAGCGGGAAAAGGAAAAAGTAATTAAATGAAGAAACAAGGTACATATACATTTAAAAGATTCAAGCAAGACGCATATATTGAGTTTGGCGAGGTGGTGTTTGTAAATAAAATTGTAAAAGCGATCTTTGCAGCCTCAACTCATTTTCCCAATTTCAGTAGCAGACGAAAGACGGAGAAAACGTAGAAGAAATGGACAAAGAATCTTGACGGATATTCAAACAGATTCACGATTTCGTCACGTTGCGGATTGAAGTAGTCATTTTGTTTTTTCGTAGTATCAGGTAGATATATCCTATATATTTATTGTATATGCAGTACATGGAAGCCTTATATGTACAGTATAGTTATATATTTGCTGCGACAATGCGGATACTTGTGGCGTGTCAATGAAGTTCATTGGCGGTTTCATATAAAGCTAAAAACGTATGTGCAGTAAAAAAGGACAGACAACTAAGAGAAAGGTTGACGGCGAACGAGGTTCTCATCACGTACTCATTGGTATTTCGTCGAACACGTAAGGTAAACTGAATTTTGCTGGACTCAAAGGGTAGACCAAGATTGCGTCATTAAATAATCAAGTACGGTAAGACGAATGAATTTTTTACTTGAGACAGATTGGTCGATTTTGAGAAAATCAAGGAGACGAAATTTCACAGACATTTTATGGTCCGTGTGGATCTTTCAGGGAGACAATTAACATAGGGAATATAGAATTGATGTAAAATTGACGCTATCGATCCTCCTTGTAGCCATTAGCAAATGTTAATGGTGTATTTCCATTTCTTGTGTTAATTATACGAGCAAACGTCTGTACGAAGATTCGTCGAATGGAATCTAATAGTCATCTTATTAGTAGTATTATTGGGAATGGTACCTTAGGGATTTTTATTTTTATTTTATCGGTTTATTAAGTATTGCTATAGTTTCGTAAGAAATTACGTGAGATCTTGAAAAGGGTCAATGGTATTGTAAACGTATTTCAAACGAAACTTCCTAGAATCCACCAGAAGCGATGCTCGTTTCTGATTGGTCGTTGCGCGCCACCCTGGCGCCATCTACATGCACTTCTGCAATTCTGGGTTGGAACATGGGAGAGGAGAACATATGAGCGAAATCTAAAGGTCACCTTGAAACGCCTAAACGTTCAGCAGGTGACGTCTGACAGCGGCTTAGAAGACATCGAGCTCTTGATTGATCAGGACAGCAAGACTGTTCGTGAAATTCTTGTGACTCGTTTGGATATTGGTGAGTAAGTCATTCAATTTTGTTATCAGAAAACCGATCAAGACTTGACAGTCGGTATCGAGTACAATTCTTGTCGTCTGCACGCGGCGTTCTACGATTTTCGGTTGTTTTCTGTAAAGACGGTAATATTTTTTTTTTTAATCTACTACTGGCGGGACTTCGTAGCTATGTTTTACGATATTGGAATTCTTTTTACTTTGATTCGTGAAGACAGTTTTTTTTAAGCACGTAATAAGGTGCATTTAAGTGAAGTTTTAGGATTTCTTTTTGTTGGGTATTAGGTGCTGTAGAAATCCGATTTTTTATTTGATTTCAAATCTGACAGTGATTCGTGATTAACTTTTGTGATTAGTCGTAATTTAACGATTCTACTCTGATTTATGTTTATCTTATTTGACGTTTGTTGCTGTTGATATTTCACTGCCTTGTCGATTTGATCTTGGCATAGTGATTGCCGTAATGTTATGGATGTATATGTCTCTGGATGGTTGTAAACATGCTATTAATAAAGATATTGTGTTACTACATAACATAACAGCGAACAAAATGAAGGGTAGTTTATAATATGAGAATTGTAGCAACGCTTGGTATTACGTATAATATACGTGTAATATACGTACATAAAAACTGAGCGTCCCTGATCTCTACAATGTAAAGTTAATTTTTCTATTTTCGTGCACGCAATTTTTTTGTTTTGTTGCGACCTTAACTTACTTAGTCATGTTAATTTAGAAACCAGTGCATACCTTGAAAATGTCAGAAAATCAATTGTTTTTATTCTTAATTTTTTTAATGAAATTTGTTTTTATGAAGTCATGAAATGTTTTTTCTTTTTTTTTATGCGACTAGATTGTTAATGGTTTTTCTTTGTATCATTTATCAAAATCATATTTGTCAATGCGATTGCTCCAATAAATGTAATGATTCCAATAGAGGCTTGATGGAATTTATTTTTAATAGGAATGATAAAATATTGAACTTATATAGTAGTCACAATGAAAATGTTAAATGCAATAAATCATTGGCAGAGATTTCAGCTGATTCCGAAATATCATTCAATTTGAAAGCTTGATTGACCATGATTTATCATTCTTTAAAATATGTTGCAAGTAACAACTCAATTGCTTGATTGACCAAGTTGGGACAAGTCACAAGAATAATAATTCCTGTTAGAAGAATGATTATGAACTGCACAGTAATGATAGTAAATTGATTGAAAAATAAACTGGTAATGCATTTCTTCCATTGGTAAATAAGTATATATGGACATACTCGTTCTTTTAAAGCATGCATTACACAAAAACAACTAAGTCCTGTTTCTTTTAACTTCACAATGAAATACAAAACAGGTATATAAAGAAAAAGAATGGTATGTAGAACCTGTTTCACCCAATTACTGCTGGCTTAGCCACGTAGAAGATACGCAAAAGCTTCAAGATTTTGCTTGCTAAGTATTTGAAGCATCCACTAAAAAGCAGGCAGTTATAATTAGTTTAGGATCATGTATCCTACTCCATGATCTTCAACAATCCATCCTGTGGTAGGATGAAAATATACAATGTGGATATAGTAATTGTGTTGGAAGAAACGTTTCAATAACAGCAAACTTGAATCAGTCAAAGAACAGGCACATTTCACAAGAACTGTTATGTGCAATAATTCTTAACAATGGTAGTTCTTTCAACTAGAACACCTTGGTATCTACATTATAAAATTGCATCATATCATTCTATCTTATATTGCAGGTAATATTAGAAACATACAAAAGCATCATGGAAGACGAACAAGCAGCACAAAGGTTTATAAAGCCTGGCAGTCATAAAGGCAAAGGCTTAGCTGTATTTACTAGTGGTGGTGATTCCCAAGGTATTTATTAATTCAATCATAAATAATATCCAATCGTACTTACTGACAATCAGATCATCGAACAACTATTTTCATATTCAATTGCAGGAATGAATGCTGCAGTCCGCGCCGTAGTGCGAATGGGTATTTACTTAGGATGCAAGGTCTTCTTCATTAAAGAAGGTTACCAGGGTATGGTAGATGGCGGAGACAATATTGTCGAGGCTACGTGGTCATCTGTCTCATGCATCATCCACAGAGTGGGTAGAGATTCATTGACAGCATGCATAATAAATATCTCAGCATTTACCAATGCCCTTCTTTGTTATATTTCCAGGGTGGTACGGTTATAGGTTCGGCACGTTGTATGGAATTTAAGGAACGTGCAGGACGCAGGAAAGCTGCCAAGAACTTGGTAACACGTGGAATTACCAATTTGGTAGTCATTGGTGGCGATGGTTCTCTTACTGGTGCCAATCTCTTCAAGGAAGAGTGGTCTGAGCTATTAAAAGAACTCAGTCAGTCAGGTCAGTAATTCATTAATTAAAAAAGAAACCAAGCTCATTTACCAATATCTAGACTCAAGAAATAATATAAAATATATCTTTTATTTATTAGGAGACATCACGGCAGAGCAATGTGAAAAATATCAGCATCTTCATATCGTTGGTCTGGTTGGTTCCATTGACAATGATTTCTGTGGCACCGATATGACTATTGGTACAGATTCTGCTCTGCATAGAATAATTGAGAGCATCGATGCCATTGTCAGTACAGCTTATTCACATCAGCGGACATTCATTATGGAGGTCATGGGTCGTCACTGTGGGTAAGTTTAATTCAGATAACTTTTTTCAAGCAGTATACATATCTTATAGCGATATTATTCGACTATAGGTAACTTTATAATATGCGTCATGTATATATTTGGTTTGATGATAATGAAGAGTATTCGACAGGTTTTTGTTCTATCCCATAAATAAGTTATCAATTTGGCTAGGTATCTGGCTATCGTGGGTGCATTAGCCGCCGAGGCTGACTACGTATTCTTCCCAGAATGTCCACCTCCTGTCGACTGGCCTGAAAAACTATGTAGAAAGTTGGAGCAGGCATGTCAAACGAAATTTTTGCAAAACTTATTTAGCTTTTATTAAAATACGCGTAATACTAACTCCCTGTTACACTAACGATATGTTGGCAAGTACAGCGTTTTTCAATTAACGAGATATCGCTTGAATTCAATGCGTAGAATAAGTAAGATCGTTGCCTCAAACACGACACGGCAATATCGCAACCGCCTTCAAAGACTGACGGATTAATTGTTTATTTTAAAAAATCATTATCGACTCACAATCTCATCGCACTGTCTCATGTCGATTCATTGCACGAGGTACCAAAGATAATTCGAAATCGGAGTCTTTCAGGTACCTGATAATAGCTTCGAGTTTATTCTCCGAAGTTTGCTATTCATTTTTGAGCAAATCGTCGTCAATTATTGAGTGGATGCTGGAGCTTTGCGAAGCTCTTCGACGGGCATGTTCCTCATATAATGGTCGATTGCATTGGGGCTAATAGTACTTAAGTATTTTTGTAATTTTCCACATCTAGCGTATCATTGCAAAAACAGCTGTACACTACGTCGATTGAAAATTCACCTTATGCCAGTTTGCTTTTGCCTATAGCGGTGGACATCTCAGTCACGAACAGAGAGGTAGACGTTGGGAAAATTTTGATGAAAAGTAAACTACAAATCTTACTCGTGTAATTCTGTCCTCTCTTGTTAATAGTTTTAGGTAATACGATAACAGTATGCACTATCGCTCCAAACTAGTATATTACTGCATTATGGCCCAATTAATGATTTAATCGCGTTCCCATTGTAAAGATAGTAGATGAATGATATATTGCCAGTGAGGTCTTAAGGTGTAACATTACAGCTACCTGGCACTGGTGGCAGCCATGTGCTCCGAGGCAGACTTTGTCTTCATCCCGGAATGGCCGCCTGAGCAGGATTGGCCGAACAAGCTCTGCAAAAAATTGTTGCAGGTTCGATAACGATAAACACTTTTGTCTATACATGGGTGGCAGTCTATTATAAATGTTACAATGAATTAAATTATGTCACGTTCGTTTTAAGGCTTACTTTATTAAGTGAAACTGTTCATCTTCTTTCTTGTGACTCTTCCATTACTTCCTCTTTTACTAGGCAGACGAAAATTTAAAGATACACTGATTCTCTCTTTTTTTTTTTTTGCCGATCTCATAACTGGTCCTTGGGCAATTGGTCATCTCATATAAGTGTCGCTTTTGCATGCTTATGGCTATGCAATTCTCATATAGACATAACAATCGCTTTATCTTAGCAATACTACTTATTATTTGGTATATTAATTGGTTGTTGTTGAAAAAAAAATAGAAAAAGAGGAAACGCTTTCTTGATATGTCATACGACTGATAAAAGCTGATACTGGAGTGGATATTTCTGCGTTATTTAATAACGTTATATTATTGTGTATCAATAGAATAACTGAGTAATTGCTTTCTTCATGAATACAATGATTAACAGAATCATATTTGAATTTGTATCATGTAACGATTAGCAGTTTAAGCTACATTGTCACTTATTATTTTTAAAACTTTTTAGTAACTTCATAGATAACTGATTCATCGATTGCACCAGTATGCAACAATTAATCAAGTCTCTTTGGCTACGGAACAGATAATTGTTTAATTTATCTTTGCTGTCGACAGACTGGCACATAATTTAGCAACGTTCTGTCTCTGCAGGAACGTCTTACTGGTCAGCGTTTAAATATCATCATCGTGGCAGAAGGTGCTGTGGATAGAAATGGAGATCCTATCACAGCTGAGAAGGTTCACAAAGTTGTTGTCGACAAATTGCAACAGGATACAAGAATCACTGTGCTGGGTCATGTACAGCGAGGAGGAAACCCTTCAGCCTTCGACAGAGTCCTGGTTAGCTGACCGATGCAATAAAGATGTTTTGTTATTTAGTATCATTGATGAAGCTCTTGTAAAAAAAAATATCATAAATTAACAGGGTTGCAGAATGGGTGCTGAAGCGGTAATGGCTCTGATGGAAGCTACACCGGAAACGGAAGCTTGTGTCGTCACCTTGGATGGTAACCAGGCTGTTCGTTTACCCCTGATGGAATGTGTAAGACGTACCAAAGCTGTTGCTCAAGCTATGGCAGATAAAAATTGGGATCTGGCTGTTAAACTTCGTGGAAAGTAAGTGATGCTTTTTTCAATTTTACATTTGATCAAGACTAGTTTTGGAAAAGGTATTTTATTCTGGACATTTAATCTCTTTGTAGGGGCTTCGCTCGTAACTTGGAGACATATAAAATGTTGACAAGACTAAAGGCACCTGTTGAGTACGATCACACCAGGGTAAGATTCTTTATTAGAGTTATCGATAATAATTGTACCACAAAGCTAAAGAATTTCGATTGACATTCCTAGAGTAGTAATATTATGGTTTTATATTTATGGTATAGTTGATAGCAGTAGCGTAGAAGAAAAATCATAATTAAGGGCTCTGAGGTACAAATTATTTATGGTATACAGGTTGCAGTTTTATTATATTATTATATATGTATATGATTTAATGCTGCTTCAGGAAAGTAATGGCCCCACGTTAACGAAGGTAATTGGATTTTCAAGATAGAAGTGTATCGATTACTTTCACGCGTTTTCTTGATCATACATTGCTTAATTTTTTGAAATCCTTTCTATTGGCAATTTCCATGTTCCTTATTCTAATTTTACATTTTTCTATTTCAATAGCAATACACTCTTTGTGGGCAAGTAAGTTGAAGTTGGTCAGAGGACTAAGCATGCACATTTACTTTCTTCGAATGACTTTAGAGATTTCACTCGTTATCATCGACAGATAGTACATATTTAGCTATTACTTTTAATGCAAAGTCTCAATGAAGTACTATACCATAAAAAACTGTTACATATGCATCCGTGGGGTGGGTAACACATTCCATTGAAATACATAGATAGAATTAGAAATTAGTATATATATCAGTACGCACGTTGCATGATTCCTTAAAGAAAAAGAAAGAAAAAATTCTGTTAAACATCAACTGCCATTACAGGATCATTATACTTTGGCTGTAATGCACGTTGGTTCACCTTCTTGCGGCATGAACGCTGCAGTGCGTTCTTTCGTCAGGAACTGTATTTATCGTGGAGACAAGGTAAGAGTTCTTGAGTAGGATTAATAAAAGTTTTGCTATAAACAAATTATTTAATTAATAATCTATTACGCTCATAGGTTTATGGTGTTTGTGACGGTGTGTTGGGCCTAATGACTGGGAAGCTCAAGCTGATGGATTGGCCATCGGTAACTGGTTGGGTGGCTCAAGGTGGTGCTTATTTAGGAACTAAACGTGCACCTCCAAAGGACGATCAGCTACCACAAATAGCTCAAAAACTTAAAGAATTTGGAATTCAAGCTCTGCTGATTATTGGTGGATTTGAGGTAATTGTTGATAACATTGATGGACTACGGTTGAACAATGTTACAGTCTTTTATGGCTATCTCTTTATTTTACAGGGTTATCAAACCGGTCTGGTGTTCTGCAAAGCAAGAGAAAAGTTTGATGAATTTAAAATACCTATTGCAATGATTCCCGCGACTATTAGCAACAACATTCCCGGAACCGAATTTTCTCTAGGTTGCGATACGGCCCTCAATGAAATTACAGAGGTGAGTAGCTGTTCGATATTCATCTTGATTACTCCTGAATCCAATTTTTATATTATTATTTCCTTTTAATCCAGATCTGCGATCGTATTCGTCAATCTGCTCAAGGAACCAAGCGTCGCGTATTCATAATAGAAACTATGGGCGGATTCTGCGGCTACTTGGCGACTGTCGCTGGCCTAGCTGGCGGCGCTGACGCTGCATATATATTCGAGGAGAAGTTTAATATCAAGGACTTGAATCAAGACGTGATAGCAATGGCGGCAAAGATGTCCGAGGGCGTACAGAGAGGATTGATTCTTCGAAATGAAAGTGCCAATCTAAATTATAATACAGACTTCATGCAGAGGCTCTTCTCCGAGGAAGGAAAAGGATTGTTCAGCTGTAGAATGAATATAATTGGTACGGCAATGAAAATTCTTTAACGGCGTTAACGATCAGATCGAATGAAACAACTGTAAATAAATATTTACGTTCAGGTCACATGCAACAGGGAGGCTCGCCAACCCCATTCGATAGAAACTTGGGTACTAAAATGGGTGCCAAGGCCGTTGAATGGTTCAGCGAACAATTGAAAAAGAATACCAATGCAGATGGGCAAACTGTAGCTACTACTCCTGATACAGCTGTGATGCTGGGTATTGTCAGACGTCAGTACAGATACACTCCCTTCACAGAACTTACTGAAGTCACCGATTTCGAGTAAGGCATCATGTAGATTTATCTTGTAGACATTTCTAAGATTCTTTTTCCAACCTGGGATTACTTAAAAAAAATACTTTATTGCTTTCAGACATCGTATACCCACGTACCAGTGGTGGATGAAGCTACGTCCGTTGCTGAAGGTGCTCGCAAAACATGAATCTACGTACGAAGAGGAGGGTCTCTACATAACAGTGGAGGAGATGAACTTGGATAATGACGCGCCTCTTGTCTAAATTGTAAAAAGAAAGAAAGAAAAAACAGAAGCGACCTATTCTATGAGGTAAATGTGTCCTAGGAGCGTTTCGGCAGGATTCTTGATATGGGATAAATTAGGTCGATAAGTAGTAACAGTATTTTGGGCGCATAAACGGTTATCGTTGTTCCGTTTGAGTCTATTTGTACAATAGAAAGAATTTTTAGGCAGGAATTATTAAAGAGGACGAATTTCTTTCGTTGAACGTACGCTTTGAACGTTTGCTAGGAGCTTGCGACCGTAACAATTGCAAATTCTTTTGTGTCGTTCGTTTTTTTTTTTTTTTTTTTTTCTTTTGATGTTCTGCAGCTGCCGAGTCACGACATCTGATTTCGAATCTTTTTGTTAAACACAATCGTTAGTTATCGGCGGCTGTTACACGCGTTGGCGATTAAATTATTCGTTTTGGGTGTCTCAGTCGTAATTCGAACAAGTTTAATCTCAGGTAAGATACAGGTACAATCGAAGTACCTGAAAAGCGAGAGGGTAAGCTATACTTTAAGGATCTATCGAATTAAAAAAGTAAGTTCTCATTGGATCTATCGATAAATTCTAATTGGCAAGAAAAATTAGTATGTGCCGACTTTGAAAGGCACTGAAAAGAGTTGGATGTTATCTAAAGAATAAAATTGGAGTTAATCGAGCAAAAGTATAATTGTACAATTGGATGTAATTAAAATTAGAATTCGTGTAAATTATAATTGGCTAATTCTCTAAATATTATACGATCGAAATTCGTGAAGCGTATTAAATTATCGGAGTAAATTTATAAAAAATTATTGTGCTGCTCGATATCAATTCACCTCGCAGATTCAATAATTATAAATGATCAATTAAAAGTTATCCTAAAGTTAATAAATATTCACTGTTATCGATTACCAGATTCAATAACACTTTGTGTAATTTATATTTTTAAAAATACCACCTCACACATCTACTTACAGTTCAGTGATTGAAAGCAAATGAAAATCGAGCGAATTGACAAAAATTCACGTGACTAGCACAATAAAGGCAAAATTTCGATTAAAGAATCGCGATCGATTAAGGTATAGAATTAAAGATAAGGATATTTTCGTGACAGTTTCAATTATTATTAAAAAAAAAAAAAAAAACATTGTCTTTCCGTTAAGCGTTATTCGAAGCTATAAAGAGCTATTTGAAGAATATACTCGTCTACCTCAAAAGAATAATTTGCAATCGCGAACGGCTCTTAGGAAAAATGTCGACCTAAGTCCTGTTGGTTGCACGTAATGTTAAAAAAAAAAGATTTGCTAAGACTTAAGGTTTGCGAGGGTAAAGAAGAAAAAGAAAAGAAAAAAATCAAAATGTTTAAAATTAATTCATTTTTCTATTACGACACTCGCGTACCTGTCGTAATATCATTAATCATTAGATGACGTCCAAATCGAGATGGTACGTTCATAATAACTTAGAGTCACAAAAAAAAAGATTTAAACTACGAACGTCATGGCATTCGTTCATGTCTCGTAAAGTTAATTAGAGAAACAAAAAAATAAAATTAATAATTTATCATTGTTCAAAATTTGTCGTCCTCGTTCAATTAATTCGTCGCGTCACTCTTATCCAATTGTTATTACGCGTCGACTGTGACTTTACAATGGTCTGCGTAACCTTGATATTATACGTACTATGAAAAAAAATTAAATTTTGAAAATAATTATTTGCGAAAAGTCATTATGCTAACAGGACACACGTTTATTGCATTGTACGTCCACCCGTTACATCCGTAGAAGTAGAAATTAATGAATCACGCACTATGCAAATTTCGATTAAATTATTCAAATATTGCAATTGGTATTACCGATATATCATTACTCTAGACAATTTTGGGCAATGACCTTATCAGTGTGCTTGTGTAATCGTTGTCTGGTACGTTTATCGAAAAAATTCTGACGGATAAGATCATTGAAAAAAATTAATTAATTTTTTATTTCCTTTTTTCGGCTTTATCTCACTATTGCGCCACGTTTTTTTTTATTGCACTGTTTCGACGTATCAACCACAATGTAGTTACCTATTATATATATATTATGTATTTAATGATAAGCGCATATATATATATGTATATTGCAAATGATGAATCATCTATGTGAAAACGTTATCGAATGCGTATTATTATATTAATAGTTGAGAATTATATTTAAAGACAATAGAATCTGTTGATCGCATTATACAAATATACACAGGCGTTATATGATACATCGTTCAGATTTGACAGATTAGATATTTGGAATAACGTGCATTGGGTTTCTCTGGAGTTTTGAAAATGCATTGAAATAATTCAGAATATTATGCAAGTTTGACAAAGTCATGCTACCTTGAGATATCTTATATCCTATCTTCTTTTTATCAGTGGCATTTTTTAAATGATCAAAGTAATACAAATCAAGTAACTCACTGTAATTGATAGCGTTGGCCGGTTATGGAATTTGGGAGATAGGTGGTACAAAGAAAATTATATTATTTATACGGTGGATCAATATCAATCTAGATCATTTTGATATATCATTTCTGTATGCCTACTGTAAAATGGTATGAGGTTGTGGCAAAAATGACTTTGTTGTCAGGTTACTACAGTAAAAATGATTTCCTTTTCAATCCTGATATTAGCAACGTAACGGTTAGCAGGTAATATTTCGTTATGATATCCAAGAGATTTTAACTATAATTTTCGCTCATTGTTGATCAATGGCAAATTACGTTTTTGTAGTCTTTAATTGCGTAATGTCATATATTCTTGTGATCTATCATATTTCCGCATTAAATTATTTATCACATCTGTATTACACGATAATATAATATTTTCTTTCACTTGTCCAGTGGAAACTTCTTAATGCCATTGTACTTCTTGTCGTGACATTCTAATGTAACACGCAGAGCGATTGATAAGAATGTTGTGTCTATGTCGTCAAATAAATTATATCTTCTGTATTCGTGGAACTTAGTGTCATTAGATTAAAAGAAAAAATAATGAAAATGGAATGAGTGTGCTAAAGGGTCATTTTCCATGGGCCATTACGATAAGCAGAGATGAGTAGGGAGACTGCTAATGAACCGATTTTCATCAGAGACGAGTAGGGTCCTGCACAACACTACGGTTTTAGGCGATACCAAATTCATGGCGCTAAATCGTAGCGGCAAGTCTGGAAATAGGATTTTGTGATTATCGCCTCCGTCGACAATGCGAATCCCGTCGTAGCCGAGCTAAACGTGAACACGAACGCGTAGCTTGGCGGGTAAAGGTTCTTCGCTACTCACCGCTGGTTCCTAAAGCAACCCTTAGAAATATTAATAAATTAGGTGTTTGGAAGATCAAAATAATTAATTAATTCAGTAAAGTAACATATTAACAGTTAAAAATCGGAAATTCTGGCCAAACATATTTAGAAGTACTGGGAGTGCCCAAAATTGTGTGTGCGCAAATTCGTCGCGCAGGAGTCGGTGAGTGGGAGAAGGCGGAGAGTGGGGGGAGCGCTCGAGGCAGAGCCCGGACTTGGAGCGTTCATTCTTCCTCGAGCCGGTCTCCTATACTGGTCTCTTGGAATCACCCCTCTTATTCCTTTCCAAACTTCTTCTCTTTCTTATTTCTTCTAACTTTCAACTTTTACTTTCTTCTACTTTTATTTATCTCTTTTCTTACTTCTTCTCTACTTTTATATTTCTATTCTCCTGCCTTTTCTACTTGTTGACTTTCTTATTTCTATCATCCTTCCTAACTTCTCGTTTCACTCTGTGCCCTCTTACTTTCCATTGTGCTTGTCTTACACTTCCTATTCCTTTGGTCGGGTCGAGCATATTAATTCAAGTAGTAATATAGAGTAGTCACCCTGTTAGTGCAGCTAGACTTAAGACCATGGTGTCGGGGGTTGCCCTTCCGCCTCATCCGCTGAGCTTGCTCAGTGGGTCGGGCCCAAGTTGTGGCCGCAACAGGACCTTATGGGTCTCCCGACGGGGGCCTTGAGCCCCCTTAGGGTATCTACGGCCATGGTCTTTCGTATAGTGAATCTAGCCAGGTGTCTAGCTCTCGCGTATTTAGTATAATTTGTTCCCTTTGCCAAAAACACTCCAACATGTCGTTGACCCCTGGGCACTTGTGTGGGTAGAGACGATCCTATGTGTCGGTGGGGAGGTCGGTGTGGTAGTCCGTTGGCTCTGGGTAAAGTCCTATTTGTGCTTGTGCTTGGGGGTCTTCTTCACTTGGGGTAGGTGCGGGTGCTATTGAGCACCTGCTAGTATAAAGTCACCCTCTGTCGGAGACATTTTGCGCGGGGATCGATGGCTAACGGGGCCCGCCGCCGGCGGCGGGCGTGGTTCCTTACGTCTAACCCACTGAGCTTGCTCGGTGGGAAGGGACGGAGGTTGTAGCGTTAAATATCGTCCTTCGGGATGTCCTGGCGGTGCTCGCAAGAGCCACTGCTGGGTGCTACGCCCGCGGTCTTTCGTTGCGGTGAATCTTGACTAGGGGTAGACCTTTCGCGTTTAACTTGTCCCTTTTGCGTTCAACTTATCTTAGCTTCTTCGCGTTTAACTTCACCTTACCCCCTTGTGCGTTTTTCTTGTCCCTCGACCCGACTTCCTTTCCTTCCTGAGGTTTTTCCCCCCTAGTCCTGTGCGCGACAGCCGCAGGACTCGGGGGTTTTCCTCAAAAAAAAGACAAAAAAAACACGGTCCCCTATGGGGCCACGGAGGGGTCGCAGCTCCCTTCAGGAGAGGCAGGACCTCACGGAAATGGGCGTGGTGGGGCCCATTTCGCTCCCTTATACTTCCTACTTTTCCTACTTTTCCCACTGTTCTCTTTTCTCGCTCCGCCAGAATAATCTGGTTTTCGTGCATACGCTTTTCGCATCTTCTTCTCCCCTTGATTCCTCAGTCAATACAATCTCTTTTCTTCACTGTTTCTTTTTAACAATCTTCCTCTTTTTCCCTTCAACAACATCTTCCCTGTCTGCTGTCACCAAACGTTTCTACTCAATTTCCAAATCTCCTATTCTTTCCTATGTCTCCATCACTCCCTTCCTGGTATACCCTTAAAAACTAAATTGTCAAAAGTTTGGAAAAACGAAAGTCCAAAGCGGTAGCGCATATAACATACCAAATGTATATTATATTGCAGTGATATATTTGAAATATATCTCTAATGGCACTGTTATTGCTAATCTTTCGCGGGCTATATATGTACGTCTGTACTTTGTATACTGTATCAATCATTATTGCGTTTGTCGAATAAATTATCTTTAAACACTTATACACGTTGATATTCTTGTGCCCTGTGCGAATATCCCAGAGTACGAATGAGTTCTGTCTCTTTCGTACACTCCTCCGTCCTAACAGCATCCTTCTCCTTGTCCTCCTCCTTCTCCCATATCTTTTGACACTCCTTTTTAGCTACGCTCCATTTTCTCTGCCATTTTTCCATTCCATCTCTGCAATATTATACATATCCTGATTTCGCTTTCTTTCATTAATACTACCTTCTAAAATATAATGATTCCGGATGCAATTTGAAAATCGCATCGTCGAAACTTTAGTGGGTAAATTTTTATTAAAGAATTCGCATTAGTTCGACTTTTCGCCGATAAGGGGGCAGCACCTCCTGGGCATGATATGTGGCGCCATCTCTGAGAGAAAAAGTGAACTTTTGTTGGGAAAATTTTGCAAATTTTAGTTCCGTATATCAACGATAGGGGGCGCTTCAGAAACCTGATTTTCTCAGCAAATCTTGCAAATTTTAGTTCCGTATATCAACGATAGGGGGCGCTTCAGAAACCTGATTTTCTCAGCAAATCTTGCAAATTTTAGTTCCGTATATCAACGATAGGGGGCGCTTCAAAATGCTGATTTTTCCAAAACATCTTCCAAATTTTAGTTCCGTATATCAACGATAGGGGGCGCTTCAAAATGCTGATTTTTCCAAAACATCTTCCAAATTTTAGTTCCGTATATCAACGATAGGGGGCGCTTCAAAATGCCGATTTTCTTAGCAAAAGTTCACTTTTTCTCTCAGAGATGGCGCCACATATCATGCCCAGGAGGTGCTGCCCCCTTATCGGCGAAAAGTCGAACTAATGCGAATTCTTTAATAAAAATTTACCCACTAAAGTTTCGACGATGCGATTTTCAAATTGCATCCGGAATCATTATATTTTAGAAGGTAGTATTAATGAAAGAAAGCGAAATCAGGATATGTATAATATTGCAGAGATGGAATGGAAAAATGGCAGAGAAAATGGAGCGTAGCTAAAAAGGAGTGTCAAAAGATATGGGAGAAGGAGGAGGACAAGGAGAAGGATGCTGTTAGGACGGAGGAGTGTACGAAAGAGACAGAACTCATTCGTACTCTGGGATATTCGCACAGGGCACAAGAATATCAACGTGTATAAGTGTTTAAAGATAATTTATTCGACAAACGCAATAATGATTGATACAGTATACAAAGTACAGACGTACATATATAGCCCGCGAAAGATTAGCAATAACAGTGCCATTAGAGATATATTTCAAATATATCACTGCAATATAATATACATTTGGTATGTTATATGCGCTACCGCTTTGGACTTTCGTTTTTCCAAACTTTTGACAATTTAGTTTTTAAGGGTATACCAGGAAGGGAGTGATGGAGACATAGGAAAGAATAGGAGATTTGGAAATTGAGTAGAAACGTTTGGTGACAGCAGACAGGGAAGATGTTGTTGAAGGGAAAAAGAGGAAGATTGTTAAAAAGAAACAGTGAAGAAAAGAGATTGTATTGACTGAGGAATCAAGGGGAGAAGAAGATGCGAAAAGCGTATGCACGAAAACCAGATTATTCTGGCGGAGCGAGAAAAGAGAACAGTGGGAAAAGTAGGAAAAGTAGGAAGTATAAGGGAGCGAAATGGGCCCCACCACGCCCATTTCCGTGAGGTCCTGCCTCTCCTGAAGGGAGCTGCGACCCCTCCGTGGCCCCATAGGGGACCGTGTTTTTTTTGTCTTTTTTTTGAGGAAAACCCCCGAGTCCTGCGGCTGTCGCGCACAGGACTAGGGGGGAAAAACCTCAGGAAGGAAAGGAAGTCGGGTCGAGGGACAAGAAAAACGCACAAGGGGGTAAGGTGAAGTTAAACGCGAAGAAGCTAAGATAAGTTGAACGCAAAAGGGACAAGTTAAACGCGAAAGGTCTACCCCTAGTCAAGATTCACCGCAACGAAAGACCGCGGGCGTAGCACCCAGCAGTGGCTCTTGCGAGCACCGCCAGGACATCCCGAAGGACGATATTTAACGCTACAACCTCCGTCCCTTCCCACCGAGCAAGCTCAGTGGGTTAGACGTAAGGAACCACGCCCGCCGCCGGCGGCGGGCCCCGTTAGCCATCGATCCCCGCGCAAAATGTCTCCGACAGAGGGTGACTTTATACTAGCAGGTGCTCAATAGCACCCGCACCTACCCCAAGTGAAGAAGACCCCCAAGCACAAGCACAAATAGGACTTTACCCAGAGCCAACGGACTACCACACCGACCTCCCCACCGACACATAGGATCGTCTCTACCCACACAAGTGCCCAGGGGTCAACGACATGTTGGAGTGTTTTTGGCAAAGGGAACAAATTATACTAAATACGCGAGAGCTAGACACCTGGCTAGATTCACTATACGAAAGACCATGGCCGTAGATACCCTAAGGGGGCTCAAGGCCCCCGTCGGGAGACCCATAAGGTCCTGTTGCGGCCACAACTTGGGCCCGACCCACTGAGCAAGCTCAGCGGATGAGGCGGAAGGGCAACCCCCGACACCATGGTCTTAAGTCTAGCTGCACTAACAGGGTGACTACTCTATATTACTACTTGAATTAATATGCTCGACCCGACCAAAGGAATAGGAAGTGTAAGACAAGCACAATGGAAAGTAAGAGGGCACAGAGTGAAACGAGAAGTTAGGAAGGATGATAGAAATAAGAAAGTCAACAAGTAGAAAAGGCAGGAGAATAGAAATATAAAAGTGGAGAAGAAGTAAGAAAAGAGATAAATAAAAGTAGAAGAAAGTAAAAGTTGAAAGTTAGAAGAAATAAGAAAGAGAAGAAGTTTGGAAAGGAATAAGAGGGGTGATTCCAAGAGACCAGTATAGGAGACCGGCTCGAGGAAGAATGAGCGCTCCGGGTCCGGGCTCTGCCTCGAGCGCTCCCCCACTCTCCGCCCTGCGCGATGGATTCGCGCGCACACGATTTTGGCAACCTCCAATACTTCTAAATATTTGTTGGTCAAAATTTCAAATTTCTAAGTAATAATGTCTAGCTCTATTGATTTTATTAATTATTTTAATATTCCAAACACCTAATTTATTGATATTTCAATTTGAGCGTAATTATATTTTCCACATATTACAATCTCAATTCAATTTTTATCTATTCCGTGTATTTTGCGAGATTTTGATTTAGCCTCAATTTCATATTTTGAACAAATTTCGAAAGCATGTCAAGATCCAATAATATTTAGTATCATTTGGAAAGCTTTATTAAATGTTTCGAATTTTCAATATTTCTGAGCAACTGATTCTTTCCTTCTTCTTATCGCGGGTTATCCATCTACCATTCGTGAATCTCAAAGGTTTAAATATTTCTACTACTATGTAGCAGCGGTTATAAGTACAGAGAGGAGTTGCCGTCCTTTATATGAATATTCACTTACATATTTTCGTTTGTTCTTAGTTCTTGAAATTGATCTATAGAGTGCACATTATCAGAAATATAAGTAGAATTAAGTGTATACATAGAGGCAGATAATCTTTACTAAATAGTTATGTAATCAATGTAAGAGCGCCTGGAAAGTTCTGGAGAAAACATTCTAAAATGAAAGCAGTAAAACTACGAGCGCACAGTCGATCCTATCTCCACTATGGCGCGTTTGGTAACAAGACAGCGTCCATTTTGATAAGTAATGATTTAAATTAAATAAGTGCGTGGGCTTTGAAGGAATGTTTGGTTGCTACTTATTATTATTAATGTCAATATTGTGATATTATTTTCAAATGATTTTATTGTTTAAGATGTATTTATTTCGTTTATCATTCTTTTGATTCACGTGGTGCCAACACGTTACGGGAATATGCGCCACATTGCTACAGTTGGCGATTAGGATTGCTGTGACACTTTTCGGTAGTCCAGTCTTCGGCTTTGGTTTCCAGTGTACCGTCAGTCTATGTTTGGTGTTTGGTGAACGCTTTGTAACGGCGATCAGCATCGGGATTCCTGTCACGACGCGGAGGATATACATTTTCAGACGAAATGGTCGCCATAAAAGGACGAAAGAGCTCTACGAAAAATCCGCCGATATTAAGTCATGAGTTTGTTATTCAAAATCATGCGGATATTGTATCCTGCGTGGCTATGGTTTTCATAGTTGGTTTGATGGTGCAGGTCAGTGTACTATTCGAAGCGTATGGTGTCTTTATCTTTATGGATACTTCAAGTTCTCTATGACCATAAAGATTTGTCTATATTTGAGTGTGATGGAAGAGTTTCGGCGATTACTTATTTGAGTGGTTTATTTATATTTTTCTTTTTGCTACTTCTGATGTACTTATCTCTGAATTGCTGGAACCATATGTTACAGTGCGGTTTTACCGGCGTTTGTTTAAAACTTTTTGGAAGTTTGGAAAATCAATCAGGAACTTAGGGGGGTTAATACTTTTGAATGGTTGGGGTAGATTTTTTTTTTCAGAATTTATTGGGGTATATGAGAAATAGAAAGTTATGTGTATGACTATTGAATCAATATGTCTATTGTATTATTTTGGATCAGATTTGTAGATGCGTTATAATAATTAGTGCTTTGGATTTCTTTTAGGTAACTTCACCATGGGCATATACCTTCATTGCTATTCATCATAATGTGTCTACTTCGTCAGAGTATGAAGATTTCATTGTGCCTCAGAAATATACTACTGGCTGGAAGGATGCGTGCGCAGTATTTTTCTATTTTCTTATCACTATTGTTATGCACGCTGTCATCCAGGAATACATATTTGATGTAGGCATTGTACAATTGCATTTAACTTCATTGGACTATATTTGAGTTTGCACTTATAAATTTTTTTAATTCTCTAGAAAATCTCTAAGCGTCTCCACTTGAGCAAGATTAAGCTTTCCAAGTTCAACGAATCCAGCCAACTTATTACATTCTATGTTTTGTCTGCAATTTGGGGTATCGATATTATTCTTAGGTAAGTCTTCCTATGGGAAAAATAAAAGCTTGCAAGACATATTCCATTCTATTTGAAATTTATTTAGTGTCATGGGATAATAATTTATATAATGTAATTATTTCTAGGGATAATCTTCTTCTAAATATTCCTTCTCTATGGGAGAATTATCCAGAAGTAATGTCGTTCTCTCTAAAACTATTTTTCATCGGACAGCTAGCTTACTGGCTTCATGCTTATCCTGAATTATACTTCCAACGTATCAAGAAGGAAGAAATTCCGTCCAGAGTATTCCAAGCGACAATTGGTCTGATCTTCACAGGTGCAGCGTACTTCCTTAAGTAAGATCCTTATATAATATCACAATATCCCTTCAGGTTTATTGTTCCAAATAAATCCTTCGTAAACATCCATTATTATTTACAGCTTCCAGCACATTGGCGTTATTTTGTTAGTCCTTCACTACATCGGAGATGCTCTCCAGCATGGTGCAAGAATTATCCACTTCGTAGACCAGAAAGAAAATGCAACTCGTTGTAAGTACTTGATTCCGATACACAAGAGAATCCATTAATCAGTTACTTCATCATCATCCTCTTTTTCTTTACAGTGGCTTTCTTAATCGCTAATTCAGCCTTTATCTTCGTCCGACTGATAACCGTCGCTCTCGCAACTCTCGTCTTCTTCTATGGCTTAGGACAAACCGAAACAACTCTTGATTACATAACTGGTAACTTCAATATCCCAGCTGTGCGATATTCAGTACTCGGTGTTATTGTTGCTTTCCAACTTTATCTTCTCTTTGGCTTCGCGAAGAGAACGATTAAAAGAGCTCGTGAAAACAAGGCGCCAATCATCTCGAAAGTTAAGCCCAAACAGAAAATCAGGAGGAAGGAAGGTAAGAATGTTTTTCAAACGCATCGTCCTGAATGTTTCCATCGTGAAAATCGCATTGTCCTTTAGGCAGGATTAAGGCATGCTTGTTTATCCATTTCAGGAAAGAAAGCAACTCTCTCTGAAGACGACGACCTGCCTGAAGTTGATCAGGCAACCAAGAAGAATCTAAGATCCCGCACTGCTTCTAAAGCAAAATAAATGCTCGCTATATTAGCGGTAGAAAAATTTTAAACCTGATAATGTCCTTTTTGACTTTAATTCAGCTGCGGGTTGTGGATCGTTTTTAAAACGTTGATAAATTCGTCGATGATCGCCGTGAAATGCACAGAGATAAGGTATATATTATGGAAAAGCAGTATTGGTTTATGAGTTGGAAAATTGGATGCTGGGCAAATGGAGTTTGAATGCTACCAGAAAAAAGTTGTAGGTCGTGTGACGAAGTAAAATTATTTTACTTTTCTCTGCAAGAGTAAAACTTTGTGCAAGATGAGACAAACCGTTCTGATATTTACACATTAAGCAGAGAATATTAGTTTTTTGTTTTTCTATTTTATTAGGGATTATTCCATTTGGGAATTTTGTCTCGGTTCTTTAACATGCAGATAAATACCACCTCCTGATAGGAGACAGATTTTATATAAAAAAAAAGTTATTGTCTTCACCGACGATGACGTTATCAATTTTGCAAAATACAAGAGTAAGAACTGATTAAGCATTTCTGAGAAGCATAGTATTTTTTCTTAACTTATGCATAATATGCACTTTTAATCTATATTGTAATTTCTGTAATGTTTTAATTATAGTTATTAACATTTCGTGCGTGTTAAGACTCACAGTCTAAAAGAATGTACAATTTGTGGCCTAATTTGCAAAAAATAGTGACCAGAAACATACTATGCTACCAAATTGTTATTGTTTCGATTTAAGTTCGATATATATTGTTATTACATCGAATCACAATGGATCTAGCATTTAATCTTAGAGACATATCTATTTAGGTTGTTAAAAAATTTTCCTATGGGTACATGAGACGAGCATTAAAACAATAATGAAAAAGCATCGTGTATCACAACTATATTTGTAAATTGTGCTTGTATCGTTTTCGTCTAAAAGAATTGTAAAATAGTTTTATGAAAGATCCAGCGTAACTAGTGGATCTGCGATGGAGTAAGAAAAAAAAAGAACATTGAAGAAATTTCACAAATCTCAATAACATTATTTACCATCAATTCCACATGTCCAACCGTCGATCAATCTCTGATATATCTCAAGTGTCGTAAATCAATAGATAAAACAGTGTAGATCAATACAACCGGTATAATACCTTAGGTAAGTTATTTTATCGTAGCAATCAAGCACCTGGCTAACCTTTTTGATTTCTCCAAATCCTAGGTGACTCACTCTATCCATTAGACTGTAGATTCTAATGAGTTAAGCACATACCTTCCTTATCAGTGTCAGTCTAATCAATGAAATGAAAATATTCGAGAAACACTACAGGTATATCTTTATCGGTACATACTTAATCTTATTGAATGGTCACTAATGAAGATATAGAATGAAAACAATAGTTATCCAGGGTCATACCAAGTCTGGACGTAATCTCTATCATCGGAAGTCAGCTTATCGGTTTCCACAGTAGATAACAGGGTGAGTTCGTACGAATGGGTAGGTGCGTGCTGAGGGTTGCTACTGTATAAAATCGATTTTAGCCAGGTCTGCCCTGACACACGAGCCCTTGCTGGAACGTTATATTTAGATGGACCCTTGCTGCTGTACTGACACTGAAAAAAATAAAATCCATCCTTATAATCTGTATCGCACGGTGAATAATCTTGGTAGGAATTTATAATATTCCTAGAATATTATCCTGCTGAAATACCAAGCTTCTTTTTTTTATCACTTACCAACAAACTTTTAACTTTTGAAGTTTACGAAAACAGATCGTTGCAGGTGCGGTGCAGAGTAGCAGAAAGTAAATTTACGTTGTGCAACTAGTGTGGCTTGGTTCAGTCGAGCACGTGCTTTCTGTATATTTGTCAATTTACCTGTGGATCTGCTGAAGACGAGAATATCGATAGAGACGAGATTAACCCGGCATCCCCGTTGCTGGAAACTTAATTAAAACTGACTGGAGTCCATTTAATATCCTCTTTTGAAGAGATGCTGAATGTATAACTAAAATTTAATAATCGTAATCGTTAAAGTTCGATGATATTGAATATTAGATATTGGTAGGTTCTTGTATTTGATCTTTTCAGTGAATACAGCACTTCTGCTTGAATAGATTTGAGTATGGTACGGCTTTTATATATATATATCAGTACTCTCGCAATGGAATAAAATAATTACTACCAGACGAGTTAAGATGGGAGCCACGGAGCGAAATTTAATTAGAACTCGTTTCACTTTTGCGATCGGAAAACTGTTCTTTCCTTTCTTACTTCCCCTGCCTTCCGCTCACTCACTTCCCATTAAATGTATTTTCTTCTTAACTCGCGCCTCCCGTGGCGCCACTGCTCATTATCATGGTACAACATTAGTACTTCCTAAACTATTGTACAAACACGTAAATAGATAAATCGTCGAATATTTAATACAGAAAAGAAATGCCAAGTAGAATAACTATGTGTCAGCTCTGATTACCAATTAGCAAATTCTGATAGTAACAAAGACCTCACAGTCGATTGGTAGAAGAGATGGGAGTAGGGAACGTTACATAAACATCCCTTATAATTTTTTCTCTCTCGTTGGTACTTCCATTTCCTTTTTTTCTTTCCATAGAGCGCTATACTTTTTGAGGTACTGGACACTGGCTCGGGTTACGATTATTATTTTGAATCCTCTGCGTCGTTCCTGCTGGGGTAGAAATATGGTTACCGTGAATTCTCGTTACTGGGTCAAATGGAAGAAAAATATTACTTTCCTAATAACCACCAGTCGCTACAACGTCGAGGTCGGTGAATATTTTTCTGGATTTTTTAGAGATGTAGATACAGTGGGACGATGTGAAAATGGCATTAAATGTCAATTTATGACCTCGTAAACAATCGAAGTTACGGTAGTTCGGTATCATCCACATACAGCAAGTGGATGGCTTTTCCTTTGAATGCCATAATCGAAATTTCCTTTTGAAAATTTTTCGATGGTTTATTTACTTTTCTGTAACACCATTCTTGCCATTTTCCGCATTTTGCTGCATCTTTCATAGGACGACTAGAGGGAGAGAGAGAAATTGCCTGTAACGGCTTATTCATAACAGCTTAGCATTCTTCTTTGCATAAAATAAATACACTACCAGTAATAAGGCTTATAATTATATTCCTGCGTCACACAATGGAATTTTCTCATATTCAGGAAAAAAACAAAAAAATTGTCTACTCATGTCACATGGAAGAATGACAATTTTGTTTCAATACCTCTGAGACTTTTCATACAGTACTTTCTTGTCAGTCGTAATACTATTGATAATTGGAATTCTGATTATAACTAATCCAAACTTTCTGTTCCATACACGTGTCACCATTGTTCTCAAGAGCCAATTGTATAACTTGTTATCCGTTTCCATGAATCTACATTACTCAAACGCAAATGTTACTACAGTGGTATTAATTTGTTTGTGTTTTTTTTTTGCTAACGTGGATTCATGCCCATCGCTACAGCTCGCTGGTACGATGTGCCATGATGTATTGATTGGAAGCTGGGCTACAGGTGGCTGTCTAGCGCAAGCGCCGTTTTCTACGCGAGGATATGAATAAGCCCTCGTTCCCTTATTAAAATCCCCATCAGGTCGAGCAATCGTTACTCGGACGAGTGTAAAGCCAAAAGGAGGAAACAGGAACATCGCTTGAAAACGTTATCATCCGTAACCGGAAGACGGATGGTGGTTTCGACCACCAGTACGATCCTGGTGGTCGAAAGGTAAACGAAAGAGGACGTTATGGAAAAATGAGAAAATAGAAGAAAAAAAAAGAAAGAATCGATTACCCCAGGAACGTCGTTCGATGACCGCATTTTGTCGTTACTCCTCTCTTTCCTTTTGTTCTATCAATCTCCTCTTTATTCTCTCCAGTCTTTCTTTTCGGGAGCAGGTGGATGGGCGTTGGAACGTAATAGCATCGTAGGTCCGCCGTGAAAAATTTACTAGGATAAAACAGCCAGCCGCTCGAGCGTAACTTTTTAATTAGAAACAGACCATGGCGATGCACCGGTATTGCATTAATTATGGATTTAAAAAAAAAGAATCTTGTTGACTACCTTACCCACCTGGTTGCACGATGTAGTACTTACATCGCGTACGTCGTTTCTGGATTAAAATCTCATGTTTTTCACAATCGCCACTTTTAATCACTTGACTGCGCACCTTTACAGTGTACCGTGTAATGTATTATGGATCCTGTAGTCTATTATGGGATGTATTCTAAAAAAAATATTAATGTCAGTATCGCAAGTATCGTCCTGTCTCTGTTTAGCTGCGTGCAATTGACTGAGACAAAAACATACATATCTGCAGTTAGTTTTAGAATACATTAATGGAAAATTTCTCCTCTGTTGTCCCAAGAGACAGACGGAGACGAGATAAGGATTTCCCGTTACGCTCGCTCGACGTCAAATCCCAGAGGTACATTTTTCGAGGTGCCCAACCACGCGTTTCGTTTCGAGACTGCGAATCATTAATTGCGAGAATAATTTGTCATCATTTAAACCTCATCGTACTCACCTCATTCTCCTAACTTCCCGCTTCTCTTCCTTCTGTTAATTTCCTTTGCTTTTAATACACACGTAAAGACAGTTGACTAAGCTTCAGGCTTAGTCGTCAAAAGGGAACGTTGACAGAACGAAACGTGAGCACGGTAACTGCGTCGAAGAGGAAAGATTTTTCTTACAATAGGTTATGTTTCCTTTAAAGGGAATCGAAGCTAATCGATAATATTGTCAATGCCCAAGAGACAACGTTCACTCTCTCCTTTAGAGTTTCTTAGACTATACTTTTTGTTTCTTTATATTTGCCTTTACTGGATACTTCCTTTGCCATTCTTCGTATAAGAATAACCAGCGCTATTCAAATTGCCGTTTTCCGGGCTTACCACCCTAATCCGTGGCTCACTACGAAATTCCAAGAGCGACTGGGATTCCATCGTATCCTTTTGTTTCTTAGGAGCCGGAATCTTTTTTTACGCTGTCCAACGTTTCACCAACCTCGACCCGTGTACGACTGAAGTACAAATAGACGCCGAACGGGGAAGCAACAAGCGTCACGACTGTCTGTCTCACTCAGTTTCTCCAGCTAAATTCCAGATTATACCAGACACCCTGTTGCTCTTGATATATTTAATATTACCGTAGCATCGACCGGTCATTTGACCGTTTTAGAGTCAAAAATACGTTCGTACAAAATGGTCAGTATGGTTAGCGTTAACCTGTGACTCGTCGTTGTCCCTTTTTGGTGGTACAAAAATACTAGATTAATTTGGAAGTTTCGCTTTCTTTCCTTGGCTAATAAGTGTCTGCCATTAAACGCGATACGACCGTCTATATTGCTTCAGTTCCTAAATTCCTGTGTCTAGCAGTTCGAGCCTCTTGAATGGGGCGAAGGTCAACAACGTTATTTTACTGTCTAGTAATTATGCCCAGGGCGCAATTACTACCGTTATAACATCAGTTACATACTTAGATACAACGTTATCTGCTTTCTAAAACATAATTGGCAATCCAAAAGACGTCCCTGCGGTAAATAATTATTTGAGTGTGTTCTAAAATTTACTACCTGCACTACGTCGTATTTCCATTTACCTACATGCATTCGAGTGAGTCATAATCGTATCTTTAGTCGGTTTTATAGTACACCCTTTATTTGAGAAAAGTACATACAGAGGTAACAGCTGTTATATTTAATTAAGCAATCATCAATCACGTTTTTTTGAAAAAAATCTAAGATTTCTTCTCCGCGTTACAGATTCAACACTTAAATTACCAAAGTATTACGCGGCAAATTCAAAAAAAAAAAGATACGTTCCATGTCCAGTCTGACGAAGTGTGACAAATTTTCCCCAGGATTCAACAGTTGACTGACAGAACTGCGAAACCAAATCCGAAGGGTTTACCCGTGTCTCGTAGTATGCTGGTACGAGGATCTTTTTTCTCTTATTTTCTTCAAAGAAAAACCACCCCTGCGATTTGCAGAGGCGCTGCTGCCCGAACCTCGTGTCCAGCGCATGCGCTCTAACGTACGGCAAGCTTTCACGAGGCTGCCAGACTGCCTGACAACGACAGTCCTGCCGCAACACCAAAACGCGCCACACAATCGTGAGTAATGCACATTTATAATTCCTCATCCACTTGTTGGTCTCTTCAGGATCGTCTCGTGACAGAGCAGCACCCGGCATTGAAAAAGAAAACTACAACTAGGTACAAGTTTGTCAACAAAAAGATCAAGTTTTCTTACGAGCAAGCGCGTGTTTCCACTGTCACTTTCAACGTGACAAAACTAAAGTGTTACTAGAAATTGGTAATTTTTTATCTAAATAATTTTCAGTCATTCACCACAGATAAGAGCAGAATAGAAGCAACTTTTTATAAATATTTATCATCGTAATCTGTCTCTCATCCGTTATAACGAAATTCACAGATCTGACACATTAAAATCAGACGCTTTCGGTATGCAAGATCCATAGTGTGATTTTCAATACTTGTCACGAGATCGATCCTGAAAATTGTAAAGGCTTGGTGATTTTTGATCTCTCGCAAGCGACATGAATTATTCATCGAATCAAATCACGGGTATAAAAACTGCTGTTGAAAATCTATCGGATGCGAAGTCACTGCGGAATTTCTTCTTCACGATGGTCGAACATTTGGTTGTATATATTTCTTGGGTATACCCAAGAGACATTTTGATCCTCGAGCATGGTCTCTTGGATGCTCACACGCTCCCGTGTTATTCGCTAATAACACAGGCTTACATAGACAGCACGTGCCAATTAACATAACCTTTACGTTACAAGGTAAAATCAGAAGCGAAGCACGTAGCAGGAGAAAAGACTTTTACGATTGAACAAATAAGACTTAAGATTTATATGTACCTGGTAGCTCGCAATGTCCACTAATGCCTGGTGTATATACGTGCTATGATAGGAAGGATTGGAAAATAGAGAGGACAGAGAAAGTGGTCACTAGGAAACAGATAAAATCCGATAGACAATCAGAAAGAGTGACAGTACTGTAAGTATATCTATATACTCGTATACCAAGATCACATATATATATATACCATATGCACATAATGAATATTATATACTTAGGGATGTATCTGTATAAAGCCAAGATACTAACTGGATTTGAAACGACCTGTAAGTCGATATCCTGATTGAGGATAATGATAATGGTAGTTTGATAGGATGGAAGTGATTGACAGTAGTACGTGTAATTTAATTCGGAACGCTTCGACATGCAAGTAGCGTCAGATACGAATTTATGGATGGACGTGAAAGGGTTAAGAGACGATTGAAGGATTAATTAGATTCAAGATAATATAATCGGTACCTGTACCGATATTAGGAAGAAGAAATTATATTCTTGCAGTGCAATTTTGAAAAGAAAATATGGAGGAAAAATAGTCTGCTCCTCTTTCATCTCTTAAAGGATCTCAAAAGGACGCTCCTTCGTGGCTACTTTTACCTTTGCGTCCTTCACGCTTCAAGACCTCCATGTCAATTCTGTCCCTGGGCGACCATTTTGTCCGTCCTTTATTTATACGGTCAACCCTTTATCGCCGTTGATTTCACCACGATAGTCTCTATCAGTTGCGACACCCCCTGTCATAGGATCATTTTTTTTTAGTCACGTATGCTTAGACACGCTTAGCCGATTCGCCAAAGTTTTTTACGGCTGTGATAAAACGTGAGGGAAATTCGCGATTCTCAATCCTGTCAGATATTCAGTGGCCAATTTTCGGGAAGATTATATTGCACGGTTCCATGGATATGGTATATGCGAATATATAGGTACTGCGTAGGGCCATATTATATGAGGTTGTAGGAAGTGGTCGATGGAGGATTTTTTTTTGACAGATGGCTGGTAAATAATCGGCTGTCGTCGGGTAATGGTTGAGAGGAGGGAGACCGTGGGGAGGAAAATGGATCTTGAAGGAGAAATATTTTGGGCAGTTTTTTACTTTCTTAATAAAATAATAATACAGCTTAGCTCATGAGAACTCAAGGTGTCCCATGGGAGCATTGGGCGTGGGGCGACGGATCTGGATGAAGAATTGGTTGGTGAAGTTGCAGAGGATTTAAAAAATTCTTACCCTCGAGGGTATACATAATTTAACGAGACCGAATGGAGGCTTAAGAAAGTTGTTCAAGTATTTCCATGAATCTTGAAAGCGAGGGTGAAAGTTTTAATCATACGTCTGGAAGTATTTTGTTGGGATCAGTAGGGCCTGTTATTGAATTGATAGTACCGATCGGAAGCGAATGAGTTTTTGTCCTTGACAAATTTCCAAGGATGGGATATGCTGAAATTGTACGTATTTTTTTTTATGTAAGCCATTTTTGATTTTGACGTGTAATTTTTCTTAATTGTATTTTATACGAGTTACAGGACGGTGGAGTTTTTTTTTGGACCTGTCACGTGTCTGTATACACTTGGGGGTAGTGTTACAATTTAACAAGAGGACAATTTTGGGGACGGCTCCGATCGCTTTTCTATTCTAGGATGTAGACTGGTGTTTCTATAGGATAAGAAATAATAGTCGCTGCAGCACGAACGCTCCCTTTGGTTTCGGTAGTTTTGTCAATAGCGACTATCTAATCGAACGCTGAATTGAATTGATGTGCTATCGGTAAACTGTTACGCTTAGCGTGGGTCAGCCCTGCTGCGGATCAGGCTAGAAAAGCTAGAGAAACCGACTAGCCTGTCTGGTCTGTCGTATCAGTAGGTACTAGGTAGAAGTTATGAACTAGCCTTAAGGTTTCTTTCACACGCCTACACTGACAGTCAGTTGGACAGATATATTCAGTCGCGTTCGAAAGACAAAGCAGGATGCACGAGTAAAATTAAAAAATATGAAATTATTAATTGTTACGAAATGACTTATTTAACAGATTTTTTTATATTTGATAAGGATTTTCATTTATTTTCTATTGTATAAATGGCAACGAGCAACTAAAGTTACTTCATAAACCAGTATTCAATGATAAGCACAAACCGACGTTGTATACGACAGTGATAACAGATGCAATTTGCAAGAACAGAAGGCAATTATGACGTAACAGTTTGCACCATGTAACAAAAATTGTTTTGATATACAGTCTGTATTTCTGTATAAGAAAGAAAAATGATTGCGTCAGTTGGTTTTCACGTTGAAAATAAAACTTTCAGTAGGCATAAAGTCGACTGTAAAATTTCGATTGAGACAACGAGATATCTAGAAGATAATGGTACATCAGGATTTAACGTATTCGTTATACACAAACGTCATGTTGTTGTTCATATTTTATTTCTCATTTTCCATTTTCCTCTTTGCGCCCCATTTACCATTTTCCATTTATTTTCTCTCCCTTTCCCTGCTTTCACGATAACGCAACGTCAATACAGGTGAAATTTAAGACGCAAATTTCAACTCAACATTCGACTCTCACGCAGACTCTGCCTCTTGTCAATGTCTTTCATTTTTTTTTCTATTTTCACGACGCGATCGTATAATCTTACCAGGGAACAGAAGTGTCTTCACTCTCAGCAGGCAAGAAAAGTTTTATTGCCACGATTACGTTTCGCATGCGAAATATCCATCCTGAAAACTTTACTCGGTATCTACCTTTTTTTTTCCTTCAAATGGCTTTTTTATTAAATTCCGTTGAGTCACTTTGGCCGACATCTCTGTTACAGTCGTCTAACGTATCAACACTGAGCATCTGCACAAAAAATGTCGCTGTAGATGCATTAAGTCGGGTGGTGAAGGTTCAAAGAATTTACATCGTCTTTGGCTATTCAGCAATTCTTTTCATCTCTTAAGGAGCTTATCAATTCATACTCGCGTCAATACTGATACGACCTAATGCTCCAATAACAACCACTTCCTGCTGATCATATCAGCTTTCAGTAATTGGTAGGTGAAATGGCTTCGAATGACGTGTACCAATTAGTGTCAGAAGAAAGCCACTTGTTAGGACTCGGTATCATTAAAGCTGTTTCCTGATCCGTAATCTGTGCAACGTATCCTGGCCCACTGTTTCCACGGCAAAACATTCCAGAAGTAGAAACAGCTAGGAGGGTTATACACAGTCAGGCAAGTACTAAATGGTAGTTTCAGTAAGACAAGAAAGCTGGTCCTTACCCATAAATTTCTGTATCCCGCGGTACACCGAAGGCCACTAGGAATGGCTCCTTCTGGCACAACGGTAGAACTGAGCGTACAAAACGTCAATTTCATATACGAGGAAAGGGAGGGGCATCCCTAACTGTAGGACAAGTTAGGGGGACTTGTACGGATTTTTTGGAATCTTTTGATTAGGGAAAAATTTGAGGGGTGAAGTTACGAATCCAAGTGGAAAATGTAGGAGGGTACCAATGTGCTCCTTACGCAGGAAAATGGTAATGCGCCGGATTTCGTTAGGGTTCTCTTCACTTTCCTTTTCGCTCCATTAAACCATCAATCCCGGCATTGAATTCCGATTGCGACAGCGAGATTTCCTGTCGCTGTGACAGGAAGAATCTTTCTTCTGGGTGGGTAGCTCTTCTTTAGCTTGGTAGGCAGCTGGGTAGTATATAATCAGGTAGCAGGTAGCAGGTGAGTGGGAGTACACATGTGGGTGGGCAGCTTCTGTTCGAGGACGCTTTCAGAAAAGGGTATCTGCAACTATCAGTGAAGTATTGTTATTATCGCCAAAATTCCACGTAGGCGTTACTACTGTTTGCTGTGTGATTGACAAGAGTATCGAAAAATATATATCTACCTCAGCAAGGTATAAGGGATGCTCGTTTTCTTTCATCCTGTGACATCTCAGGAGGGTGGTAACAGTCGAGGCTTAAGAGAATTACGAGGCACGTCGTCGTCCGCCGGAAATTGGAGTCAGCGTTACTACGAAACCATACAGGATATTAGGCCCCGTTTCATTAAGGCTATTTTTTTCATGATTTTTATGAAAACTTCACGTCTCCCATGTACGCGTTGAATATTACCTCATTTCTTTTATTTTCGCTTATGAATGCTCGTCTTACGTTCTCTTTTAATTCATTACTCTTGGCCGTCGATTTATTCGCTCGGCCTATCCAGGTCAAATGTACAGAATGAAGTTGGCTGCGCGGCACCAATCTAGAATGAATGCGTCAACTTCAATTGGTACGTTTGTATTGAATAACTCTATACGTATGGCTTACGTGGACGTAGTTTAGTCTGCTTGTATTTATATCAAATATGCATATATCTGCATACGATGAATATCCAGTTGTCCGGTGCTTGCGTCCTTCACATCCGCCGTCGGAAACAGACGAGAACAATTATACGGAGTAAATAGGATGGGCGCGATCGTTTATCCGAAAGCACAATGGCGTTTGGAACAGCCACGCTTCTGTTTCTGCAGGTAAATCGTGGAAGTTTAGAGCGCGGCCGATAAAGTATGTGAAATACATAAAGAAAAATTAAATAAAAATATACAAGAACGACCGACAGATTCCATTCATCAGTCATCGGGTATATTAATTTCATAAAATGATGCAAAATGTATGTACGTTAGCGTATCGACAAGTTTTACTAACCTTTCAGAATAAACTTTGTTGAAAGTGACACATTATGAAAGTGTCTATCAGCTTTTGAATTGCCAGAGCATTTGTCCACGTGAAATCCATTATTTGGAGACCAGGTGTTCACAGTCAAATTTCACCAACGCATTGCCTAACCGCGACGCAATATCCGACAGTGGTAAGGGCCTAGCTACTTAAACCGATAGTCTTGTAAATTAACCAAATTTTCCGTCCCCTTCTCGTAATTTTATTCACGAGTGTATCTGCGCGTAGAAACAGTGATGGTGGGTAGAGATTGCCGTGTAAAAATCAAGAGATGTCTATCTGTCGAATTGCCTGCTGAGCGAGCATAACCTAAAATGTCAACGTGTAGCAAATCGTGTTTGAAAAGAAGTCGCGTTAAGGATTCCTAACGTAGAGTGTGTCGATTTCGTAGGGAGGAAAGAGAGTTAATGGGATATGACAAAAAAAAGGGAGAAATCAGATTATTCCTTCTCGTTACGCAGACCACAAGTTTGTATGGAAAAAAAACGATCGGCTTTATCACTGGCCAAGAATACGTTTTTTGGCTGAGAATAATTCTATCTGCAGAAACTGCTGCTATCTTCTTCACTACTTCTTGCTGCGCGGATTATCCTCACTGGCATTACTTTAGCAAAATTATACGTGAAATCCGGTAACCTGCTTCTATTATCTACTGCCGTTAAACTCTGTCAGCTGGGCTTGAGGTCTCTAGAGGTTGGTATACGTGGCGGGCTTGTCTGGTTCGTTTGGGTTGGCTGCTAGGCTAGTAGCTTCTCTAGCCAAGATGTCGGGGCTTGACACCTGTTGCAAGTGTAAATTCTTTTGCACGGTATTTGATGCTTGTCGATATTCAGTAGACGTATCGGTTGCAAGTTTGTTGAATTAATTTCATCTAAGTATTTGAATTAATATTTTAAATTAAACTTTCTTTTCTTTGGAAGACTTTGAAAATTTATTTGAGAACAAAGAACCTAATGGAACCTGAGTTTAATGTAGTGTAGATGTAATTTAATTAGATTTTGATGTATATATATATATATATATATACACACGAGGTATGGCTGAATATTACTTCTGCTCGTTTTCATCCCTTGAACTTTTTTTTTGGGACCAATTATTTCGTTGGCTTGATTAGACGATGTCGTGGTTCGTGCGGTTCAAGGGATGTAGAGGGTGGGACCTGACTCTGTGTCCAGGTCATCTCTTTGCTGAGTGGTTAATGGCGCGTGACAGCACTTTTTTAAATTGCAGACTTTATTGGGAGAAAAGCTTTGGCTATTTCTATACGTGTACTTGGTTATGATTCTGACTTTTATCCACAGAATTGAAAAACGAAGAAATCACGAAAGATTGACTGCAGAGGATGAATAAAAAGGAAGATTAGTAGACGCATACCAAAGAGATAAAAGATAATTACCCAAAGACATCTTACAAGTTAATGACCTATGAAAAAGAAAGGAGCACACGATGACCGTTATATTTAATAAGTGCAGAACGTTTTTAAAATCTATAACTCTTTAATTGCATAACTTAAAAATCAAATGACAAGTATAGAGCCGTTAAGTCTTTCAATTGCGAAAAAGCTGTGCACTTGTCATGCGGAGTTTTAAATGGCAGTTGGAGTGAAAACGTTACGATAACTTTTGGAGGTTAAGTTTTTCCCTTTCGTTCCAAAGACCAGGAGAAAAGAATTGATTGTCAAAGGGGAGATGAAAGGAGGCCTTCGCGGGTCGAGGAAGTGGGATGTAGGGAAGCAAAATTTAATAATGGAATTATTGAACGCTCACGATGTGATTAGTCAGCCTGTTCTACCCCCTCATGCCCCTGAACGAGGAAGTTCGAAGACTCTGGTGATCCCATCGAATCCTCTTTGCTTCTTAACAATTACGTATGTTCTTGTTTAGGTAATTGGGTTAGGTTAGATCGGAATAGGACTCAGCCAGGACCAGGTCGGCCATTAAAGAGGCCTGAAACTCAATACACAATAAGATTATCGTTAAAGCGTGGATCATTATTTCCATTGGATTTTGTAACTCTCTTATCAGCCATAAACGTAGGACATAGATATACCATATCTGGCACCTATACGCGATTAAAGATCCTGCATTGATTTTCCGATATATCCAGATGTCTCTTACGTAAAACCAATCCGTGAGCTGTCCGGATAAAATGACATCCTTATGGATCACCTGAGCCTCTCGTGGCGGAACCAGGATTAAAAAAGGATCCCTAATAAGCCATCCGAAGGGTGTGTCTGGGTGAATGTCGGAAAATTATTCGGAGGACGGTTGCTTTATCGGGGAAGATTTGAGTTGGGAATGCATATCTCAAGTATCCAGCATCCCTTGTCCTTCCATCCAGAACCCCGACTTCGTACCAATTCCCCTTCGCCGGATTAGACTTCAAATAAGAGGATAAGGCAGGAAGCCTGAGATTCGGTATGGTTTTAAGGGTTGATGGGCAAGGGTTCGAGGGACTAAAATATATATATACACATAAGATATTCAAAGTATACCTTAAAATCTTTATCAAAGACGAAACAAATTTTTTTAATATTCCAGGAGGGTGGTGGGTGGGCGGATGGTGGGATAATAAAAAATATATTAGGCTGCAATAACATCCTTGGATCTTTTCATCCCTTAAAATCAAGTCGATCCTTTATTTATTGACCTTTCTCCCAACCTCCCCTTATTTCTACGGAGCTTAATCACACCCCCTTTCTCTCGCTATACATACACATATATCCTATCAGCACCGATTTCTGGGTAGCCTGTTAAACTCCGGGGGTGGATCCTGGCTGAGTTTCCTCAGCATGATGCTTCGTAGCAGGGTGTACAAGAATCGCTTACTGTAATGGAGGCACGATAAAATGGTGGCTCTCGTATCCGAACTAGGAAAAGTTCTTCCGGTTTTCCCAGTCCAAAGACCAATGTTTCTCCCGAGATCCCTCATCCATTTTCATCTCCTTTCATACTGACTCCGCTGACGCCCGGCTGGCAGCCACGCTGCAGGAAGTCTCTCGGTGGCCTCGCTTCAAGGACAAATAGACAATATCAGTTCTATTTCTATGGCGTCGTCAACCTTACCGCGCTGTCACTTTACTTAGAAGCCAACTTCGTATCGCACGGCAACTTCCTAACCGGTATGTCTCTCACGTCAGGCTATCTTAGAGAATCGACAAGCTTTGCTTACATTATACATAAGCCTCGTTTCACGTTTTCACCCCCTATATGCAAAATTTATGTACCGTACTGTACCGCTGACATTTATACTACGAACGCCGCACCCCTTGTAGATATATATGTACACTCTACGACAGGATAACCATAGACCCACAACGAGCAACACCAGCACTCAGGAAACCGTTGACTCTCCGAAACCGATGTCGGCCGATCTTAATTCCACAATAAATCCCATAGTAAATATTTACCGAGCCAAGGTACCCCGGTCTCTCACTTAGCTTTTCGTCGGAGTTACATATTTTCGGGATAATTCCAAAGAGGGTTGATTGCGCCGCAGGGTTGGCCAAAGCGTGGAAACCTCGACGGACCTGGGCTGCGAGAGCTGGGTTGACGGCAAGTGAGCAAAGTCAGGATTAAAGTAAAGGGGGGTGGATGCTTATGAGGTGGGGTGGGGGGGGGGGGGATCTTTGCCTGGAGAATTGACAGTGCCTGAGGATTCTGATCTACTCCTGACGGGGTCTGTGTACTGTACGATAACTCGTACGTGGAAGCTTACCAAGGTATATACTGCTGTGAGGGTTGCGCCGTGCTGACCTAGTTTCCATGGGTGACCTACTTTTATGTCAAGCGATAACTGCTGGGGGCTGCTTCGAGCCGGGTTATACCTAGAGCGGTAGACCCAACAGGTAGCCGCGTTCCCACCCTGTCCGTATAAATAGACACAGCCGGGATCATACCTGGACTACTGCGGGTCTTGCCCGAGTTGCGCGCGCAGCTCGCTTCCTCTCTGTTTTACCGACCGGACTCTTTATATTCGTATGTATCTTGCTTGTCATACCGACGTTCGCCTTCTATCGCTTTATATATATTCCATGGTTTAATGTGTATGCGCGTGCTCCCTGTATACGTGGCATATCTGTAGTATATTCTTTTTTTCATTTCACGAATACCGATACAACGTTTTCACGAAACGTCGAACAACCTTTCACGTACTTTACTGACAGCCCCCGACGCTACCCTCCGGACGATTTACGTTGCCCTGGAAAGGCATAATTTTTTTTATACACGGATTATATCGATCTCTCGATATCACCTTCGCGTCGATGCAAAGTTTCACTTGCCTTTGCTTTCTATTCAGGTATTTGTGCACGACTGGAGAATTCGGAGCTGAGCCACGGAATTGAGCTTTTTATATATTTTTTTTTTTTCGTGAGAGCTTTATCATGGGCGATATAATATCAATATATGGATATGAGATGTTTATGCTGATTTTTTTTTATATTTTAAGGGATGAAACGAATAAAGTGTCTGGACTGTATTTAAACTTTATCAATCGATAGCCACGTAAACTTTGTAATGTTAACCGTCCCTTATTCGGGGGATTAATACGTCAGATTAAGGGTTGCTTTTGTGAATGGATATTTAATTGGTTAAAGGGTGCTTTTTTGTAACGTTTGAACGCGTCCATGAATTGCGTACGATATATTTCAGGTTAGGGGATGTTTCCTGTAAGGGTTGTACTACGTGATCCACGGTATAAAGAAAAATATACGTTGCGCTGTTTTTATTCGTCATGAAGTTGTAATCCCGATAATAAGGGTGGCCTCTGAGACTCTCGTTGACTTAGAGGTGCGTGACCTACTTTGTTACACGAAGGGGTGGAGGGGGGGGTGAAAGGGGGATGAGACAAAAAAGGTGTATAAAAGAGCAACAAGTCAAAGGTCACCAGTGGTCTTGGTCTTGAGGGGGTGAGTGAGCATTCTTACACCCAACCGTGTAGATCCTAGGCAAAGCTCTACTTTGCCAATTGTGTCTGCAAACTACCCTTAGACACGCCACCCTTAGACAGATCGACCGACGATCGCGGAGCGAGGATTTTCCTGTAGGATAACCCGGAGGAAATCCGGGCTGCCCGGAGCCGTTTCGTGACGTTTTATGGGATGGAAAAAAAAGTATCTTTATTTTCATTCCTTGATGCAACATGAAAATTTTTATTTTGGGGTATTATTCGGTGTTACCGTGGGAGGAATACTTAAAAAAAATACAATGAGAATCGCAAAAGGGAATGTTATCGAAACGTAGATATAAATCGTCGGGAAATTGTGTGGGAGGTTTATTGTAAAGGATGATGAAAATTGCCAACTTCAAAATGGCGTACTTTGCGTCGATGAAATTTGTGTACAGTACAGGGGGTGCCGATGTGGAGGTACGGATGGCGTCGGGGGATGGTATAAGGACGAAATAGGGGAGCGAAGGCAAGTTGGCCGAGAAGGGGTGTTAAAAAAGCCGGGGGACGGGGGGGTGTTTATAGAAATTCCAAAGCTTTATCAGCGCTTCAAACGCTTTTCAATTTGCTTGATGAGAAAGAGAGTGTCGGACTTGTCTTTTTTTTTTTCTTTTTTTTTTCCTTTTTCTTTCACCCCCTCTCAGTCTGAATCAGAGCATCCCTCATCGATTTTCACAATTTCTCAAGTGCCCATACCCACCCCCTCTGGCCTTTCGTTATTCCACTGCTTTCTAGTAGGTTTAGTTTCCATGGTCGACGAGTTACCCTTTCAGCCCTCCCGTAACTCCTCCACCCGTTTTCCTATTATCCGTATTTCGAATATATTCTGCTGCTATTGCGAAATAAAGCCACTCAGGCATTTCGACGTACCCTTAAATTTATACGGACTGCGACGTTCCGCGATTTTACATGGAGAAATTGTTATTTCGTGTGAGCGACACCTTAAGCTTTCGCCAAATGCGTATTCGGGGGATTTACTGTATTCCGATAACTCTACGTCGCGAAAAGAGGCGGAAATTTTAATTTGTCTTTTATTTAACGCAGTGGAAAGAAACAAAAAATTTATTCTATCGATCGATCGTTTATCGCGCGAGACTTACGGGTGAAGAAATTTTATTATTTTTTTTTTTTTTTTCGGAATTCTTCAAGATGAAATTTTAACGCGCGCTATTGAATTTACAGAAATATAATTTCTCGCTCTTATTGATTTTTGTAAGGGTCTTTTTTGGGACTGATCGATGACGGGGGGGGGGGGGGGGGGGTTAAAACAATCCGATTTTACAGATGAATTTTCTGTCAATCCCAATAAAATTATTTAATCCCTGAAATATATATTCGTGTCATATACCGACTCCCTTTTTCATCCCTTATTTAAAAAATTTTTTCTCTAAAATTTCCATATCTCCCGGAAATTACTGTTCGTCTTCGTACACCCCGTGCATATTTAATTCTTGAAACCGCAAATAAAGTTACCCAAGCAGATAAACATGCAACGATAAGAACTTATCTCGGATAATTAAATTTGATTAAATTTTATTTCTTGCAAATCACCCAAAAAACATTCCCAATTAAAGTGGTCCTCCCGTGACGTAATAAATTAGAAAACTGGACCAAGTGGCCCAGTGAGAAATAAAATATCTCCCAAAAATTTAATCCTCCCCGATATTACAGACTGTCGCGAGTACAAGTGACATTAAAAGATCCGGCCCTGTAATCAACCCCTATTTCACCCTAGCATCGATAGTCTCCTCGTATTCAATTTTCGGTTAAAATGCCCACGTAAAGTGCAGAGGATAAAAAAATTAAATCACCGAAAAATTATGACAACCCTTCCGCACCCTACAAACTACCCTACCAATTTAACGACCCAAGGATTCCGCCGTACGCAGGGGTTTGCCCTGGGTTTGGTACGCCTGTATCAAGCGTGTAACTTTAAGCTAGACCGAACTAGGACGTCGTTAACGAGATAATCATCCCCCGTACTCGGTATCAGTTTCATCCCCTATAGATTAATCCAAGTATACCAACCAGACGGATAGCTAACTCAAGTATACGTGGGTAACGGCTGGTACCCGGCGTGGCTTTTTCGCTTAAAGTAATATTTCCCGCAAGTAACAAGGAGAGGGGTGGACCTGAAATTGCCACTTTTTTCAGAACGTTGCCAACCCTTAAAGAGAATTCGATTGAACCGTACCTCGGGCATTTGCTGACTAACGCGTTTCAATCTTTCTCATTCGAATGGACCGGTCCTACCGAGGGACCAAAAGGAGGAGGCTGGGAATATCCCGAGGAGAAATCTTCCGATAGCATATATTCATATACTATATCTACTTTCATATGTATATATATATGTATACAAATACGTTTATGTTGGTACCAACGTATGTGGGTATGTGGACCATGGCCAATCGATAGAGCAAACTGTTGATTCTAGCCCGGACGCTGACTACGAGTAGGATCGTCACTGTTGCCAACTACCGCAGCCACGAGGCCAAATGTCTCGCTAACGTCTGACCTGCCCTCTCACTTGCACTGGTTCACTAATAGAACGGTAGCAATTCGATTGACGGATCTCACTCGGCAGGAAATGAACTTTGACCTGGGAGGAACGACGTCCGATTGTGTCCGGCTACCCAAAGTCAGTCCTAGTGATATCTGGTAGCGATGCGATTCCGTTGTGGTTTGTTTGGACAAGGATGGGGGAGGGAAAAGGAGGGATGATTAAAAATATAAAAACGTAAGCTTTGATTTTATCTGTTATATTTTTTATTTAATCGTATCTTACGTTTATATATAGTTGAAGTTTTTCCAGCAGTAATGATTGTTTTGAGGACCATAAAGGTGACTCTCAAACCGAATTTGTTTATATTTTTTTTATTGTTAATAAAATTGTTTATATTGTTAGGTTAGGTTAGGTTAGGTTAGAATTCCAATGCTGTCACATCCCAAGGTTTTAGTTTTTTTTTCTTTTTTTTTAAACATTAGCTTACAGTTTTGATCCTCTAATGCTTTGGGTTCCCAAAGTATCCCGTGGACCTATTTATATATCTATATATGTATATAAAAGAACAGCCCGAAATGTTTGTAATACCATAACTCGAGAACGGAGCGTCCGATTTGCTTGGGGAATGTTTTGTTGTGTTCGTATCGGCCATACCATGGTTTGTACGTCAAGAAAAATCCAGAAAACGCAGCCGAAAAAGTGTGAGACCTATATTTTAAGAATCGATGGGCATAGCAACCAGTTTTTTCCATAGCAACCGGTGGTTGCTGAGGACTTCCCCGCAAATCACTTTCGAGTCCCTCGGGATCCCCCTCGAGTCCCTCGGGACCATGGATTTTTTTTCAAAATTTTTTTAAATTTAAAAAAAAAATTTTCAAAATAATTTTCAAATTTTTTTTTCAATTAATTAATTCGTTCATTCGGGGAGCCACAGCGAAGCGTGGCCGGGACGCTAGTATATATATATATATATATATATAGTGCACGTGATGCGTGACCTAATTGCGATTCACACCGAAGCCGAGAGACATAACACATATATTTTTGAAGAAGGGCACTTCTCAGGACTTTTTCTCCTGACTATTGGCAGTTACGAGGACACTCGGTCTCCGTCAGGACGGTCCTGATAGCATCTTGATACGTAAGGTATACTGTCGGGACCATAAAGCGGCACCCACAGCGAACTTAAAAAAAAAGTTTTTCATGCCAGACACTCGATCCGTGATAAGCTAAGAAATGGTTAGGTTAGAACTCCAAATGCCACGTTTCTGAGGGTTAATTTTTTTCAGAAAAAAAAAACCGGCTTGCCATTGCGTTGCCGTCCCCATAACTACCCTTTGACAAGTATACGTATACATACGTTTGAAAGCCAACGGGGATGGAATTTCGCGTGATACGTGTCGTATCGTTATTTCGCGGTCGGTTAGAAATTCGATCCCTCAGCTGGAGGAGTGTAGTTGATGTGTAACATTCGGCAGATACCGTACAGGAGTTTTTGATAAAAGTCAGTGCAGGCGAACCGGAAGGAGGGTGACGGCCGTACGGAAGGTGGTAGCTACCCTTGACGAAAAAAAAAGGGTCTGGGATTGACGGGAGATAAAGAAGAAGAAAAAAAAAGTCCGCAAAGAGCAGCGTCGACAAAAAAGAAAAGGAAATTCACTCGGTCGAAAGCGCATTATAAATATTCCGTGTCATCCTCGAATTTTGCATTCGCCGTTTAAACCGGATCGGCGGGCTTCGCCCGAATCTCAAGGATTCTCGTGATTTCGTCGGTCGGCGGCACCGGGACGAATTGCGGCGGGGTGGAAGGACCTGGAAGAGGCTGGGCTCTTTGTACTCTTTCCCTAGTCAAGGGAAAAGTGGGTGAGTTTCGGAAGGGCCCGTAGGCTGGTGGCGGCGGGAGTCTCGACCCCTCGCCTACCCCCCCCCCAACCCGGCCCCCCTCGCGCCCCTACCAGAGCGCTAATATCTCGCGAGAGGAAGAGGGAGATAAATTCAGCGAGAACCAGAGAGCGAGCAACCCTCATCCGAAATCGATGGAGCCTAAGTCCCTGGATAACGGGGGGATACTTAGGCCCTTCTTCCTGGGGATGAAACGTACGCGAGCAGCCAACCCCTGCTTGCTAGAACCACCCCTCCCCCCCCGGACCGAGATCCACCCTCACTCGTCCCCCACTCAAACCAGCATCACCTTAGCCGACGCAGCATCCCTTTCTACTTTCTCTATTCTTTCGTATTATATTTTCTTTTTTTTTTTTTCTTCATCTTTACGACACAGCATCCTAATGCACTCACCCCCTCGTCATCCCTTTATTCTTCTACATCAGAGACACGTCACAACGTCCCAAGGTAAAGTCTCGCGGAGCGTCTGGAAAATAATTTATTTCGGATACAACTTTTTTTTTTAGATAGATATCTGAACGCCACCCTTATTTTCATTCATCCCCCTCTCGAACCCGCTTGATATCTCGCCGTATGTACATCTACGTCGTACGCGCACTTTCGGACTGTATTCGCTCCTGTCCTCGCAAATTTCATCCCTTATTTTTTTTTTTTCTTTTTTTTTCCTAAACAACGCATCGTATACTCTTCCGCGAAATTGGTCCATTAGACGCGGCAGAAGCCGAAGGGAAGTAAACTTTTGTGTTGCGCACGTATATCCTTGTGTATATAGTATGTTGTGCGTCATAGTACTATACCACATTCTCATCAACCCCTTTAGCCGTTATCGATACAGTACTCTATATAGTACAGCCTACTGACTGGTAAAGAACAGGGGAGAGACAAAGTGCTCTCGTTTCGATGACGGATTCCCTCTTTTTATTCTGTTTTGCAAAATGCATTGTTACACCAAGTGATGGGAGAATTTTGTGTGTGTATATATATAGACATACAGAGGGAATGATGGATATATATACATATATATATATAGATATAGGAACCTTGTATGTTACAAGCTCTCCTTGTGTATCTGATATTATGGTGGGTGAGTGTCTACATAAAGGTACGCTCACACGAGTCATCAAAGCAAGAGCGGTATCGCTTTTGTACGATGTATGAAATTGCTTCGACGTATATACGATGATGGGTGGATAAAGGGTGGTGGGGTGGTTGATACGTGTGATCCCATGGACCATGCGTGGGTATTAAGAATATTTAAGAAAAATTTGGAATGCTATTTTTTTCATACTACTTATTGGGTGTTGGGTATTTATAAAAAAAAAAAATGGAAAATTAGTTCTTTTTTGCGAATCGATGGCGCACATAGGGAAAACTGAGGGAATTTAATCGAAGGAGGTAAATTGGAAATTGAATGTGGAGTTAATGTGTTCGTTGGGGTGGAAATGTTTAATTTAAAAAATTGAAACGTTTTCCCTTGGAGGGTACGAGGTTTTTTTTGAGATTTTTCACATTTTTTTTTCATTGTTACGTCAGCTTTCACTTTCTGACAGGGCGGCTGCCAGCAAATCGCTCGATGTTAATTAAATTTACGGGCTGAGCGTGAGGGCTGGTTTGAGATATATATATATATATATTTTTTTTATGTAGGATTGTCTGAGAATTTTGAAAAAAAAATTTTTTTTAATTTCTCGTACATATATTTGTTTCGTGCATAAGGGTTGGTATGAATGTAGAGGCAATGATGAAGAATTTGTTGTGTTAGTCAAATTGACCTCGTTTGAATTTCAACTTTTCATAAACATTAAATTCGAGTTTCATTTTGAATCGTTGTGAAACCACCTTAAGACTTCATAACCTACACCGTACACAGAACCTTGGGATAACCATGAAAAAGAAGATAATGACGAATATACAAGGGCCGAGGCACGAGGATGGGTTAACAGGGTTTAGGGGTTGAAAAAAGAAAATGGATCAAAAGAAAAATTGAAAAGTGCGAAAAAATTTCTTAATATTCATGCCACTTCGTTTCGCGGCCTCCTTACTCGACATTGTTGCCGATATTCAAGCAGCAGCGGCGGGCGTATAGAGCCCGGGCATTTCGCGACGGGTATTTAGGTTTTATAGTTCTCATGAATATTCAGCCACGTTCTACGCTGCTGGCCGAGAATCAAATGGCGAGAATAAAAAGACGCGCGAGAATTAAAAGCCTCGCGCGCCATTTGCCGTAAGAACTTGGGGTGGAAAGAAAGCGTGAAAAAAAAAAAATACTAAAATCGTACCAAGACGTAGCAGGAGTAAAATATAAAAAAAAAACTTTTTTTTTTTAACCACCCAAGGGTTTCCCGGTAAATCCCGAGACACAATATACATAAACCCACCTACTATACCGACTAACTCGAGTATTACCACAAAATCAAAAAAATTTTTGTTACCCGCAACCTGCTAAAACAAATAAAATCAGTGGAAAAATATCGTCACGTTATTCTCGATTAAAAATTGGATTGCCCCTCGAAAAAAAAAAAAAAAAATTGAAAAAAAAACCCGTCACGTTGCTGACAAAAAAAATCACTCGGTATACGCACGTAAGCCATAGTACCGATTACGAAGTGACGAGAGTGCGAAGCATCGAGATTAAATTTGAATTTTTTTCCCGCCATATAAAATAAACCCAAAGTCCTCGTTAATGCTCTTATCGATTTTACCTATATTGATTCCCCTTAAGGTAACACGTGTTACAAAGTGTATTTCGTGATTTGCTTCTTCCTGTTCTTTCTTCTTCTCTCGTATTTCCCCAATGCGCTATCTCTCTCGTGCACATACCCAATCCCTATTACAGCCATACAAGCTCGATCAATGAGATGATTGCGAATCCCTGATATCTGATATCGCGCCAATCGCTTCCTAGTTTGACATCAGATTCCACATATACACATACAATAGTGAAAAAATCTCAAGGCCGATACATTCCAGTACTGTCACCCCGTAGAAATAAATTTTAAAAACTTACGAGAAAAAAAAAAAAAAAAATTTCATCCCCCCACACTATCAGACTGACACGACGAGAAGATATAAAGGGTGAATAACGTATGAGGGATCAGGTTATATATAAGAAGTATCTATAGGGGATGCTGAGAGTCCGAGAGGATCTTCGTAGACAGATTGAAAATGCCTGAGGGCCAAGAATACATTATAAAAATTCATGAGGTATTTATCGATCTGGACCACTGAGGATCAAAAGTTCCACAACGTGTACGTAGGATGCCTATACATCCCTATCTTCTGATAAGGGATGCTGCGAGGGATAGGATACGTTTAAAGAGACAAATCGATATATATATATATATATATATTTACAAAATTTATATGAAAATTCGAGTGTCTCATCGTCCTTGTGTCATATTGCTTTAGCATATACACACGCGTGTAGCATGTGAGGACCCACGTGTGCTATACGTTGGATATGCGTATCTATATGCCTCATGTACACAGAGTGCGTGCGTAATCGCGCAAAGTACCTTAGCCAGGCCTGAACTATATCTATATATGCATATATGTATACTACATATATATGGACCGGGGCTGCAAAATAATTCGCACGGCCCTGAGCCATGAAATTTATTAAACGTCTCGTTCAATCCATCATATATACAGGGTGTTTCTTTTATCTCTGCCACCCTAAATAACTCGATAATTATCGATGTAATAACAAAATGTTTTAAACAAAAGTTGTACGGTGTGGAGGTGGCCACCAAATGCGACTAATTTTTTTTATTTCTGTGGAGGCGTTGACGCACAGTGAAGGTCACCTTCACTTTTTTAAATAGAATGGTACATTTTTTTTTCAACCATCTTGTGGAGCACCTCAAGCCGCATAAAAAACGTTCGGGGGTCAAAGTCGTTGAAGGTCATTCAAGGTCATTATCGATGATACAAATCTAAATATCTCGGATCACTACGAAATGTTTGGTAGTTATCTTCAATGTCCCCCATAAAGAAAAACCGAGTGGATTTAAGACCGGTGATCTAGCAGGTCAGCCTATTCGTGATCCTCGGCTAATCTGCTTATTACCAAAGTTTCGGTCGACAACATTGCGAGTTATCCGTGCAAAATGAGTTGGACAACCATCATGTTGATACCAGAGTTTTTGTCAATATTTCTTCCAGAAAAACAGAAATAAAATATAAATTTGAAAATACAAAATGTCTCAGACTACCAAATATTTGGTAGTGATCCGAGATATTTAGGTTTGTATCATCGATGCTGACCTTGAATGACCTTGAATGACTTTGACCCCTTAATCTTTTTTATGCGGCTTGAGGTGCTCCACAAGATGGTTGAAAAAAAAATGTACCATTCTATTTAAAAAAGTAAAGGTGACCTTCACTGTGCGTCAGCGCCTCCACCTAAATAAAAAAAATTGGACGCATTTGGTGGCCCCCTCCACACCGTACAACTTTTGTTTGAAACATTTCGTTGTTACATCGATAATTATCGAGTTATTTCGGGTGGCAGAGATAAAAGAAACACCCTGTATATATATATATCGGTTTAAAACTGGCTTCTGTGGACTATCGAGTATCGATGTCCCGATGGAGCCGAAGCAACGCGTGGAATGTTTGCCGATATTTGCATGATCGGATAAACCAACCCCTGGCTCCGAGGCACGAGAATATATTTGCTGGTTATATTGCAAAACTTCTAAACAATCCATTCCGCCCTGTAACCATTGTTACGCCGGTCCGACGTTATTGTTTTTAAATATATTCTAGATATCCCGTATACCCATATAACGTACAACAGAGTACAAGCGATATATTAAACGTGGGTATTAGTAAATTTATTATTATTATACAATACAATTTTTAGAGATTGCGCTAGCACGTGTTACGTGTATATATATATATATATTACGTGTATATATAGCCTTAAATTTTTATCTCACAGTGACGTCAGAGTTACCATTGTTATTATGTGGCATGGGTGCACGCGCACCCCTGTGCCAATCGGACGTTCGAGTTCTTCCTCGTATTTACTCACTCTTATCCGTTCGATTGTTATATTGCGCTATTACTATGCGAACTACCTAATTTAATATATTTTTGTTGTTGTTGTTCCGTCCCTATAGTCCGTTCCCGATAACTTGCTCGGCCGATCAAAGTTTTCACGTTTGACAACCACTGCTACGAACTGACGCTTCCTAATGATAATGGGGGAGTCACTCGACGGCCATTGCCAACCTCCTTGAAGCCTGTCTAACTTTTGCCGCTGTATCGCAATTCCATGGGTACCAACCTATTTACCGAAGCGCGACTGTCCGTAACTTCTCAGTTTGGTAAATCAATATGCAAACCGGAGCTCTCGGACGTTGCTTTAGCGGACGAAGCTTATCAGTGACATGGAAAATAATAATAATAACAACAACAACAAGAGCGTCAAATCATTCCCAAAAAAAAAGTGTAAACAGAATATTTCGAATGAAATAAAAAAATTTTTTTTTTACAAATTTTTTTTGCATAATTAAAAAATGGAAATTCAGGCCTCGTTTGGAGATAATTGTAAGTGGGGTGTGTGTGTGTGTATATATATATTTTTTTATAACAACCCTCTACCCTTATCACGCCCTCCAGCATAGTTATTGTAGTCAGCACTGTGCTGGAATATCCCCCATATATCGGGTTTAGGGTAACTCCAGGGTATCATGGGGTCGTGACTGCCTGTTGCTCGAGTTCTCATGAGGTATAAGAACAACCGACATCCCTTTCTCCTTCACTCCCTTGGTTCATTTAACTCTTGTAGGTCGCCGGAAGGAAGGGACGGTCGATATTACTCGAATCTTAGGCTGCGTCCACGGATAGAATTCCTTGCCCCGTGACGCGGTAGGTACGCCGGAAGTCAATTAGGGCCGAGCGGAAGTGCTGAGGGTAGGGGTAGAAAGAGAAAGTTGAAAGGGAAAAAAAAAGAGAGAAGGGGATTCGATGCTGAACGCGATATAGAGATTTGGCTGTTTCGAGGTTGTATATATACATATATATTGTATATTAATACATAGGGGTGTTAATTTCGTCGCGTGCGTCCGTCATAGGTTTGTCTTTGTTTTTGTTAGTGGGACACGGTGCGGCGAAGGACTCAGCCTGAAAGTGGGGTGAACGGCTCTCAAAGAGCGAGGGTTGATACCGTGCTAATGTTTACGAAGGTGAGGAGTCCTGGGGTTGTTCCATCTGTTTCATCTCTCCTGGGAATTTTCTGTTGCGGGACAATATGCTTGTGCTGTACCGTCTCGGTGTACTATGTTTTCACGTGGTTTGAACGTGCCCTGGGACAGTCGGCGAAGACAGTAGCGCCGCGTCATTGTGGTATATGAAAAATCTGTAGAATCCAAGAGATCCGCGCACAGAGCACTCTCGCGAGTGAAATAATATTTCATTCGTAAAATATGTCGGGACGATGGTTCGGAATCCTTGTGGGTATTGCACCGATGGGTATTTACACGTATAAGGGTGGAAATATGATTGACTGTTATTGGACAGGTAAATATTTACGGTGGGATATTGCGTGTGCTCTGCTGTAATTTTTTGTCTCCTCGGATTCTTTATACTTTATGGAAGTTCTGAAAAAAAAATAAATATACGCCTCTCGAGGAGAGCCAATCGTTGGTGAGTAAACGTCGCTGTGATTTGTGGATTTATTACGGCTTGATGTTATATCGACCAATCAGGTACGCCGTTACGTGCTAGATACGTATGCTCGGATGGTAATGGGAAAAAAAAGTCAGTTGTTTTTACCGACTGGTTCTACGGTGCCTGAACGCGGGTACGAATCGGACGGTGGTAAAAAAGGCGGGAGAGTGATTGGGTTTGAAAGTGGAAATAAGAAGAACGAGTGGAAAACCGAGAGACGGTTGGATAAAAACAAATGGGAGTCAATCGGTGGAAGCAAAGGCGAATAGAAGTAAATTAAAGAAACGAGTGAGGGGGGTGGCATTACCGTTAGGTAAATCTATTCTTGATTGACAGGTAATAAAGCATTTTTTTTTTATGACAAAATTACACTTTAGTTTCTTTACTTCTGCGATCCGCCATTTTTATTCTTTCTTCTTCTGATCTTTTAACTAATTTAAACGCGCACGGCCCTCTTGCCGATATCGTCACTCAAAGAGATAGTTAAAAAAAAAAACCAACCTTCAAATTCACCATCGGTATTTCGTTCTACTCGTTTAACCTCCAATTTGTTGGACAAGAGAATCGAATTATTTTCTCGAACGCGTCGCGTCCCGAAAACGAATATCGGACGCGTCACTCTCGAGCTATTTTGCCAGTGCCGACGCACTGACGATGCACTTAGGGTGCACCGATGCGTGGCCCATATCATCGACGATGTACGGGGTGTCCAGTTAATTTCTAGATTGACGTATCACGACGGCCTCTTCGCTCCTTGCAACCGACCGCCATTAGGGTGCTATTCAGCCTGCGCAATTTACCACCTGCTTCCCTCTCTCTGTAAGGGCTGTTCTGGTACGTAACATGAAGCAGGGTATAACCATCCTGACCTCTCACCCCTCCCTCACTCACCAAACCCCATCGTGCACGCTAACTCAATAACCGCTTAATGGCGGCTGTAATCAGATTACAAATATTTTCAACAACTTCGCACGCTGCTCGTCCGCTAAACCCGCACTGCGCATGCGCGGAATCCATACGCCTGGATACCGTTTATTATGTACTTACTCGCATACCTCAATTACCGGCAATAAACCGATACTCCCGGTACGAAGAATTAACGTACTTTTTTCGTCTCGAACGAATTGGTAGTACAAGACGGATAACTCGGACAACCAGATCCCTCATTGGTTAGATTTAATCATCACGAAAAAGGCCTCCGTCGACCTATCACGTGATAACCGATTCTGGCCAATCAGAGTTTACCGAGTTAACCGTCGCATACACGGCTAGTTCGTTCGACGTGGAAACGCAACTTTACGCACCTTAACCGCTCGGAGTATCGAAATATATCGAAAATAAATATCGAGTTATCGCGCCTGAACGTTTCGATAATCGATTTAAGAAAATTCGACAGCCATTCGATTCTCGAACGGCGACGTATGAGACAGTTACAGAATTCATTCGGTTACTCAATTTTTTAATACAGATACAAAGAGAAGGCTAAAGAATTTTCAATTTTTATTTTTCCTCTACTTAACCTACACGCGTATTTCGTTCGATCGACGAATCGTGACTCTACAATACTTAATATCGAAATCGTGAGTTTGTCGACCCCCCCTCACTCCTCGAACACTTCAGATGCCACGTATCAATTAAATTGCTCTCTTTATCGTGACGTCGCGATTATGACGATACAATATGATTGATTGACGAATAACCCAGCGACACCCCACAGCTCTGGATTTATACCGAGTTTTAATTCGTACACCAGGTACAGCAGTCACTGCCTTAGGTAAACATTTCCTTAAGTCAAGACTCACTCGTCTTTTACGTGTAAACCGGTACGTGCGCGCGCATGAATTTTCTTTCTCTCTTTTTTTTCAACCACCCCGTAGCTACCCTACCCGATCCCTACGCTCGTAATGGGCCAAAGGGACGAACAGACAGGCTGTTGGTGTCGTCTCTTGCGATAACGCGAAACGAGGTTAAACGTAAAGTAGAACTTCGTGAATTATCCCCTCTCTCCTCCCTCTCCCTCGCGCCCTGTCGCTGAAAGGAAGAGAGAGATGCTTGATTCATTTTACACAAGGGATGAAATTTTCGTTGAAACATCCCCTGCGTAAATGCTCGTGGTCCTCCGGTCTTTTTGTGCACATTCAACCCTTTGTACGTAGATACACGTGTGCGTCATATAATTTTCCTTTCATTTCGGTGAAATCGCCCCCTGCCCCCCCTCCCCCTTTCCGCATTTCACTGTTTTTGAAGACAACTTCGCGCACAGAGGGTTTAACTTCAGCTTTAATAAAAACTAATCCCACTAGTCCGACCTCCCTAGTTCTGACCATTTTATTTCAACCCCTTCGTCCCCTATCCTCGTACCACCATCACATGCACCCTGCACGTGCCTTTATCTCTTCACAATTTTCATTCCGGCGAGCGCAAAGCTGTCAGGTTTTTATTTTTTATTTTTTAGCAAACCAACCCTGCCCGCCAACCCTCTGAAACACATTCGCCACCACCGAAACCCCTCCACGACCGGTTAGTCGGTTTGCCTTGCGGTTTGTTAATAAATAACTTTGTTCCGCGAGTGAATGAGAGAGAGAGAGAGAGAGAGAGAGAGAGAATGGGTTGCTAAAAGGGCGAAAGAGAGAGAGAGAGAAAAAAAAAAAGATTGACGTGAAATTTTGTAAACAAACGAAAGGGTAGCAAGAAGAGGATTTTAATTAAGGGATGAATACGAATTGGAGGGATGCCCGATTATTTTCAGGATTTCTTCCTTAAATTATATTTAAAAAGAAAAAAAAAGAGTCTTCAGTATCGTCTACCTCAACGAAACGGCCCTCCTTCCCTCCCCTCCCCACCCACCATCATTTATTCCATGTCCAAGTCATCAAAGCCAAACTGAATTTTCTTAGGCAAAATTACGACTCGGCATCCTCGATATCACGTGCTTTGTAAATTTAATTTGAACCTTTTAATGGATCCCTTCCCCCCAGCCCCCCGTTTTTTTTTATCCGTCGCCTATGAATCATTATAAAGTAATTGGGCTGCTAGCTGAAAATGTGAGTTCATATTACGTATCTTTCTACCTTTTTATGCTTGAGACGCGTAATATATATGGTATATGTATACGCACAGATATTTTATTCATACGCTATAGATATACTAGGCAGAAGCACCGTGGACGCAGTAGAGGGTTTCGGGTCTGTAACAATAAATTCTGATTATTCCATACGGCTGTATGGCGAATGTCGTTGGAACTTTTTTAGCATTGTCCATTTGAGAAACGTAAGGAACCAATGTAACGGGGAAACCCCCGTGGGAGCTACCCGAGCGCCATCTACAAGAAATTCATTAAGGCAACGTTTTCCATTAACTGCAAGGTACCGCGATGCTTTTTTTTTCTTTTGTTTCTTTGTTTCACCTTTAGTCACGTTCTCTTTCTCTCTTTTTCTCTTTCTCATTGCTCGTAGCTCATGGGTCGCTGCCACGAGCTTCGAACTACGGGGCTGCGACATTGTCACTCATTCGGAGACTGTGCTCTTTGCCGAGTCGAACAAAAGCCAGGTTTGCCACTACCAGTATTTCTGGTATAAAACGTCGTACAAAAAAAGAAAAACTTCTATTTTACGTACACGAACCTGTCGCTGCTTTTTTAATTAAATATCGACAGCTTCGTCTATATACCGAAAGCCATAAAGTTTCAATGGATTCGATATATACAAGACCGAATTTCAAAGAAATCTAATGGATTTTTTTTATTATTTATTTTGCTCTTTGTTTATTCTAGAATATTTTTCCGCGTCGGCAAGGTAGAAATCTACGTTACCGACCGGGACGAGCCTTCCCCCCCCCATTTTTTTTTCTTACGCAGTAAAATTCTGTTGGAAAGTTCAGCGTGGAAGATTCAGCAGACTCGAAAATTATATCTGGATATCGGAATGGGATGATGAGATTTTCTTAAAAAAAAAAAAAGTACAGGTTTACAATCGAGTATGGCCGTCTGAAGTTTTCTGGACAGAAAAGAAACACTGGCCAAGGGCCAGGCCGCAGGGTAAGAAGAATTGAATTTGAAGAACCAGTCAGGCTGCAGGAGGCTTTGGTTCTGACTAAGGGTGGTCGCAAGGGTGGCTTATTCGTGGCTGGTTGATGGTTTGGGGTTTTAGGGGTGGTAGGACTCGAGAGGTAGAGTTTTCGTGTACTCCTTTTGGAGAGGGCTTTGTTCGATGCGCGTCTTCATCAAAGGGGTAGCCGTCGTCGAAGGGTCGCTAACATTGAAACAATGTGAGCATTGTTGTGTCTTTGCACAAAATGGTCACCGACCCTTGTGTCGATGAGATTGCCAGAGGGTTAAAATTGCGCCCCTGTCTGTCCGGGGCGTTTATCGGGTGTCTTCGGAGGGCGTACAACCCTTGTTATTTATCAGTGAGAGCATTGTTACTTAAGACGGACCTTCGGCAAGTGTTATTTTAATTCAAATGACGTACCACCCTTATATATCGTCCAATGCTCGTAAATGGCTTAGGGGTAGTAATTATATATAAAATGGTTATCACAGGGGACGCTGAAAAAAAGTGAAAAAATGTCAAAATATAAAATTTTCTCTACATACGCGCAGAGATAAATTTTAACTAAATATCGGTCTATACAATATATATATATAATATATATACATCCCCGCGTAAGCTTTTTCTATTTATTTTCAACGTACAGGTCGCTTAATTAATTGCCATTATTTAATTAACCAAGGGCTGTACTTGTGTACTCAACTTCATTTTGACTATCATTTGAAACCCCATTGGGAGAGACTATCCCCCCCCCCCCCCAAGTAGCCCAGTCAGGTACATAAAGTAAGCCTCAAAGAGTCTGTCTCTGACGTTTCTTGGCAATCGGGCTTATTACACGAAGAAGGGGGTGGTTACCCCATCAGCTACAAAATTAATATCAAATAACCCTTGCCGTTTCAAAAAGCAACCCTAGGGTATAGAAACAACCCGATACATTTTTTTCTGCAAAGACCGAGCCCCCCATTTCCCCAATGAAATAACCTGCTTTCACAACAAATACCTTAGGTCGAGCAGTTATCGTTGATTTACGAGCCGATGTCAGTATTTGAGTAGAAACCTTCTACACCGAATCAACCCTTGCGCAAAGCTTGGGAAAAAAAGGGGTTGTGTCCGCTAGCCCATACTATCATAAGGGTGACTTAGAATTTTTTTCTCCGTCGTATTGGAATGGCCAAAGTCGATAAAAAACAAAAATATGACGTTAGATGGTTTAAAAAAATTTTTTTAATTTACCACAAGGGTGACGAAAGTCGATTGCCTACCTGGGTGTGTAATCATTTAATCAAACAGCGTAGAATTCCCTGGTTAAAAGTACCTGGCGCATCGCTTGGGATGTCGTACGGCGGCTTGGGCCCATGTCATATATATACTACGTACATATAACTTCGGTAGGGGTACCAGTTTCACCCTCAGTCGCGCGATGACGCCTGATATCAAACAGCTACGCGGAACGGAGCCAGGGTAATGGCAAAGTTTCCCCTGGCTTGGTACTGAAATTGAAGCAGAATTTGATTAGGACCCGTATATAGCACGGACGCCATGAGGAACCCGCGAAACAAGGGACCTCTTCGAGATGAAAATTTAACCCCGTTGAATATATGCAAGAAACGGTGAGTCTCGACCCCTTCCAACCCCCGGACCACCCCAGAGGTATATTTAACCCTCGAGTTCATACTCTTTGGCACTCTGGGGTATGATGAGAGGGTGGTCCTATCTCTCTCTCTCTATTTGCTTTCAACCAGGTCGAAATAGACGTCTTGATTTGACATTGCGGGGGGCGTCCTTTTATACAATGCCGAAGAAGATGACTCCCACGCAGCTTCATTACAATCCGGTCTGAATTTACGTCGCGTTAAACTTTGACCTTGAAAGTAGTTTTTCGTCGAAGATATTTCGAGGATTTATTACCCCATTCAATCTGGACCACTGCGGACACGTGTACGACAGTGAGATGATCTTTCCAGCATCCCTGTTGATCCTTCGGATACCACGTGTTCTCACCCTTCCGTATACATATATACACATATATATATATATATATATACACGTGTATGTTTACACAGAGTAAATACACGGATATAGTATATTATGGATAACTCTCTCCTAGGATTTCTTCGGGTCCATTCGACTGGATGAAGAACCACTCTCATCTCAGCGACTGATTAAGGGTGGTCTTTGACTTTGGTGCCTTCCGGGTGGGTCATGCCAACCGTAAACCACCTTTCGCTCTGTCGATTCGCTCGAAATTCTTAGAACAATGTGAAACATCCCTCCCGTCCGGTCGGGGATGAAAATAAGGGTTGAAACGAAAGGACTGACTCGTCTGGTGCCCGATTTCGAAACGGCTAGGTCTTGTTCCCGAGACGATCCGGTGCCTCCGATTTTTGTTTTATCTACCAACAAGACCGGTAAATAAAATTTCCGACTTAAGCTTCGTTCACACTGACCCACTTTTCGCTATTTTTTTTTTCTTTTACTCAAAGTAAAATCTTGTTCACTCTTTCTGCGGAACGTCGAGATTTATCGCTGCGATTTGCGTCCTCGCGATTTGTCACGGGCGTCGCGACGCTCAATCCCCGACGCTCTCTACTTGCTACGCCGTATTCGCACAGCCTCTCGTAAAGTGTAATGGCCGCGTCAAAGGACGCGTGACGAACAGGATTAACGCTCGATCCTTTCTCGCTTGGAAAATTACGAATTACTCCCGCTTTAACAATTTTACTAATTCGAGTAATTTCGAGAGTGCCGTCTTTATATGTTTTATTATACAGCCACCGGGTATAATATATACCACTGTATACTTATGCACGTGCATATACAGCCATTGTGGTTATCGGACTCGATTGTAAACCGCAAATTTTACCGATGAACAATTGTCCTTCGGTACCACAAATTACACGTCTAAATTGACAGACTAATTAGCTGCCTATAAATATATCATTATCATATCAAATAATGATAACGGCTTTATCAAACTCCCACAACATATACAGTTCGATTGCTTCTCTTTTCCATTTAATAATTCTAACGTGAATAATAATAATAATAATATATAGTTACCAACGTATACAATTTATAGGACCCCCAGCTCTCCAGTAACTAATCCAAGGAATTTATCAAGCAAATCCTAATAATATTGGAATTCTGATCTGGTTTGAATATTTGACCCTATAAAAGAGCCTAGTACCTTCTCAGCCAAAACCGGAAGTAGTACTCGATATATATTTTAGTATTCGCTTTTTTTTTTTTTTTTTTTTTTTTTACGTACTACGCGAGCATTTCCCTCATTTCTTAAATAAATAGTCACGTGTTACCGAAGCATACTGTATTTCTCTACCAGAGTGTATATACATGTTTAAAGTATAATTTGGGGACAATTTCAATAATACAGCCGCTAGTTTGAGAACAATTGTATAGTTTCGGGTCGGGTCTGAAACTGATAGCCGTATAACGTATGTTTTGAGGCCCATAAAGCGACAGTCACACCAAATTTGCTTACTTATTTTTATTGCTACACATCCGGAGTTGTGATGAACTTAGAAAGTGTTTCGTTAGGTTAGGTTAGGTTAGGTTAGGTTAGGTTAGAATTTCAATGCTGTGATGTGTGAGGGTTTTAGCTAAAAAAAAACGTTAGCTTGCTATTGTGAATGCCCCTTAATCGCCTGGGTCCTCAAACTATACTTTATACGTGATTATATATATATATACATATAGTGTATATATATGTATATATACATATAGAAATAAAAGAGTAACTTTGACCCCAATGTAGGAAAAGAAAGTATTGCCCCTCTTTTCCTGTCTACTCAACCCTCTTTTGCAATCATTAGGATGTCCTGCCGGTTGCTATGGGGATACCACCCTTAGCTTTTGTACGACAGAGAGCATTCGTGAGATTTTCTTCGTCTCTCCCCCATCTTCTTTCCTCATCATCATCATCTTCAGCACCCTCGTCTCCTTCTTCGTCCACCATGTTGTTCCCTCTGTTTTCATCCCTTGGCATACGCTCCGGTTCCACATTTTATTTCTTACGAGTATCGGTACCGGAAGCTACCCCTAATGGCGGGGTCGTGCACTACACTAGGTACATCCAATGTAATTGCGGTCTGCTAATTAGCCCTTGGCCATGGTCTTCAACGAAGGAGGGTTGTCGGCCTTTACGTTCGAGTATAATGTCTCATTGTTCATCCCTTACTTCCAAAGAATAAGGGTTGACGAGTTAATGAAATTATATGGAAAAGGGTTGTAATTTCGGAGAGAATTTTATGAAAATTTTTTATCTTTTTTTTTTCTAACTCTGCTTTTTCCTCTCTCGGACTCTCTTCGGCGATGGGAAAGTAGGGGTTGTAATAACGTCTGGCTCCTTCGAGGATTTTTCTACTTTCATTAGAGCCAACTTCAGGTAGGCATTAGATGGGAAAAACTACTCTCGTAATTTCTCTCTCATCCTCACCCTGTTTTTTGATCTGCTCTCTCTCTCTCTCTCTCTCTCTCTCTCTTTTTTACTTCCTACTCACGAACCAGAGTTGTATTACTCCGAGTGTCTGTACTGACGGTGGTTACGCAATGTCTGAGGAACGTCAAATGAGTTTTTCTTCATTTGTCAATATTGGACTTTAACCTATTTCAACTTCCATCATCCGGCTGCTTCTTGGCTCCGATCTTTAATCTCAAGACGGTGATAAGTTATATGGAGTTATGAAAAATTTCAAAATAAAAAATAAATCCGAACGATTCATTAGCAAATGTATTCCACGTGCCACAAATATGATCCCCTAATAAAATTATTTTTTCCCAGTGGTCGTCGTTGCTCCAAAGGAAAAAATAACGATTAAGAATTTTGAAAAAAAATTCATCCTTTTCTTCCCAAAGATCTTCTCCAACATCGTCAGCTAAGATTACCGATTTATGTAGTATAAAAAATTATGAAATCCTCAAAATTCAAAAACCCCACCCCCTCGTCCTGTATTTTCGGTACGTCAGTGTGATTAATCCAAAACCGAGGTTGTCTCATTTCGAGCGTATTCAAAATTCGCGAATTAGGTGCTCTCCGGGTGACACCCTTACGGAGGGTGCGCAACGGAAAAAGAAAAAGGGTTAAATAAGGGGTTGGTCGAATGACTTAGTAGACAAGCTGGGCACGTGCACGTGTCACCAGGAGGACGTCTCAACACCCCGTAATATAAATGGACAAAAAAATTGTTCGTATAACATTTTTAAAGTCTCAAATTAAAAAATTCAGTTATATAAGACAGGCTAAGTTTTTACGAACTTGAAATAAAGGATTGAGAAGATCGAATCAAAGTAGGTACAAGGGTAGTTTCCGACTGTATAGTCAAGAGATGGTATAAATCCTTTCAAAGGACGACCCTGCTCCCCCCTTCGCCCCCCCTGACCCTCTTTCAAGTCGATTTACAATCCAACAGTGAAAAGTTCACCGATCCTTCTCTAAGGGTTGTAGCCGCCTCCAAGGGCAAAGTTTCTTACAGGATCCCCTTTGAGGGCTTTTCGAGGGTCAAATCCACTAGGCTGGACCAATCCTCCGGGAGGAAAGCGCATTTCGACAGAGTCCTGATACCCGGTGAGCGAGACCCTCGATAAGAAATTTCGAGTATGGTTTCACCCCTTTGGTTTCATTTATCAATTTTATTGCGATTGAGAAAAAAATTTTTTTTTTTCATCCCTTGAATTTCTTTAACGTTGACTTCTGCCCAAGTCTTAACGAGAGTCGAGTGTTCCTTTTTGGCGAGAAAAAAAATTCGGCCACAGCTCGGCAACTTCAGACTCTTTCTCGAACGCCAAGATGCAACTGCCCGTGACTGAATTCTCTCACGGTACCTTGCACCCCCTCCCGCCCCCCTATCTCACGTTTCGTTTCTCACTTAACTGCTTTACCCCAAAGACCCTTTTTTTTCCATACTCTTCATCTCTCTCACTCTCATCTAGCGTCTTATCAAGGTTGGCTCTCCCTTTCTCCTTATGTTCCTTCAGTCAGCCCCCATTACCTAGGAAATCTCTTATATACACCATCCACCCTACTTCGGAGCTGAGGTTTTGCTTTATCGTCTTTCCCAGGGCTGTTATTACACTGTCGATCCCTTATCTCGTTGTCGCTGCGATACTCGCGGATTAAGCTCCGAAAATTCACCCCAAGGACTCTCGGGTCTTTGCGTCGTCCAAAAATTCGAAAGTACGAATTTTGAAAAAAAAAAAAAAAAAAAAAATTGGAGTAAAAATTTTTTAATTCGCGCTTCGATAAATGAAAAAAAAATTATTTCAACCCCCTCCCCCTTACGTATTTATCTTCTTCAATAGGAATCGAGTTTTTACGCGGTATACCCAAATTTACTGATTCGTATTTTTTTCATTTTCCTTATCGTCAATCTCAATGATCCATAGATCCAGCTTGTCTTAATTACTGATTTTTTATCGTCGGACGTGTTTCTATTGTTATCAGGCAAAATACGTATTTTAAGCTATTTAATGCGCGGCTTTCTTCAAATTTAAAATCCACCGTGAGAAACCGCAGCAAGATCTTTACGGTCGTCCTGGATCGTATAGAGAAAATCGTAAAAATTGCAGTATCCACAAGAGCGACAATTGGCTGTAAAGTCGTAAGCGGTCTGAGAACGTCGACGTTAAAACGGCAAATCCTGACGAGGTTCGCACTTTGGAGTGTTGGCTATTCTGAATCAACACTATAGGTAGACAGATAAGCTCCCCACGTGACGGATTTATAGAAGTAGTTCCTTTCACAGGGGATGTTGGGTGGATGGGGAGTGAGTGTTAAAAATAGTGCTAGCCACCCCCCGTTGATGAGAAGAAGGTGAAAGGAAGAGCCGAGGAAAGGAAGTGAAGAGAAAGGGGAGCAAAATAAAAAAAAAAGATAAGAACACAGGGTCGCAACTCGTTCAAGGGTGAAACTACTGTATCTACAGGGTGATACGTGAGTAAATAAAATCTGGAGGGGTTCGTCAGGGTCTTTTGAATATTTAATCGAAAAAAAATTGAAGATACCCCGTAAAACGATAAGCAGATGAATTAATGGGGTACCGATAAAAATTAGGGGTCGTCATTCGGCTTTGTTTCGAAAACTTTTTTTATTTGCGGGAAATTGTGATTTTAATTTTTAATAAAGGTTGGATTTTTTTTTATTCTTCTCTTACAGACCTTTTTTTGCTGGAAATAATGCTTGCGTTACATTTCGCCTGAGTGTGGATGCTGATATTTATTTATAGGGGTGGATCGGGCTGGTGTAGGTATGATGGCTATACTAACGCGGTTGGGGGTTGAAAATCAATTAGAGGGTTGTTGAATTATTTTATCGTTTTGTGGGAGCTGACGTCGATACAGGTGACAATCGACCACTCTCCCCTCTGGTGGAGTTTGTGTTTAATGGGTGTTTCTGTTTTACCGACAGAGGAAGGATTTCAACGCCGACCTAACAGAGGGAAGGCTGTGCTGAAGGATTTATCGATGTTCAAAGTCACTTCGTGAGTTACCGACTGTTGAATAAACGAGATATCAATTTTGTATTTATTACTTGCTAGTGGCAGTTACTCTTGGTACTGTGTGTACTCAGCCTACGGAAAGCGGGAATGATGGGTATTAATGGATATGAAAAACGACCAGCCCGGTTTAGTGTGGCCTGTAATTAGAGAACTACTCTGCAGAGTGAAAAAGAAGAGGGGTAAATTAATTCATCCCCTCGAAGCCCGCAGCTCTCGATGGTGTCGTTGGGAATTGGGGGGTGGAAAAAAAATGAAAAAAAAAAATAGTGTGAGAGAAAGAGGAAATTTTTACTTTTTTCATTTTTCGTTCCCCCGCGGATGATAGGGGTGGTCTTTGACGACGTGGCACTATATTGAAAAGTGAAAAAAAAAATTTCGTTGGATTTACATGTACATTATTTTTAATCCTTTATCTCGTTACACTATTAATATAGAAATTTTAAACAGCCATCGGGCGCGTACGCCATTGATATTTAAAACGTCTGTAATGAAACCCCGTAAATTTAATGGTAATATCGACTCGAGATAATTAAAAAGTTTTCGCAGCTGCGCCTCTGTGGTAAAAAGAAGGATGAAATCTTGTTACACAAAATTTCTTATTAAGATCCAAGCTCAAAATATTCCGAGCCGTATTATCTCCCGGGTAATAATATTATTGTTATTATATTTGACACTCATTAAATATGCATTAATATCTGCGCAATGCGACCCCTGTGTTAAATTTAATTAGAAAAATTACCCCTAAAATGTTTGCAGTAAATGATGATTTTCAAAAATATCTTTGAAAAAAAAAAGTCTCACTGATAGGAAACGTCACAGAATTCTTTGGTAACACTGAAAGTCAAGTTTAAAAAAGATTTTGACAACTCCTTTAGTATTTCAAAAAAAGTACGAAAACCCATAAAAAGAGAGAACTTTCTAGTACCTATCCCCCCCCCCCCCACACCAAAATTTGGTAAAAAATCCAAAATTCAACCCTTAAACCCATGAATTTTCACCTCGACCAGAACATTCTTTTAAAAAAACCTCATAATAATTAATTACAAATTCATCAAAGTCATTGACCGATCAACGTCGCGCACTTTCTGTCTCATCCATTTGCCATAAATCGTCTGGTGCGGCTAAAAAAAAACCGCGGCTGACTTCGTTGGGCGGCCATCTTGTAAATTGGGGCCTCTTGTAACGAAGCAGCAAAAAAGGCCAGTTCTTGTCTCTAGAAAAAAGTATGTGTCTTTTGCAGGTCAGCCAGGCCCTTGCCATGCGATGTCGTTGCAGAGCCCCAGACTTCGACACTACAGGTCGAATATAACAAAATCAGATAATCTTATCTCAAAATAAATCTGCTAAAAGTTCTCTCGCCTCTCGTTTTACATGCGTACTACTTATACATTACATTACGTTATACTATATACATTTATCACATATCGATAACCCCATCTACGAATTCTCTGCATCCACGCTTTTGGAATGACATTCATCGGCTCTACGTAAAATAAATGAGGACATTTTGAAAAAAAAAAAAAAAAAAAAAATCATACTTTCAATGACATCAGACTTTAGTTTCTCACTTTCTCTGTTTCTCTCTCACTCTCTCTCTCACTGTATTATCACTCTATATATATACTACTTGTATACATATATCTATCTCTCTTCATACTACGTATCGTCTGGCATAATTCGAGTTTACATTAGCAATCAGTTCTCGTAATTAAGATCATCGTAATTTTTATGGTTCTTGGTATCAATGTGGTTTCGATGGTAATTTTTAAGAGATTTTTTTCTTTATGGTTTTATACCGTTTATAGATGATCCTTTGTTGTTAGGTTGATTTTTCGGGAAAAAAAAATAAATAAATAAAATAACACGAAACCATCATTGAACCAAGTCGTCATCTTGAGTCGCTCTGTTGGCATGGCCTAGTTCACCTACTTTAATTCGTAAGATGCACCCTTCTTCTATTCCTTGTAACCGAGTCGAGAATTACATCGGATCGATGTACCTGGTGACGATTTTTTTATGGAAATTCTTCTTTATTTTTATTTTCAGGACCATGACAGCGATCTGCTTCGTGTGCAATCTACCGATTCTCAGTCATCAGGTGGAATTGATATGGCAAGGTGGAAATGGCTGGGACGATCTCGTTCGGGAGCAAGTGGAGGAGTCAACTCTGAAACAGCGTTTAGGTGGGTTTAAGAGAAATGGAATTTTCTATTAAAAATATTAATAAAAATTTTACCACGTAAATTTTTCTTTAGGCGCTGGAAGGAGAGACTCGGCAGCTCAGATAACCTCAATCTCACCGCCGAACGAGATCCAGGACTCCTCGCCGACGAATCAGCGTCGCCGTCGCTCGAGTCTTGCCCAGCTGACGGACATCCTGCGGGAATGGGGCGGTGGTGGAACTTCCGGAAAGAGCGGCAAGGGCGGTAAGCTCTGTCGCAGGGAGACCCTGGCGGACATAGCGAAATCGTTACCCTGGTCACGACAACAGACAACCGACGCCAGCCACTTGGCAAGCCTGAAGAAGCGTCGCGAGAGTTCGGTGGACAGCGGTATCAGGAGTCAGGTGTCATCAAGGTCGAGACGAGATTCCGCCATTAGCGACTTCAAGAATGATCTTGTGCGTCTTTGGGGTAAGAAGGATGCCACCCAACCGCCACAGCCACCACCGACGGTTATATCGCCAACTACTAGAAGAGGTAAACTTTATCATCTGTAGGTAAATAAGTTTCCTACCTCCCCAGATAACTTTACTACGTGTACAAGAATTTACGCAGATACTTGGTAAACCGCAGAGATCCTTAGCACAGGACAAGAATTTCAAGTGACCTAAGAGGATGGAATTTTGGTTCCGTCCCTTGGGATCCTCTGAACTTTCTTTTATCCCCATAACGTCCTTGTGAACTTCTAGGCTCTGGAGAATCCGCCAGGAATTCACGACGTGGTTCTGGGGAAAGTGCAAAGTCCAGGAGGGACTCGGTCGTCGGAGGTCAGACCCCTAGTCCTGGTGAACGGAAGCACAACTGCAGACACCACAGACGTAAACAGTCTCAGCAGTCAGTCGAAGGCGGTGGAGTGACACCTACTAAGTATTACAGAAGCGATCAGAGACCTAGTGCTTCCAGTACTGATAGTGCTGCGAGCTGTGCTGTCAGGTATTAAAATTGTACGAATTTTTGTCATTAAAATATGAATATATAAGTAAAACTAAGTCTCAGTATTCTTCTAGGGAACATCTGGAGGCACAGAGAAGTCAGGCAGAGAAGAATGAAAGATCCGGTAGCGGCGTTGAAGCAAGAACTCAAACGACTACTCTGACAGTAGATACTAAAACTACACTGTCGGAAAGTAAAAATCTCACTCTGGATGCTGCAATAAATCCTCCCACCATAGTAATGTCTTCTGTGACACCGCCGATAGTATCACCGATGACAGGAAGTAGTCTTCCGCTTCCAGGAGCATCTACGTCAGGTAGTTCGAGTCCTGTCGGTTCGCCAAACATCAACAGCACCCCGGCGTATCCACTGCTTGGTTCACGCCGTGATTCTACGACGCAGGTACCACTGATTGTGACAATAATAATCAGAAGAAATTATTTAATTTTGAAAAATTTCTGTAAGCACTTTTGTATAGGCTGAGTCAAGCTAATTGATAATTGACTTTTTTTTAGTGTTATTACAAGGGCAAGGAAGCTTCACCAAGTAAGTTGTCGAGGTTAACCAGGCAGGCAGCAGCAATAGATGAATCTTTGCCACCGAGCGGACGTCGCGGAAGTCAACCCACCCTGTCACCAGATCCTGATGATGGAGGTACCACTCGTCCTAATTAGATTGCTGCATGTAACGAAATATCCATCGATTCTCTCGAGCTAGAAATCCTCTTTCTCTCGTATCCCGTTGGCTTTTAGCCAAGTGACCGAATTAGCCACGTGATCAAGTTACTACCGACTCGGTGACTTCCCTTCTTGCCGGCTGATCAGGAATTATCGTCCGGCGGGTCTGCCTGATAAGTAAAAGGCGGGTGATCCTTTTCATTTTTGTATTGTGCGAAGGTCGCAAGGCGAGGAGGGATTCCTTGAGCCCGGATTCCGCCTCTTATCCAAGGAGACGAGACTCCAAGAGCCATCTGAGTCCAGACAGGAATGCTGAAAAAAGGGATATCAGTCCAATAAGACAGAAAAAGGCTCGACTTAGAAGACAGTCCACGTCTATTGCCTGTGGACGTCCACCGAGGTGGGTCTAAGGATAATAAAAAAAAAAATGTAATCTCTAATTCAGACATTTCTATGTAAAGTATTCAGAAATCTCTTAAAAAGAATGTCACATTATCTTCGAGTACAGGGACTCAAAATTCGTGTCTGAATTTGGTGTCCTTTATACGTTTTGAAGATAATAGCTCCCTCTGGGCGAATCTACCCTTTTATATATTCTTATTTCTATATATATCTGCTATATCTCTAACAGATATATAAATAAAAATGTTTAAACAATTTTTAAGGCTGTATATTATAATCTATTCGCAGCCAATAATTTTAAACGACCCCAATGTACCATATAAATATCGCCTGGGACCTAAAGGGGTATACTCAAATTAACTTTTAAATTCAATATCCACAGATCCCCAGACAGTTCGTCCTGTTCATCAAGAGACCCTAGTCCGTGTGCTAGAGCACCAGGAAGTATCCAACATGCACCAATAATAAGAAGACAATCAACAACAGAAGAGATTCTAATAGCACGTGGCTTCCGGCGACAAAGCACCACGGAAGAGATGATAAGATGTCGGAATTTTCGGAGACAAAGTTCACAGAGTGACGACACGGTACGATTAAATAAATATCAAACTTATATTCCATACTCTTTGGTAGTTTCCTTTTTTTTTCTTTTTCAATTTCAGTCCTAAATAAAATTTGTCTATCCACTGAATTTTTATTTCCATGGGAATATTTTCAGGTTCAAAGGTACCGAGGTAGACGCGACAGCTCGGCTCAAATAACTGACGGTACATTCGCAACAATGACAGTGGAGACAACAAGTACCTTTTTCGACAGTAGTACACAAACTGGTGAGTAATCATTGATAACTCTGTAACCACAAAGTCTCTATATGCTGGTCCATTGGTGGATTGAATATAGGTCAGCATCTTACGAAGAGAAGTTCTCTCGAATACCATCAACCCGTTTATCACCCCTATGATATCTGATATGACAGAATCAATAACTTCCAAGGACCATCGTGAGATTTCAATTGAAAATCACCTGACAGAATAAATCCCATTGATATTCATACTTCAATTCTTTCGATTATAGTATCCGCTCTGATATTCCATAAAACTCTCATGCAATCGACTTATGACAAAAAGATGCATAATTCCAAAAATGCATTAGTCAAACGGCATCATATTTCACAATAACCAAAACCTGCCCTGCAAAAAAATAATTAAAATGACAAAGACCCGTGTGCCATTAATCCAATAGCACAGTGCAACACTTGACTTTTGATGTGAAGAATCAAACGATAGATTAATTATTATTTTCCACAGTATCAAGATGATACGCGCACCGTCTATCGGTATTACAGTTATCTCTCTTTATCAAAATTTCAATTTTCCACGGACGGTCAATAGCCTGCGCCTCCTGGTTTTCCCAAATCCAATAAACAGTCTTGAACCGGTGCAAGCGCACAGGGTTCTTATGCGTTAGGCGAACAGCGTCGAGTGCGCATGCGCAAACCGTCGGAATAGTTCAAGCAGAGTAAGACAGGGTGCATCCTAGTCGATAGGCGACAACAGAGATCACAGCCCTTCTGTCAGCACGAAGGATCCTGTCAAAAAGCAGCCGCGATACTTGATATTAATTGATAACGCGAGTATCGCGTGTCGCTTAATACTCGCGATAATTAATAACAAATAAATCAAATGGAAAATGGCAGGCCGGCATTCTTGTGCCAAGAGACGAGAGACTCTCGCTAAGGAAGAAGAGACGATTAATTAGAAGGATATCGTTAAATACTTTGTTAATCCGATGTCCCGGGGCGTCGGTTAATTCGACGCTCTGTTATCAACGTCGAGTCTTCCGTGCAGTGTGTGAGTGTGTTGTGGGTGATAATGCAAAGGAGTGCATCGTGCTTGAACGTATATACGAGTGGGTGGATTAACGTGAACCTTATTAAAATTGAAAAACAATTATAGAAAGGTTACGATAAATACGTAGCCGTCGTACTAATCGTCACGATGCCCTGAAACGTTGGTATTTCTACGATTAAATTCTGCCTGTTAATCCATGTGTCTTTTTTTCTTTTCTTTCTCTTGCTGCTTCTTATCGTCATCCCTCCAGGTACTGTTTATACTGTGTCGGCTGGGATCAATGGTGTAACGATTTCTGATTTATCGTGCATTTTTTTTACTGCGTGACGGTTGGGTTATGGTGATTTCTTTTACGGGGATGCCAACAAGAGTCAAAACTATGTCCATGGTGTCACTTCGATTTTTCATTAGGGCATATCATGGGTGGTGCCCTTTCTGAATATTTCATTCAACAGGCGTGCTGATCTCTGACCTCGATACAATTGGCTATGGTGCTTAGAGGAATGCGCGGGCTATTTAGTTTCTTTGAGCTTTACTTTGATTTACTTTGCTCTCACGTTGTTTGGCTGCGTGTTGGCTTACGATTTGTATACCCTAGATGTATATATGTGTATACGAGATATTCCAAGTGCACACGGTCGGGCGCAACCACTTGTGGAGGCTGCAAGGAAAAAAAAAAGTAAAGCTGGAAAATGGCCAGACGTGTTTTTACCTTACTGAGCAACGACAAGTATAATTACAGTGATCTTCCGTTGTAAGCTCTGATATTTAATTGATTATGTATACTTCATGTGAATACGTGCTCGCGTGTCTGACGCTTTGTCCTGTTTGTTTCGTTCAAGCGGTAGAGCTGCCAATTTTTTTAAGCACTGAAAAAAAATACTATTTTCACTAACCATTGTGGGCTTACAACCGTTATGGGTTTGGATTCGTTTTAAATTTGAAAATTTATTTTCTCAATTAGCTGATCGTACGATGAAAAAATGAATCCGGGTGGAAACTTTGCGTGATTTTTTATACCCGTTCAGATATTTTTACTTGATTTGGTATATATATGTTTCTATATTCGTGGAAAATGTGTTTTTCCGCAACCCACAATTACCCATACCATTTCTACCATGTTTCTACTATGTATAGAGTATACCCCGTACTTTTCTTCCAGTAAAAGGCTACAAACAATTTCCTGCTGACGATAATTGCGCATAAAATCATTTCGGTCGTAACTAGGACAAATCGTTCTCAGTCGCTCGATGAGAATGCAGAGAACCGCAACGGAATGTCTAGACACTTTCCGCACGACTAAACTCAAGAATAAGGGAAATACGGAAAGCGAGAGAAAATAGTTTTTCGCGTTTACGTATAAGCACAAAGGCCAAACTTCGTTTTCACGTGAACGACGTAGAGCGAGCTACAAAGAAAATAGCCGCGTATTATTTTTTTTTCTTCCATACCCACGACGCCAAACGATTCGCGAACACGGCTTGCATAAATATGTAAATTTCCAGCTATATCCCGTTCTTGATAAGAGCCTTAAGGGATGATAAGAACGTATAAAATCGTTGATAACAAGAGGGCAGGGGTTAAGGTTAGAAACGGGTAGAAAAATTTGAAAAATTCATAGAAATAAAACGAAAAGATAAATAGCTCATTCTACATTCTTTTCTCTTATTTATCGCTTACGTTCCTACGCGTATAGTCAGTTTGTGATAACTGCCAATAGATCTATATCTTCTTAGCGTCAATCCAATAGATTTTTATCAGTACGTACACAATGGCTATAGCCTCGCTGCAACTACTGGCGAACTCGTTCTTAACGGTGTAATGGCGCGGGCCAAAGTTCAACTCGGTGGAATTACCGTGAGCTTTCAAAAGAAATTCAATTTCGTTCCCAATCGCGTTATCCATTTAATCCCTGTTGACGTACACGGCTTAATAGAGTTTTCATCGAAAAAAAATATTAATCGAATTCCCTCCACGTGATCGCACGAGGATCTTTATCATCCCTTGAGATTTCTCGTAACTATCGATCCGATCTAACGACATTAATATTGTTCCCAAAAAATAATTTTTACCTCAATTTTCTTTTATTCCTCTTTCCTATCACAGATTTCGTTCACGATACAAAATCATAAATTAAAATTATACACGTCTTTTCAAGTACCTACCGGATGCTATAAAATTATAATTATTCCATCGACATAATAATTATCTAATAACAGCATCGTTATATTATCCCGATTAAAATAAATAACAGAGTAATATTTATTATTAAAAAAAAAAAAAAAAAACGTGAAGTCAAATACGCCCATTTAATTAGGTATAGAAAAAAAAAGGCCTGTAATACACAAGGGATGATAATAATCCCTAATTAAACTCGTTAGTCAATCCGAAGCCCCGTGCGTCATTGAAAATTGTCTTCATCCCCCCCCCCTCCCCCCCCCAACAAGGATACAAAATGATGTAAGGAATTATCACCCTCCCCAATGTCAAAATTTTCAATTTGCACCTCTCAGTAAAAAAATTTTTTGTTTTAAATTAATTCGTTTGATCGGTCTTGGTCAGAATGAAAATTGAATGATAATCCAGTGGCAGTGGTCGTAGCGGATGAAGCTTATCAAAAAATCTTATCAATCAGCGTCTCCTTGCGCGTCAACGTCACCGACTTTCACTTTTTCATACCCGGCATTACGTTTTTCTATTTTTCTTATTTTTTCCTCTTCTTCCACCGCCTTTCAGGATATCACGCGAGCGATTCAACGTCATAAATATGTATCAGGAGCGATCACGAGGAGCAGCAATTTATTCATGCCCGGAACACTTGGAAGAGCGAATGAGTAGTGAGGTTTCTCAGGAGCAGCTATGTCTATAGACATTGATATAAGCTCTAGTACATAAGCAGGTAACAGTTGCAAATAACTCATAGGAAAAAGATTCTCGCTAACGACTTTTCTGCAGGAATCGACCGAGCGAACTTCCCGTGGGATAGATCAATCGTTGGTAAAGATTTAATTCCCGTGGGATCGTGCACGCGGCGTACGTTGAACGTATACGTTGTAAAATATATAGTATACAATCCAAGTAGATTATATATGACTGTACGTATGGTACTCCGTGTGCATATACGCAGAGACGTGCCAGAGAGCGCAATTACGGCTCATTTCAATTCGGTCGGAATGAACTAGGCAGTTCTTGTCGGAAGTCAGGACCGTCTGGATCTGTGAGGATTTCCCTTCTTCCTTTATATCAAAATTCCTGAGGGCACGTGATGGAATTTTCATAGTCCCCGTAGGACATAGCAGCATTCGCGCGGAGTATTCTGAATGATTGGAGGAAGAGGAGGATGGAGGGGGTGAACAAGGAGGAAGATGAAAAAAAAAATGAAAGAAATTATTCTTGGAACATCGTACGGTGGTATCGAGGAATTTGGATTTAATTGTTTTTTTTTTTTTGATTTTATCTCTTGCAGAACCGTCGCCGCTTTATGACAACAATCACTATCACGAGGAGTGCCTAAGATGCAATAGCTGCGGACTAAACTTGACCGGACCCAATCAGAAACGAGCAAGACGGTGAGTGGGTTTGCAAAAGAAAAATTTTTAAAAATTTTTCAAATTTAGAATTTACAAGGGAATCGGTTGTGACTTTTTTGATCTTTTTTTTTCAGATTCAAAAATCACATACTTTGCGATCTGCACTTTGCGGACGTGGCGCTCATGGAGTGCTCGGACTTCATGCAGCAGTTGCGCAGCTTCAAGCCACAAAGTTTAGGCTGCGCAGTTGCACGAAGAAAATCATCCACGACGCTGATTTTCCCGCTGCCGCCTCAAGCGTGCTCAGGTGAGTTGATGGGCCAGGTGGTGTCACTCGGTCGACCTGGAGGAGCATCAGCGGGGAGTCACTCGTCAGGATCGTCTTGGTGCTGGAGGATCTGTGAAGAAGAGGATAGGAGCGTGTGGGGTATCAGCCACGGGCGGTTCACTCTAAGTTCGAATACCAAGCCCTGTCTGAAAATAGCTTGGTGTTCTACCTTACAGTGAATCGAGCGTAGCCATGTCGTCGTCCGTCTTAAAGGATCAAGGTGGAAGCAAGATAAAGGAAGGATAAGGTAGTAGGATTAATGAAGAAGCGAATGGAGCGAAAGGGAAAGGACAAAGATCCGGAAGGTGACAAAGAAGAGGGAAAACAATGAAGGAGAAAGGCCAAGAGGAGAATACTGGATTAAAAGAAAAGGAAAATAAATTATTTATAATACGTGCCTAAGTGGATAGATGGTATCTAATGGAATGAGAGTCGACTGCTCTTGAAAACAAACCTAAACATTTTCTCTTGGGCTCCTCTGAATCTCATCCCGACTAACGTAATGGGATCCTCCAGCTTGAAAGCTGCTTAATACTTTTACAGGAAGTGTCTACCGTTGAGCGACACTTCATCCACTTCCCAAACAAACTCGTCCTCGCTGGCGCCAATCGACCTGGTTCTCCGACCTCTTTAAAAGTTCTACATCTAGATCAGGATTCCGTGGACGTAAAGACTAAGTATACTTATTTCCTTGCAGATGAGTTCTGTCAAGAGTTTCCCCACAACCTCATACCAACTCCAGGCTATTGGATTGAGTGTTCACGGCAGCAAATTGCCTCGGATACGATCTGGGACGAGAGCGAGAGTGATAGAGAGGCTACCGATCCGGAACAGGCGGAGGAGCAACAGGAACCTACGATCAGGCAGCAGCGACGGGATTTATGTCTCTTTGAGGAAAACGAAGTTGACTTCGATGACGCACCTAGGAAGAAGACCACGATCGAGGAACAGTTTGAGAAGAATCAAGGCTTTGAGCTGACCTCTGTGGAACAGGAGACCTACGAGAAATATTTTTATGGTTCTGAGCATTGGAATTACTTCACCAACGACGAGGATCTTGGTCCTGTTATACTTAGTATCAAGCAAGAGACTATTAATGGCCGTGATCAGTTCAGGATACTTGTTAGGGCTATTAGCTATACGGTGCATGGTCTGATACCAGCCAGCTGTGTATTCGCAGACAGGTACGTACCTCAAAATTGCCTTGATTAAACAATTTTATATTTATACAGTAATCGAGCTTTAAATAACTTTATTCTAGGTATAATCGTGAAGAGGTGGTGAGAAGTTTAGGCAAGGAAGTGAATATCAACCCCCCACTCACCCTGGGACAATTGCCAGACACTCCTGAGGAACTTCTCAAGCTGGATCAAGTGTTCATAAAGTCCGAGCTGAAAGTTGGTGTCATCTATGTACAGGAGGGACAGTACAGCGAAGAAGAGATACTGGATAATAATGATAACTCGCCCCTCTTCGAGGAGTTTCTTCAAATACTTGGGGAAAAGGTTCGACTCAAGGGTTTCGATAAGTACAAGGGTGGCCTGGACACAGTTCACGACCTCACGGGACTCTACTCTGTTTATACAAACTGGCGAGGAATTGAAATTATGTTTCACGTCTCTACCCTGCTCCCTTATGAGAAGCATGATCCCCAGAAGGTTAGTACTGTCCAAATCTCCTAGAACAATCTTCGATGTCTTCGTTTGATACCATAATCAATACGGTACTTGTGACTTTAGCTCCAGAGGAAGAGACACATCGGTAACGATATTGTATGCGTCGTCTTTCTGGAGGCTGACAACACCAGCTTCAGTCCAGCGTGTATCAAGTCCCACTTCCTTCACACATTTATCCTGGTGCGAGTCAGTCCACGAATTAAGAGGAAAATTGCCAGGTACGAAGTCTCAGTGGTCACTAGGGATGAGGTCGGTGCCTACAAACCGTACCTATGGGAGCAGAGCATCTTTGAGAAAGGTAAGGACGATCCTGAAGGTTAGACCTCAGTAATCTGTTAATAATTAAGATCTTAACGACACATGAAATCTAGGACCCATGTTTCGCGAATGGATCCTGACAAAGATTGTCAACGGGGAACGCGCGAGTTACTCGGCGCCAAAATTCGCTAGGATGCAGGAGAGAACCAGAAGTCAGATGCTCGAAGATATCGTTGCTAATTTAGCTAATCATGCTGAGACTGGTCAAATTCCAAAACCATACAGGTGGGATAGCCTCTGTTACGATAACAAATATTTATAACGTTTATATTCAACCGATCATACTTGTTCCTCGTAGACGAGGTTCCTGGAGACCCATAGGACACATGAGACCGTCCTCACCTTTGTTGGATTCCGTGCGAGATCAGTTTGAGGACTATGATCAACTGGCCAAGGACTTCACTAGGGTATTCTTAAATAATGTAGCCAACGTGACACTAAACGCGAGTCTTTTCGACGTGTCCTTCCTGGTACCTGGTCAGCAGAAACAAAAAGTCAGATTCATCGGCGTTCGAGCGATCCTGGGTGTAAGAAGCAGGTACCAGGAATTCAATTACTTGAAGTAAAGATATCTAATTAAGATATAATTAAGATTTTAATGGCATTAACGTATCATGCACACACTTTTCTGTACAGGGTTTTTCAAGAAATGTTGTATGGAATACAAACGGGTTTCGGAAGTCCTCAAGTACCGGTCGCGGAATTACTCGCAAGACCAGTACCCACGTTGCTCAGTCCTCAGAAGCCAAGAAGTTCGAATTTTCTTCAAGTTCCTGATATGGAAAGTCCTAGGTACGCCAAAGAGACATGCTCAAGTTCAACCGTAGAGCCTATCAGTGTATACACGTTTCAGGTTTCCTTTGAAGTCTCAAAAATATAAATACTGAAGATATCACGAACGCACCCCTCTTATCTTCTCGATTCACACTAATTTGCTTTAATTTCATTCAAAGACCGTAAACTAGAATTCATTCACATGATACTTGGGCATTCTCACGCTCGATGAAATTCCTTCGTTATTTACAATTTCTTTGGGTCTTTTCTTTCATTTTGCCATAAAGAAAATGGTTTTCCAATATCACTTCAAAGCCTTCCGCTTCTTATCTTTCTAAGGAAACCTGGAAACTCACTGAAAACCCATGTTACTCTCGACTTGGCAGAGTTAAGGAAATCAAATAGAAATTTAATTTCTCCAAATTGAAATATCTGTGTACGTCCATTTATGTACAATTTATCTACGTACATATACGTATGTATCTCCGTGTAAATTCTTTCTTATGGTGAGACTTGATAGCCTGCTTTATTAATGTTTTATATATCTTAATGGTAAATTCGTTGTATTTCTCACGGCACATCCATGTCTCCTATCCTCACGGCACCGCATGACCTTTTTTTGGTCTCAATTTTTGGTAGACTTTTCTTTTTTTATACAATATACAGACAAAAGATATCTACAATATCCGACATATTCGTTGGACCTTGTTGATAATCAAGTAAAGCATGTTTTTTCTTCTTCTTTCTATTAAAATATAAAATCGAGTCTATCCGGTTTTCGTATTTGATGCCTGATCTTAAAAAAAAAAATGTTTTTTGCATACTTGAATGTTTCCTAAGAATTTCTTCGTTCAATATTTCTGGCTTTTTTCGGCAAGCTGCCACGGCAGCCTTGTATTTTTTATTGCTGAATCGATTGTGTGATGGAAAGTGTCGATTGACATGCAAATTTTTATGGTACCTACGTTGTTATTTCGAATATCGTTGTTTTTTTTTTTATTATATATTTATATATACTCTTACGGTGGATTAGCACGATGATACTAAATTTTTGCGTACTTTTCCATTATCCGTTACAAGATGAGTTAATGATAAACGGAAATTGTAAGTTCTTATAAAAAGAAAGGTATTTATAAAAAAAAATTTACAGTCTCATGTATGCTCCACAAAAATTTTCTTTTCTTTGCACACGCACGTTTATGAACTATTCGAATATTGGCAGTAAGCTTTTGACGTTGTCGTTTTTTCAACAAAAAAAATTACAAAACTTTTTTCCCCATGTATAAACCCAACATCGTCTTCCGGTCCGTTCCCGAGAGAATCCAGTGTTCCAGAAAAGATCCAATTTTTTATTTCAAAAAAATTCTCTGAACGTCCTCCCGAAACCCGAGGTGCCACCCTGCGGTTTCTGTGAGATACTGGCTCTGATGTGTTTAGGCCCAAAAGTGTGCCCTCTTCCCCAATGGTAAAACGGGCGTTTTCGCGACTCGGGACCATAACAGCCGGTTGGGGCCGAAGTATCCGTAAGCACGGAAGCGGAAACACCTTGCAGACGGAAGATAGGAAGCGATGGGCAAGCTCACAAGATTGCAGCAGTTAGTAAAAAGAAATTCTTTGAAAAAAAAGAAATGATGAAAAAAAAATTATCGAGAAAAATCAGATAAATTAATGATCTTTTTTCTTGGCAGATAAAGAAGGTAAGGATAAGGATAGAGCTGCTCAATCACTGGCTGTACCAAGACTCAGCGTCTGCGCCGACGCCCAGAAGGTGGACAGAGCGAAACTTGCTCAAACCGAGGTAAAAAAATCATTTGAATAAAATAATTTAAAAAATCTTATCGCATTCGCTAATTGATCTTTTAATTACAGTTCGACATCATCGAGTTCGATCCGGACACATTCAGGACTCTGCTGGATTATCTTCACACAGGATCCTGTCCATTAACATGCAGCAACATACCTGGCCTCATATGCGCGGCTGAACACTACGATCTACCTGAGCTACTACAGGCTTGTTTCCATCACGCGAAACAGTTCCTGAGGATCGACGTCGTCTGCGTTATGCTCTGCGCACTGGAGAATTATTACTGGAGATACACGTCAGCATCGGAGCTGGTGAACATGATCCTCGCCTTTGTCGAGACCAGGGCCTATCAGCTCTTTCAGAGTCCAGACTTCCTAACCCTGAGCGAATCCATGGTTCAGATGATAATGTGTCGCGGTCTCGAGGTCGTGGAGATAAAGAAGTTCGAGGCGATGTTTGGCTGGGCCAAGCACAGGATCAAGACCAAGTCCTCTAAGGTCGACGCAAAAGTCGAGTTCCAGTGCATAATGGAAAGACTGAGTAGAGATTTGAAACTTTACAGAATAACACCGCAAGAATTGATCAGGGTGAGTAAATAGTACCCTGGAATATCATAAATCAAAATTCACTACCAGGATAATTAAAAGCTTGTAACGTATTTTTCTCAACTGGACACTGATAACGAAAAATCTGAGAACGAAGTAACTTCGAGAACCAACCTATGTTACCTTCGGTCAGAAGAAAATGCGATAACTTAAGGGATCCTGTAGATTTTTGGGGTCGCGTGAAATCAGCAAACAAAACTGGATGTACGAACGGGAGCGGACGGTTACGGAAATGCGCGGCCGCTCAGGCTGCTAGGTTGAAGTAGAGAGGGTCGCAGTGAGCGTCACGAAAATAGTGAGCGATACAGAGATCAATGAATCGAGAACGTAATAGAACGAATCGGAGGTATCAAATCGAAATCCCTTCACCAATTAATAAATTGGGAGTACTCACCGGAGCTGGTGCAGCTGATCCGCGAAGGTCAAGAACTGCATCCGGGAGACACTCGGTTGGGCACTGCACTAGGGTACGGCACTGCACTTCCGGAAAACTCACAGAAAACCCAAGGAATTTCTTGGATATCACTAGAGCAACACGAGAACTGCACGAGCGAGAACTTGCTACACCGTTTCAAAACACAGCTAGAAAAACTATAAACAGACAGCACGGAAGCGCGCGACAGTTCGTGACACCTCGGTCGGTGCCCCGAGACAGACTGACTTTGACAACAGCCAAATTCGAGAACTAATAATTCTGATTGGTCTAGATCCTTATAGCCGATAACTCTTCCATCTCCCTCGATTCGTCCTTTGAAACCAAATCGAGAGCGTTCCTTAGCGAAAAATTACGTCACAAGCTTCATGACGTCCTGGTAGCCATGATAAAAAACAAAGAAGCCAGTATCTTCCCCATATCCAATTGAAATACAGTTCAACCAAAAAGATAACCCTTAAATATTTTCTTTTAGATCGTTCTACCCACCAAAGCTATTCAGAACGAGAGGATCCTGGAGACCCTGATGTTCCAGGCGAATTCAGGAATCTACCGTAACGTCGACAGTTACCTGGAAGCTTATCAGAAGAGGGTGCAGCAAAATCAAGAGAGTTTCGACTGCGGACTATGAAAGAAAGCGGATCCCTCTTAGGCGAATAGCGGAGGGGGTCGAATACCATAGGGGTCGAATAATTCATAACGTTCGAAGCGCACAATTTATAGAAACGTCATTGGCATTACCATCGGGCGATGCGCTTCTGTCGATAAAATATTTTCAAAAAGCTTCGTCATTCTAATTAATACATCAACGCGTACATAATAGTCCTGATTATGGCCATTTGAGATAACGGCCATGACAGTTGGTATTGATAACTGCAAGGTTGTGTCAAAATCTGCGAATAGTTTACGTGTACAGTAACCCCGTTCGTGGTGCATCCCGTGTATACATATCCCGTGTGTGAAGAAAGGCATCGGTGCGCTAGTAAAATTGACGGATACGATGGAAGAAAAGAAAGAAAAAAATATAATAAAAATGTAAAACTGAATGAAAATATTTATCGATGGAAGAAGCATAATTGGATATGGTGACGTCATTGGTGTCGCGTACATTGATATATTCGAACGCGCGTCTATTGGTTACTCGTTAGACACGCACAGCGCAAGAGGTTGATGGCCCGAGGCGTCCTACGCGCTCAAGAATTTAAAGATGCCGACAGCCATTTTTGTCTCTGCGCAAGAAAGTTGAGGACGAGCCCAAGATATTGGCGGTGATTTAATCACTCGAAAATTGCACATTTGCGATTTTTCCTTCGTATCTTTTTATATTTATTTTATTTTTTATTCAAAGAGACAGCAGGGATTCCTGTAGAAATGTTCAATCATCAATTGTCATTCGGCGTATCGGATCTTTGATAGAAAACTCCGATCGTACGTTATATTCTAAATGCGCCACGCACTTTCTCTCTCTCTCTCTCTGTCTCTCCTTCTCTGTTTCACTTTCTCCATTGTACTAATTACAATCATGAGAAACATGGCGCAACAATGAATGCACAATTTTCGTAGCTTAGCCAATTGAAATTATACAAGAGAATGGCGGATGGAAAAAACATATATAAGGTACAAGAGAACGACGCGTCGTCGGCGTCGCTCTTAGTTAGGCGTCGGAATATATAAATAAAGTGAAAGGTTTAAGACGAAAAGGGAAATTGAATCTGCCAGAACGAATGGTCGGTATGACGTTTGCGACTGATCCTTCCGACTCGTTAGTTCCATTGGATTTTTCAGTTAAATCTTTTCTACTAAAGTGGCGCCACTGATTTTGGTGTGTTAACTATAGTAAATGAAAAAAATTCTCGAGACTTCGTGGTTCCGTGTAATGGATGTTCGGATCTGAGTAAAAGTAACCTGCAAGTTCATATTGCAGTGACGATTTTGGTCGGTTGTTTTTTTAGGGAAAAAAAAAGAAAATTGAAATTTCTTAAACGAGAAGCGAAGTACGGACGGCAATTGAAGGCCGAACATGACAATCTGTATCATAGAGAAATACTAATAATAATAACGTAACGGTAAAGATTTAATATTTCGTAAGCGTAAATTAAAAAGATAAATTAAATATATATATATATATACTAATAATGATAACTGAAAGCGTTGATGTTGAATGTGGGGTAAAAGATAAGGGGAAAAAATATTTGAAGTCTGTTCTGTTTTCTATCGTAGATTTTATATCTTCAATACTCTAAGACAGAGATTCTAAAAAAAATCCATGGGGACGTGCCGGAAGATGAACGATTTGTGAAAAAAAAAAAAAAAAAGAAAAACGATCTTTATAAATGGACACTATATTCGATGCTCGCGCGAAAAGATAAACCTCTTTGTCATTGCTTGTATTTATTGTTTTCATCTTATATTCGTATTCGATGAAGAAAGATGATTTGCGTGTTTCATTAATTAGTGTAATAATGGCGCAAAGCAACGTTATAGGTAAACGAGCGAACAAGAGAAACTGTGAGAATGAGTGACTACAGTGGATTTTGCCGAAAAGGATGTTTCCTGTTGTAAAGAGAGATCAACGAGAATAATTGCAAAAGTTTTAAAAAAGAAGAAAAAAAAAAGAATATTCGACCTTATACGACTAAAGAAAAAATCGCAATCAAAATTTCGTTCGCTAATATCGATATCCAGCAAGCACTGTGATATCCGCCTGAGAAAGTTCGCGACGTATGGTCGAAAAGTGAGTAGAAGCGAAAAAAGAAAAATCGAAAAAAAAAATATAAGAAAAGGGAATTCATCACAAGAATACGGGAAAACATATCCGAAATCGCGAAAGAGAGAAGTAAGAGGGAGAAGTTGGTAAGGTTAAAAAAAATTCAAAAAAAAAAAAAAGAAAACTTAAAAGTTCGATCAACACGTGTCTTTGCAAAATAAATTTTCGAAATGGCTCGTGCACCTTTCACCGAGCGAAATGGGAGCATCCTCTTCGAGAGTCCTTCGAGAACGCCCATTTATCATAAAACATAAAGAGTAGAGAGAAGTTAAACAAAACAAAAAAAAGAGATAAGACGAAAAAATGTATTCCCGATCGATGCGAGAACGTAACAATTTTTTTTTTTTTCTTTCAAAAAAATCTGAGGAAAATATTTTTTACATGACACGTACTATCCTCGCCGCGTGTACTTTGCAGGTACCTACAATATTTTTTAATAGTAATTTCCATCTTATTATCCACCCCCCCCCCCCCCCCGCACCCATCCCCTCCACTGTATATTCCGTTGTTATAAATATAATGGTAACGTCGCGCTATAATAACGTATTTAATAAATAAATAATTGTTGATTCGCCGCGCGTATGTGGGGAATCGTTGAGAGGAAAAACAAAAATGAAAAAAAAAAAGAAACTGTTAAGTGTCTTATTGTCCAGACAAAGGAGCTGGACGAAAGTAGATTTCCAAAAAAAGAAAAAATAATAATTCACAGGAAAAAAAAAAATAAAAAATTTCAAAGTCCCTCGAGTGAAAGTCATCATTTCCGTGATACGCTTAGCCACGTCACGTAACGTTAACGTTCTCGTTCCGACACTCGCAAAATTTTCTTCAGGCATGCAAAATAAAAAGCAAAAGAAAAATGGGCGAGATAAAATATAAAGAAAAAGACGGAACACGTTTTCGTAAGCGCGCGCGAATTACGGCGAGTGTCGAAAGCTCGAAATAATAATAATAAAGAAAAAAAAATAATAAATACGAAAATAAAAGGGAAAATCAATCGAGAGCATTCTCCCTTAAAATTCGCATTCTCAATCGTTGTCACTGTACGATCACTCGGGCACTGTCATGCTGTCATTCTACTGTCACTCGCGAATCAGGCCCGGTAGGATAATCGAGAGGCTCGTCAAGGACGTCGTGAAACAAAAGGAAGGAAAAAAAAAGGAGAATAAGAGAAGGAACGAAAACGGATAGCATAAGGATAAAGAGGTACGCTACTACCGCCATTTTGTGCATACCTAACCTGTAAGAGTTACTTAAATGGTATTCATTATTGCATAATGCATACGCATAAAGACATTATTATTATCGTCCGCATCGTATTCGCTCATTGTTAATGTTCGTTGTCCCACGCGCAAGAGACATATTTCCCGCCGTCATCGATACATCATTGTTGTTGTTGTTGTTGTTGTTACTATTCACAAAGAGTCATACTATTCACTATAACGCCCTGTCCTGCGATCAGAAGCTCCTTTATTCTTGTTATACGCTTACTAATCGTAAATCAAAAAGAGAAGAAAAAGAGAAAAAAAAAAGAACGAAGAAGAATAATCGCCATCCGCCATCATTGGTGTCACCTAGTATCGTCTGATAAGAAGTGAAAAGAAGAAAAAAAAAAAAAGAAAAAAAAAAAGATTGTAGCACCGCATAGATAAAAGTAAAGATTATTATACATACTACGTTTTAATTAGTCGATAGTCCTTTTTTCATCTGGCGATCTCGATGCGTTCACATCGATCGAATCAATCGATTGTATCTTCGTAATGGTCGCCGTTGATCCGACCGTACGCGATTTTTACGGCCGACTGTACCCACGTGCGGTGGCGTTCCTCGCGCGGGAAATTTCAAATGTCCGCAAGTGACGCGGATTAGTTTGAACGATATGTATATGGTATAAGTCGAGGGAAGAATTTTGTAACGAGGCGCCATTAGCGAATCGTGATTATGAAATTGACCTCATTAACTTTTTACCTCGGTTGTACTGGCGCTACTGGTACCACTATTACGATACTACTGCTAGCACTTACTTGACGCTAATGCTATAGCTACCTTACGGCTAATAGAAAATAATGGCGCCATTACTTGCGAGTTTTTGAACAGTCGCCGTCTTGTCGCACTCGCCGGGTAACGACAGAGACACAAAACAGATGCAAAAGAAATGATTATATGAAAGAAAAAAAAAAAAAAAATTTATTGTATATGAAGCTACTGTGATGTTACTGTTGAATATATAAAAAATATATATCTACATATATATGTATATCTATCTATATGCTTATGCATATTTGTGTATATATAGATATATATACCGTATGAATATATAAGACGATGTATTTGAATCAATCTGTTTTTTCATTCGATTGATTTGAATTTCTTTAAATTATTATCCTTACCTCACGTTCCTGACTGTAATCCTTTTTCTTTGCTGATGATATATCGAGGACAAGCGATATTTTTATATAAAATCACATTTATTTACAATTCTACACTTTCAAAGTGGTTTTCCTTTTTTTTTCTTTCTTCCTGTACAAATCGATGATCGCGAAATAGTACTTACATACACAACTGTAACTTTTAAAAAATCTAGTCACTGTATTAAAACCTTGTTCCTGACCGAACACGCGTGCCTGCTTTTTTTAAGTATGAGATAATCGTCAGCACAGTGTCGGACCAATTGCAAATTTCGAATAATCGATAAAAATGTGTAACCTGGGTGGCGGTTCGTCATGTGAGAAATAATCGGACAGGCATCGCGCGTGGAGCCAGATACAGTCTTATTAAAACTTAAAAGCACAGATCGCTATTTTATGTACAATTTTGTACAGACGTTAAACGTACGCAGTCACTTCCGGGTATCCTGAAATGAATTATTAAGGTCGATTAGCATCGTCTTATTGTCGTGTTTACGATCGGTTCACCATTTTGCTCGTACACTCCAGTCTTTTGGAGTCCAATGAAGACACTTTGGATCTATTCTGATTTGACGCTTCTCCATGGCCGCTGCGTGTTGTTCAATTATTTCCCTGCAAAAAGAGATGCTGATCAAAATCGAGAGTATATCATGGAATGATTATCCGAATTTGTCTATTGATGATGTCTCTTTATGTTGACGAGGAAGACTTTCAGAAACTGTCACTCATTGCGCGACTGATTATTTGGTGCATAATCGGTTGCTTACCTATTTAGCGTTACGATGTATTGTCCTTTGTAGTAGTTTATGAGGTTCAGGTTTTGCAGTGTTGATATCACATCCTCTTTTTTGATTGAGGTCAGTTCGCATATTTCGTTTATCGTTATTTGGGGTTTTTCATTCTCTACTAGTGGCTTCACGTTTAAGAGTATGTCCAGTATTGTGTGCGCCCAGTAACTTCTGTAGGATAGCAGACCCAGATCAGATAAGGGCTTCTCCGGAGAGCCAGTCTTACCCTCAAATTTAGACAGTTCGTAGGAGAATTCTATTAGGAGCTTTCCGTAACCCTTTCTTTGGTACGGAGGCATTGTGAGGATACAGGCAACATTGTAATCCTCTGTCGACTCCTTCTCCTTGGAAAAGTAACCAACTATGTGAAAACCTCGGCTGTCAAAGTCTGTCATTACATAGAAGAGGAAGGGGTCTGTGTCGTAGTAAAGGGTTTTATGATCCAGGAAGAGCTTGGCCAATAGGCAGAGGTTTTGGGCATAGTTTTTGTTTTTTCTACCATCTATCTCGAAGAATGATATAGATCCTTTGCGATATATTTCGTTTCCAGGAGGATGACGTAAATTGCACTTTGCCAAATGTCTCTCTAGGCACTTTCGACTTTTTCGGTATTTAAGACAAAACTCGCAAATGTATATGCACGGGAGATTCACCATTTCTTGAGGGTACGGACTGAAGTACCAGGGTTTGATCCTATGTCTTCCAAGTTCAATAAGTTCAATGTTTTTCATTCGAGTCACAACATCATCATGGTGATGTGCCACTAACGATCCTGTGGGTCTTGGGCCAGCCGTTGAATGCAATTGTGGTGGACCATCTTGCGAATCCTCATTTTCAAGAAATGTGCCTTTTCGCTTCCTGGCTATTTTTTTCTGTAAGGCAGCTTGCAGCACAGCGGAACCATTTACTGGTTCACTATTTATATTGTTTGGACTTGGAGGTCTGCTCGGTGCTTGCTTTTTAGGAGTCGCTGCACCAGTTCCTGGCGTTGTACCATCTCGACGCGGATATTGGACTTTACGAGTATCCAAACAGTCCTCAGGTACCCATTCATCCAATCGTTTATTGACTGGAAATTGTCACTGTTAAATCTTAACACTCTCTACAGCATACATTCATCTATGCGATTTGCAACTATACTCACAATCTACATAATGTACGTAATAGCACTTGATGTCACGCACTTCTTTAACGCTGATTATTTCAGCAAGAGCTGCAAAGATTAAATGACATTTGTTAAACATTCATCACCCTCACTATTGCTAACATAACTGTCGAACAACATAAATTGTACTGTCTAAAAAATGTACGTAACAGGTCACCAAACATAACCTAACCTAACAAACTGTTTATCCTACTTTAATCATCTTAACATTTTCCTAAACATATTTCCTAAACGTATTTACATAAATAAATTAAACACTTAAAACATTAATTCCCAACAAACATAATACTGCACTTTTATTGCTAAAATTCATAGTAAACAACACTGACATTCATTCTACAATGTGTACTGTCAAACATCCAAATGCACCCAGTGCTTATTTTCAGCTGGAAAGATCGTATTAAAAGCGGTTTTTCATAAATACATAAAATATACAATAATAAGATCGTATAATACTCACGCCAGTCTTCTGTGCCGTGCATTCTGACCGGCAAGCGACAGCCTTCCACCAAGGAGTTCTGGAATTGGAGGTTAGAAAATGGTAATAATGATTTATCACTGTTCTGAAGCGGTTTTCATAAAAATCATACAGATCTATTATTACATCCAAAGTAATACTTACCACTGAATCGCATATTGTCCCACGCTCGTCGTGTTCCTCAATCATTTCAGTCAAAATTCTCACGAAAACTGTCACCAAGCATAAGATTGTTTTGATGCGCTCACAGCACTGACACGAGCGCCATGCCTTGAATTTTGTTGCAACTAAATTTAAAGCCCCAGCACAAATCCAAAATTTTTTTAAACAATTTTCAACAATTATTCCTGTTCACAATAATAGTAAAGTTTCGTGATAATCATTGTTATCTCGCGGACGAGTAAAAAATCATTAGTCATAGCTTTTAAAGATTCCCACGCGAATTTGACGTTGACGTAAGTATCCCTATTCAAGTAAACATCATCAGATCTCTATTATGACGGCGTTAAGATGAAGTGAGTATCGCTAAACGAGATCTTTGCGAATAAATCAGGTTAACTTGATGGATGCTGCGTTTCATGTAAAACCTCCTACCATCTTTCCCCGCACACTTGTTGCGGTACTTCTACAAGAGTTACGTAGCGAAGCATATATTACTGTGCCAATGCATAAAATCCACAGTCGCGTGAGTAACCTAATTCATCCATCAATAGATTTCACGTTTCACGAAATTCTAACAATTTTAAATAAAAGAATTTCACCGTTCGTAAATCCTTAACCTGAACAACACAAAATATCATGCACGCAGAGTTGACGAAGAAAATGTTAAAGAATCGCTAACGACAAATTCCAGAATGAATAAAAATGGTAAAATTGTATTCGCAGTTGAAAAGAGCTTCGATAAAAATGCTGTTAGAGGATAAATAAAAGCCCAGAATCAGTCTGCCACTTAAGAGTTACGTGAAAGGAATACACAGAAGCCTTTTCGTTAAAACGAAATGTTTTAATAATAATTACAAATCAACCGTACGTCTAACCTCTCGTATCGAAAGGTATTTATAACCTCACTTCGTGAACATTGAAATACAAAGCTAAATAAAAAGCCATAATTTTTCTATAACCACAGCTGCATTCCACGGTGTTTCAGTAAAAACAATTCAAGAATTCATCACCATACGAGTCTGTAACAAAAGTTTGGTATCCCAAAAGTCGAAGCCCACCCGGTATACACGTTCCTGCCATGTATCGTGTTATATGAAGTCTGCACGTGTACATATGTACTCATACATAACTGTACTCACATCGAGCACATAAGGGTTGATAGTGCTCGGGCGAGCAAGCTACCCTTATATGCAAGGGCGTGGCCAAGGTCCACCAATCAGAGTACAGAGAAGCCCCGAAAGCCCAAATCGAAGCAAGTAAAAATTTTAGCGGCCGTGTCAAACGCCACGCGTAAGGGGATCAGCTCGGTTGATCTGGGCTTACATTTTCCTTACTTACCCTCTATTCCCTTCTAGCGAGACTCGTATCCATCGGCTCCGCAGTTCACGTCTCACTCCACCTACCCATCAGGAGCCACCCCAGGGCTTTTCTTCGTGGGCGATGTGTATCCACCTTAAATATAACGATACGCTTACCGTTTGGAGTGGAAACGTTACTGACTTCTGCCGAGTCTTTTCATCTTGGCCTGACTTCGATCTATTCTTCGTCCTTCCACGCCATGAGAAAGGCTCAATCATTTTCAATCAATCAATTAATCGTTCAGCCTATAGCCGTCGAGAGGCACCATTAGTTCCTAATATTCGCATGGACAATTTTAATTTGGATCTGTAAACTACGCTGATGGATCGAAGAAAGGTATGAAAGTGGAGAACGTTCACTGGGACGACGTCTATATATTTTTTTTAATTAGACAAGAGGGTTCACAGATTAATCAGAGAATAATTTATAATCGAGATTTATTAAGGGTGTATTTTTTAAAAACTCCACTCTTACAATTATGGAAATGTTTATGAGACTTAATAGAATGATCATTGAAATTTATTAGCGTGCGGTCAATGTTTCAGAAGGGTTGTCGTAACCCTCGGCAAGATCTATAGATATAGCCTGGTAATTTAGCACTGATTTTTACATTAATTATTCCACTAATTTTCAGGGAGCCATGCGACGCCAAGGGGGGGCGTGCGTTTAATAGCCCCTAGTGTTACCTTGGAGGCATACTGCCATTAAGAATCCCACAAGACCATCCCACCTTCCATCCACCCTCCTTCCGCCGACATCTTCAGCGCCACGACATATTACACTACGCCTTGGGTACGTATACATATACCTGCCTATGACTGTACATTATGTACGTATCTTGGTACACTAAAATCATTAGAAACACGTGTGCCTCACAGGGCGCAGAATCCGGACTTGCCATTACAATGCTTAGATAGTCCTGCCCGGAAATCAATATGATAACAACACGGTATCAACGACCAATCCTGTAAAAGGGGAATTAAATCAGTATTGCCAGGAGCAATATAACTGCCAAGGTATTTATCGTACTTCATAGTTATCCCAGAGTGGATGTTTAAAATTTCTGGCAATTAATTTTACCAAGAAAAAAAAACTGTCTAATAAATAGTTATTACAGTCCATAAGGCACACAGTCTGATCAACGATACTCTGTAAAGGTATAATGAATATTGGAGATTCTTTTTTCTTTCTTTTGCATATAAGTACAGCAGGTGTTCCATGAGAAAAGTCGTTATTAGAAAAGGGCTTTCAAAATGAAAAGACTACACGTACAATCTTTATCCATCTGCTTTTTGAAATTATGTTGCCCTTCTTACCGCGTGCTGTTCCTATATAAAAGGTTGCTCAAAGGAAAAACGTTTTCCTTGGCGCTGCTTAAAATTCATAAGGCGTTCTGTTTACTTACTAAAGATACGCGCCACGCCACCTTCGTCTCCCGCATACCCTTTTACAGTACCACCAACCTTCTTCTTCCTTCGTTTTCCTTCTTCTTCGTCTCCTCGTTCCATTCCTTTTTTCTTTTTCTTATAACCGTACCTGCCTGCCACCTTACTCAAAAGCCGTGCTTTATCGCATAAAATAAAATTATTGGTTGCACTTTTCTCTCCTGGTTGCCAATTCGCCCCTTACACTTATCACCCTCTTCAAATATCCACTTCGGATCCGCCACCTTCAGGCCTGAAGTTGAGGCAGACAGGACTAATAATTTTTTCTTTTCTTTCACCACAGAAAAATAATGGAAAAATCATGGGGAAAAGTGGAAAGAAGTCAGAAGCACACGGTACAACGTTGGTAAGTGAATGGAATGAAAAAATTATTTAAAAAGCTAAAAGAACCAATTACTAATTTTCCCTCGTTACAGGTATGGTCTACTTGCACTGCTGGTTCACTCGTTTGAGAGTAACGTCGAATAAAGTATATGACCGAGGTTACTATTAACTCATTAGAGAAAGTTCTATGTATTATTATTAAATTCTCTTTGAAACTATCCTGGCACGTACTTAGCCTACGGTACCTGCCGGTAGGGAAGGATGGATAAGGAAGAGGAAGGAAACAAGTGGGACCAATAGAGGAAGAGCAGGATAGACATTGCCAAGAGAGAAGCAAGGTGCGAGTGAACTAAAAAAGACAAGGATGGAACAGAGTACTGTGCTTGGGTGCGTATAAGCTAGAGAGCCAGTGTAGTGTATAGTTATATAATGTACGTATACGTCTATAGATATCTTTAAATTTATACATGTATGCTCAGCATTGTTTCGAACGGGCTTATATATACATACGTCTATTTGGCACATAGGGAGAGGAGCGTCTTAGAGAAAGCGTGTGGAGAAGGGAAACTGGGAAAGCAGCCATCTTGCCACAAACTTGACTCCACCAATCAGCGTCGAGATGTGGTCACCGTTGTACTCCGAGTTCTCCCAGCCTCTCGCCCATCTTCCAACCCTTTAATTGTAATCAATTTACTCTGGCAAGACTCACGCAAGAAAAGGGGTACCACCTCACCAGCAGTAGGCAGCAACAACGTAACCATCAAGTTCTGCCAGGCCCAACGCGACTATGGCTAAATAATTAGCGCAAGAGATTAATGGGCAAAAGTTAAGCATTGTTAATGATCTTGTTGGCCTGTGCGAAAGAGTGCGTCAACCCCTTCCTGATTCGTACTGCTTCTTGTGTAATCCACCCTTTGGGGCTAAAACAAGGAGTATGTATTACAGCAGGTAAAATCATTTTATTATCTACTCGCGTGTGTACGTATTTTAATTACGTGATCAGGGATTAAATTTTGATCCTGTTTTACATTTTTGACCAGGTTGCTCACTGGGACGCGTGTCTACGTCGTGGTCATCGTCGTCTTGGAGAACTGGATGGATCGGTTGTCTGGTACGTCAGGTTATTTGAAGAATGGAGTATTAACCTGAAACGTATTCAATTCCGAACCTTGTTATAATGAACGGCGCGTGTTCGTGAAACGAGTTTACCACCCTTTAAGAGTTTATAAGCACGACCCCCCTTCACCTGGAACGAGTAGGGGTTGCTTAAGGTCTTAAGTTCCTGACTCTGCACCTGCCGATGAAGAATATGTCTCAGCGATGACAGAAAGACGTTTTTGATTTTTTATTTTCAGTCTTGGGTCTTGGTACAATTTCTTTAAGATACCGCTGATAATTCAGTGATCGACTGTACTCGATTGTCATTGCATTTTTTTGGGGGAAAACAATTACTTTTCTTTTCAAGATTTGCAAAGGGAGAGACTGCTGTACGTCTTCGGTCGATCAGGTGAACCATTCCTCAATATTTATTCAAATTTCTGGTTTGGGGTAGTCGTGCTTAATAATTTTTTGTTCTTTCTTCGGCTGGTTAGGGGATGGCGGAATCGATTGGACGTTATCAGAAAGAGGAATAACGTACGATAGAAGAAAAAGTGGTATCCAGTCATAATATGTCGTTTGTTACTTTTTGAATTAACGTGATAATCAAGTGAGTATATTTCCCTTATATTCACGAGGTAATAAATCCTCTGGTATATACAAAAGTCAAACTCATACAATTCCACAGAACGTACATTAATTTTTGCACTTTTAGGTAATCCGTCATGGCATCTCCCTAACATTTTCGGAAGCCACAAAAAATCATGCACGAGGAAACGGCGAGTTGGATCGAATCGAAGGGATGTTTGTGGAGGAGAATAAAAAGAAATGGCGGTACAGTGAAATTATAAATTTGGAAAAAAAAACGCAGCGGATGAAACATTAATAAAGTATAAAGAGATAAAAAAGTGAGAACGCGCGCCACGCTCTTAATTCGCATGAGATACTTAATAAAGCAAATGAATACAAGGTACTCCGAAATGTTGGTGGTAAGGGAATGAAAGGAGGAGAAGGAGGAGGTCGTAGGCGGATGACGACGGCGATGGTGGTAGTTGGCGGCTGTTGAAGAAGGGGTGGAAAATACGGGGGTGGAGGATACGAGTACGAGAGAGAGAGAGAGAGAAGGAAGATGGCCGATCCTTTTTACAAGGGAGATCTCACTGCAGACGGGAGTCGAGTGGTTTTGAAGCTAATAAAAAAATTACCCCGCCGTATAAAACTCGACGATGTATAAAACGTTGCTGCGACATTCACCCCCAGTCGTGGGGCACAGCCGTTACCCAGGGCGCGTTTCAAAAAAAAAAAAAAATCGTAACTCCTTTGTCATTTCGAGTTCGCCCTCGACGCTCGGCCGCCAAATTGAAAACGCGTTGGTGGACGCGAACAATGTTTCCGACGTAGACGTCGATATTGCTCTTTTTTTATTTTCTCTCGTTCTCGATCCTCATCCCTTGCGTTTGTTTTTTACTGTACATCAACTTATACCTAATTGTATTCAAAATTCTTTGAAATGTAAAAACACCACGATGCAGTTATTACCTTTTAAATATTCAAACTACAGCCGGCTTTCTCTGTGAAATCTGTGTATAATTTTTGTTATATAAAAAATACCCAGTGAATGAGTACTATATATATGTATATAAATTCTAGAAAAAAAATCCTATGATATTGCAACGTCTATCCGCTGACATTTCCATAAGAAGAGTCAATGGCACGAAGTTAGGCGCTTGATTTCTCAAAAAAAAAAAAAAAGAAGTCAAAACCGAAGTTCTCAAGGATAGAAATGTCGACGGGTAAAGTAAACGACGCGCAAAGATCTTAATTAGTAATATAAAAAAATATTGACCAACATCGCGAAGAAATTTTTTCTCGAAATTTTCAAGGGGGTGAAAACCACCGCTGGCAGTGGAAAAGGCTCTTGACCGAACGCGATGAAAAAAAAAAAAAAGAAAAATAAATTCCAAGCAGTGGAGTGTCGCTGCCAGAGTGCAGCGAGGGTTGCGCGCGCACGCGATAGGCACCAGGTAAATTCAAAACCCGAGATTCTTCATCCCTCCCGTCGGAAATACACCCCCGGTGCTAATTAAAACCACACCACGTGTCTTTCCATGCCATGGGTACGAAAAATAAATGGGAAAAGATCTTTTCAGCGACCTCTTCCCCTCTCTCTCTTTCTCATTAATTCTCTCACCCGTTTCCAACCACTCTCTTTTACTGATCCAGCCACTCCACCCCCCCGTCACCCCTCTTCGTCATCGCTCAACGGATCTGTCTCTCTTGGTCTGCTCCTTCTCTCAACCCCCCTCCTGCACCCCATACCGGCTTAATTATCGTCCAAGTGTTCTTTAAAGAGCGAATTACACGCTCGATGTTTACTGCGCGCTCGAAGCCTTTTCATTTCCAGGCCCGAGCCTCTCCTCGAAGAGAGACCAGCGCGACTGACTGCCTGTTTTTCTTTTACGCCTCGGAGACTTTTTTTCCTTCAGCAATTTTTCCTCGCGGCGCACGGGGTAGACGGGGCAGACCGTGCAGACGGTGTAAGCGTCGACGATGGCCTCCTGGGTTCTCCGTGCTGCGACGGCAGCGTCCTCTCCGAACCCTCCTGCCTTAACCTAACCTACCCACCCGCAAGAATTCCCGGCAAACCATCCAACCGCACAGCCGTGCGTCCCGTTCCACTAATTTTTACCCCAGTTCGCGTTAAAACCACATCGCCATTTCCATCGCGGTTCAGAGCTTTCTTTTTCTCTTTTTCTTCAAGGACCTTCGCTCGGTCCGTGCGATAATCGCGAACCCGTGCGCACGTGGTCGTGATACCGTCGATGGGGATTGGTGAACTTTTCAGGGGACCGGAAGGGGCTTGATTGGTGTCAGGTATTCAGGAGTTCACTCGATCCGGTGACTTTTTATTTTTATTACAGGTAGCGCTGGATTCGTGGACTCTTCACGGGATTTCGACGTTGAGAAGGTGGAATCTGTCATTTCTTTTTTTGCAATATGGCGGTCTCTCTTGTGACTCTTTTTCTTTTAATTTCAAATCGGAACGTTGGCCCCTTAGCGAATTCTTTCTTTTGGTCTGACGGAATTGTGCGACTTCGGGTCTGGGGAGGGGGGTGGAGGGGGGTGGAACCATAGCGCGTCGACTTTCCAATAAAGTTTCAGGCTGACGAGTCACTTCTTGCGGGAAGGTTAGGATACGAGGTTAGGTTAGGCGTGACGTTTCAGGGCAATGTTTTTCCATTCGATTTTCCACCATTTCCCGAAGCGTCAGGGGGACGCCTCCCCCCTCCAACCCAACCCCCGGAATTTTCGGTCTTCCGTACCCGTCAGACGATATTTCGAAAGCGGACCCCAGGGCTGTGCCTATAACCTCCCTTGGGCATCCCCTAGGCTACGGGGGTGCCTTACAAGAATGGTAGATAGAGCTTTAGGCAGGTGGAGTGAGGTAGTAACGGCCACCAGTCCAAACCCCCGTAAGAGGGTTTTCCCTCTGATATATTGCCTCTCCGGCAACCCTCACGCGCCCTAAACCATCCCTTATAGCCGCCATCTTGAAGGACTCACCTCCCCCCCTGGTCGCCCGCCCACGATCGAAAATCCCGTTAGAGTTATACGGGCTTAGCGTCCATTTTGACAAGGGCTGCTACCGCTGCACCCCATTTCTCCCCGTCTCTACCTTGGCGCTCCTCTACAGCCTTCCACCACCCCCCCACGCGCCACCCTAAAATCACCCTAAAACCATACCCTACACGCTGCCACCCCTCGAGTACCTACTACTCCCCCCTTGGGTTACAAGGCTACCCACCAGAATTCCCAAGAACTTTCACGGGGGTGTTTCTAGCTATTTCTGGAATTCGAAAAGGGACGCGCAACCAGGAATCAACCCCCATACGCAACCACCCCCCTTTCCATCCCCTCTAACGCGTAACAAGAAACCTCCACGTATCTAACCGTCTAATGCGTCTCTCTCTGAACCAACCCCTCAATCCTTAAGACTCTTCGCCCCGCGGAGAACAGCAAACTGCATTTTTCGGAGGTCCCGCGTGCTCCGGATTTTCTCCCATGATGCTCCACTCCCGCATTCTAGAAGGTTGTCGGGGGATTTGATTATGCAAAGCGACCCTCGCCGTTCCTATTTCTTCCACGGTGGGACACGTACCGAATAGGTACCGAATGTACCCTTCGACGACAGCTCAGGAACGTCGATGGACCCCGTATCTCCTCGAGTAGATGATCGTTACGTACACCCAGCCCAACCTGGCGGAATGTTCTATTCTCAATCTTCATCCAGCGAGGGACGTTCGCGGTGAGAATTTCCAAACTGAAATTCAAAAAGGTACGGTACTGAGTAATTTTTATATATTTTCTTCGGTTGATTTAATGACGTCACGAGGTAAGGACGATTTTAGTTACGAGGGGTTAGACGGGCAACTTCGCGATATGGAGGATATACCGAATGTTGCTATGTGCGTTTTACCCTTTATTTTTTAAGGGTCCTTTTTTTTTATCATCCCTTAACTATATACACGTACCCAATAGTACCTCCCTGTCAGCTTATGGCACTCGATTTGAATACTGTCGATTTTCAATTGTTGCGGATCGGAGCGCGGCGAAGAAGAAAAAAAAGGAAACGTATATAATTTGGGTCCCCCGGCAGCTGCGTGGGTCCCAGATATGCAAAGGAGGGTGCAAGGGAATTAGAATATCCTCGCGGTCTCATTTGAATTTCAATCTCGCGCTACGGATTTTCGGGGTGCCCTACGCCTTGCTACCAACCCCCCGAAGCTCTCAGGTAACTAAAGGGTTAGGAAAATATGGCGACCATTAAAATCTGGCCTACCTGGAATTTTAGGCCTGCGCTCACCTCATTAGAGCCGCGTTAAATATTCAATCCGGGGCTCGCATATTGGGACTCTCGTTTGTATCTAGGATGCCTACGCGGTGCCGTGCAGTTGGGCCTTACTGAATTTCTGGGCCAGACTAACCACCTTCGGTATTTGGTTGGTAAGTCTCAATTTCCAAAATGGCCGTTACTGGTTACCAGAAATATTTTTATAATTTTTTTTTCAAATTTTTCGAAATTCCCTGTTTTTCATGTCGAGTAATCTTTGTCTATACTCGTGCTAATTTCTCGAAGTACTGTCTGCCAACTTTAAATACTTCAGTTTCTGTCTGATCCCCGTCTAATGCAAATTATACACGCAGTAAGGCCCCGTATCTTGTAACACTGAATTCTCCTCGTTCTGTATGTACATATATGTATATGTGTACCTCTGCAAATTTTCCTATCCATATCGCGTAACGCACACTGGATAAGACGGGAAGCCATAGCCCGGGGCCTTTCCTTCTCTGCGAAGCGTTTCTATAGCGTTTCAGGCGGGTACAGTCGGATCCAGAGAAAACATTGATGCTACGAACCCATCCTTGTTTTTCTTGAAATAACTAGATTTTTCACCAGGATCAAAATTTCGCTCAAATTCACCACTTCCGTTTTATATCCCAACGACCGTTTTTCGGATCAACGGATTTCCGCGGTATCCGGAAATTTTCCAAAATTCTATAACTCTCAGGTATTTTTTGTAAAATATTTTTATTATTTTCACACAGCGAGTCTGACGTCATGCATCGTCACGCCTGACGTTTTACGAAAATTGAATGTTATTATTCGAGGATTTACATGTGCACGTGAATAATAATTTTTCTCAAAATTCCCAATGGAGGTTAATAATATCGTGACGTCATCTTTCTCAGGAATTTTTGGGGCACACTGTACCAACCTGCTACACGTCGAGTCCGTCAAGTAACTCGCGCGAGCCCCGTCGTGTGTGGACTGTAAGTTTACCGTGAACGGCAAAATTTTTGACTGACGTCGCGACGGCCCCCGAGCCGTCAAGTATGGCGGCTTGGAAAGTTTTGCTTTTCTAGCCCCGGGGATTTTGGTTAGAATATTGAATCTGCAGAGTGGAGGCTCTGTAACGAGCGCCGCATACTATTCGCTAACACGGCTAGATATACCTTCCTTTTCTCGAGCCTTTTTATTTTATTTTTTTTCCATTGCATTTTGAACTCCCGTACTCGAGAATCCACCCTGCGGATGTCCACCACCCTCAAACGACTGGAAAAAAAAATAATAATTTTGAGAAAAAAAAAATTTCAACCCTTGGACTATCTGGCCTCTGACGTATGTACTGCGAAGAGATACCCGTTAGAGTCTGTGTTCTTTATTTACCGTAGACCGCTACGATTCCTACGAGTACCATGAAGCATCTAAGGGTAGTTTTTTGAAAATGAAAATTACCCCTAGGATTTAAAAATTTTTGAAAATTATCATTCACATCTTTTTTTAATGCCACCTTTTGTTCGAAGGGGTTGAACACATTTTTCTTAGGGGATGACGTGCTGAATATATTGGAACTTTTTGGATTTGATATACGAGGGTCAGGCCATGTTTCCGCCTGTTTTGACCACCAAAGGGGTCGGGGATGGGCCGCACGCCCAAGGTCAGCAAATGACCCTTCGGCCATTCCGGTCGCGCCCTGTAACTAGCTCGAGGGTCTCGCACGCGCCTGTTTCTACCCTTAGACCTTTTTTGGGGATGACCGCTTGGAATCCCACTGACCAAATTATCGTGCTGTGTACTGACTATGGCTACCAGGTATAAGCGTGTTAATAAAGCGTGCATGAAATATAGCGGGTCTATATCGTTTCGTAACGATTTAACGATCGTGTAGTTTGTTTCCTCGTGGACTCTGGGCCAGCGAACGAATGGCAGACAGAAATAAGGGATGTTACGGTAAAAATCGAAAAACTTTTTCCACGTACTTAGCGAAAGTGCAAAGCGTCGGTGCTGTAAAACTTTTTCTATGAGGTTGCCAGCCAGGATTGTTATTACGATTTTTTCGTAATTTACTTCGCGGCATTTTAAATTGCCCGCAATTTTTTTATTCTTAAAACACATTTCTTTTATCATGGGGTGAATTCATCAAGATTACGTAAGCCGACACTGACCTGTGACAAATTTCAAAAATAGTATCCATCTCTCGAGAATGTTTACCCAGAATTCTCTTTCTAACAGGATTTTCATAATGACCGACATCATCCCCCTAAATGTAAAAAAAAAAATCTCCCCAATTTTCCTCAACGTCCTCCAACCCCGTGCGTAACGCCGTTTTATGGGTTTAAAAGAAAAGAGCAAATTTCTTCTCCTCCTAACTAATTATCGTTGGTACCGCAAAATTCTTTTAGTAGACTAAGGGTGGTTTTTTTCTACCCTTAATCAAGTGCGTCCAATCGCATAAGAAATATCGACAGTACGCCATTCGACGGTACGCAACTCCATCGACGAAAGTTCACGCTGTGGTATGTGCTCGAAAGAATATATTTTTTTTTTGATTCGAAAATAATAATAATAAAGACCAGTCCTCGGATATATCAAGAGTAAAATAAGAAAGAAAAGCCAAGGGATGGCAACTGCACAAGGGATGTTCTCGCAAAGCCATAGAAGCACACCCCCTTTCGGGTAGCGCACTCCGGAGCCATCGAGAGTGTCCCGACCACCCCCATCGGCCTCGATATTAAAAATTTCAATATCCTAGCCCCAGGGGTGGAAAACACATAATGTATTCAGGTAACGTCCCGGCCATTCTATCGGCGAGAAAAACGTACAGTTTTTCGACGAATCAAACCCACCCTCCGGGATTCTTTCAGAATTTCCACTACCACCGTCGCCCCCGCTGTCGCCCTTCCTCGCCGCCCCTGCCGAGCAGCCACCTCATTCTGCCTACCAACTTCCTGTTCTTCGCGTACCGAAACGTCCTCTCCTTAAGCCAAGGGACGCGCCACCACCCCAGCTCCTCTGCACTTACGCTAATGCGAATATATCGGGTCTATCCTCCAACCCCCTAATAGGCCCCAACTTCAAAATTCACCCCCCAAAGTCGAAACGAGATAAAGGAAACGCGGCCAAGAATCACGGGACATTTCGGATCATCCAGAAAGACCAGATCGTCGTTCGCCATCGAGCGACTCGACCGAAAGAATTCTTAGGGGTAGTTTCGGGGGGGGGCCTACCCAATCCTCAAAGTCTCAGGGGGTTCCCCTCGACCTCCCGCACCCCGAGCAAGCTCAATAATTCTTACGAAAGGGAAGCATCAGGCTTGCCAATGACTCGGCAGTCTCCATGGGTGAAAAATTCGATTTCCATCCCGAGGGGGGGGTGGTTGAAGGAAAAACCGAAATATAGGACCTCGGAATCAACCCTCGGCGAACTGTTTACGGGGGCCATGGTCTAAACAACTTAACGATAAAATTTATAGTTCCATAGCACGCCTACCCTTAGGGCTCTCTCCGTGGTTAGGGGTGCGCGAGACGGGACTCTGGAAGATCGTTGGAAGAGGCCGGGGGGGAGGGCCCTGAGGAAGGGTAAGGGATGAGGGTGGCTCAGGGGGATGGTGCCTAGGCATTGGTGGAATAGGGTGGGGGGGTTGGAAAGGGCCTTAGCTCTACATAGGAGGTCTCTTGTACAGGACTTTTACCCTGCAGAGTTGCGTCGTAATTTATGGATGCCGTTCCCTTATCCGCAGGATACGAACTCTACTCTCCCCACACGTTTGCTGTCCCTCTATCGATCCTATATACCGCCACGTAACGGGTGTCCTGGAAGTATTACACCGCGATCCAGAAGCCAGCCTCCGGTATCTTCGCCTGATAGATACGTAAATTCATTGGAATTCATTAGAATGCATTACTCGCTTCCACCTTGCCACTGGTGCCTCCCCCCCCCCTTTGATTAAATTTTAAACTGTAGATAATCCGAGATAAAGGATTAGTCTGTTATCAAACCGTAATCGAGTACCAGGGTATCCAACATACAAAAAAAAAAACACACCACCCTCCGTAAAATTTAATACAGTAATTTATCGGGATAAAATTTCTTTTTATATATAATAATAATAATAGCAGCGTATCGAATAATTTTTTTTATTATTATTCGATCGAGCCTGGCGTTTAATTAATTAAATAGATAGCAGCCAATTTCTATAGCGAATCCAAGAAATAGCATGGCTACCCGTTACATGGCGAAACACACCCTGTACAGAAATGCTTGGTTTGCGCGAGTGTGGGTGTGTGTGTTAGTCCACCCTCGAGGGAGCGTGGTATGGTGTGGCGAGAGAGGGATGAGAGAGAGGGAGAGAGAGAGAGAGAGGCACGTCTTATATTGATTTCTGTCCACGCCACCCCCGTCCGACCTCCACCCTCTGCCCAAGCCCCGACTCGAAGCCCCGGAGGCAGGTATGGGGTGAGTCCCGCTCGCCGCACTTTCGACGGGCGGGAGCCCTCGGGGGTGGTACTCTGTCACATTCACCCCCCCCCCCGTCAGTGTCCCCCCTCTCCAAAACCCAAACCCTCGCCAACCCCCATTCAAATAACAGGCACCAAGGCTGGGGGGTGGCCTGACAGAGGGTGAGTTTCGTCCGGCCAAAGCACACCTCGATCGATTGGGCTTGTCCAAGGGGGAGAGCCCGAGTGTGTGTAGGTTGCCATGGAAACCCACCCTCATCACGGGGGTGAAACGCCATTGGCCGGCTCCGACCTCGACCAATCCGGCTTCTACGACCTCTTGGTCCACCCCTGCCATTATCTCGCCACTGTCCACCCTTTATACTTTGTGCCAATAATAAATGTATACGGAGTCGCGGTACGCGATGGCCGATACCTCTTATCGCGTCGCTTATCGGACACGTGATCAATTACTTTTATCGGGTCAATTACTTTTATTCGCGTATTCAAATGATTCTCGAGAGAATCTTTCGTTCAATTATCAAGCACGCGATCTTTCGTTGAAACAGGGGATTCCCCGTTCGCTACTTGTTGGCTGTGTCTATCGCTCTTTTTCTTTCTTTTTATTCATCTTCTACTTCCCTCTCTCTCAGTCTACTTTGAATACTTGGCGGGAAGTTTTAATTTATATACACACTACTTCCATTCACGTGAAATTCTCGAAATGTCATTTTCACCCCTTATCATTAAAATCTCGTACTTTTTTCACTCAAAACCCCACTTGCCCCAGTGTCAAAAAAGGGTACTTGAACCTTTCCTAAGGACTCGCGTCCCTACGTCACTTACGAAAGTGTCATGGAGTGCAGGTATCCAGATAATCTGCCACCTCATAAAAAGTACACTCCCATCGACAGGAGCAGGTAGACCACCTTTGCCCTTGACTGAAAAATTGGAAAAACAAAAAAATTTCAATCGACCCCAAAAATATTTTTCTAAACGACACAGGTGTTTTCGTTGAGAAAAAAATTTTTCTCAGCCACCGTCAAAATCCAAAATTCCGTAAAACCCTCAAAAAGGCTTAACGCCCGTATAACGAAGTACAGGGATTCTAGAAAAATAAGAAATACGAAAATATTCACATCCACTCAGCGTTACCAACGTGAAGGTCTCGCAGGTTCAACGTAGAGACTTTCCTATGCAGTGGTACATGCAATTACGTAATATATATATATATACATATATATTATATAGGTATATACACAAAAGCGTATCAGTCGGTTAGTACATAGTGGATTATATGGAGCGCAGCAGGTAGCTCGAGGAGGCAACGAACTCATAAAATAATTTAACCCACTTTAAGAAGAAAATTAACAGAATGGCGAAAGTCTTTAAGATCCCGCAACTCAGTCTCGGCGGTGCCCCCTCCCCTCGTTTACCACCCCTCCTCGTACCCCGTGCTAAAGCTTCGTGCTTTTCTCACTTTCTCCCATCTCTCTCTCTCTCTCTCTCTTATTCATTGAGCAGCATCCCCCACCCTCGCCACGGCACTTTCTTCATTGACTCTTTCTTTCTACTACGCGAGCGTAGTACGCGAGGGGGAGAGGGGGGAGGCATCGCTGGCTGCTCCTCTGTTTTTTCTCTAATTATGAATGAAAACCTTGGCTGCCGTAGGAGATGAAAAGAGTGGGAGGGAGGGAGGAGAAGTAGGAGGGGAGGGAGAAAGAATTAGGAGCAAGAGAGAGAGAGAGAGAGAAAGCCTCTCTGGAATTTCTGGCGATCAAAGTCGCCGACTGGTATTAAAAAAAAAGTTCTAGAAGGAATCGCGGGAAATATTTTTAAAAAAATTTTCGAAAAATCCATCATCCACCGATTCGATAGGAACGTATTTTCGAGATTTTATGCATTACTTTTTTTTTGAGGGGGGGGGGGTGAAATTTTTTTTTCAAATTTCATCTTTTGGCTATGACGTCACTGTTAAGGAGGATACTCGCGTACAAATTGACGCGATCTGGATGATACACCTGGTGAAGATCATTCGGGATAACCTGAGAGTCGCTGGGGTGTCGTATCCTATTCGCGTTTAAGCTTCAGGGTACCTATGAGACTCTGCTCGGAGCAGGGTAGGAATTGAGCTAAAGAGCATCGAGGTAGAGGACCATATAGGGGATGATGCTTGGTTGTACAAGGGTTGATGTTGTTTCAGGTAGAAGCTAAGCTGGCGATAAAGAGGCTGCACTAGGAAAGGATATACAGGGTGAGCTGGTTGGAAGAGGTGATTAGGGTGTGGCTCTGTAGGGGTAGAATCATCCCTTAGGTGTTAAATAATTTTTAATTTTTTTTTTACGGCGCTCTAATTCACCCCCAATGCATTTCTGGTAGTCGGGAGGTTCCCGTTGTAGTTTTATGCACTGCCGAGAATGCTTGCGATTCCATGGGAAGCAGCCTTATTCTCAATGTGCGATTTGGCACGCGGGAAATTTCGCAGGTGGTCTTGTCGGGAGCTCGAGGATCGGAGGGTCGTTTGCACCGGAGCGAAGTTATCGTAACGAGTCGTACGGTGGAAATAAAGGGGTTTCGGTTTGCGTTGCTGCTTCTCATCGGCGACGTCTGGAGATCTTTGGTACGGCGAACACAGAATGGCTCGAGGTAACGTAATCTTTTTGATAAAGGAGCCGACTGTAGGAACGAACCGAGGACGAGGTTGATTCCCTACGTCATTTACGAAAATAGGATTATGCTATATGCAGGACCATGCCGAATCTTTGGGGGTTGATGGATTTCGCCACGTAATTAATATTAAGAAATCGACGTCTCTCGCACGTGTATCGTCGCACGTAGCAGTCCGAGCAGAGGATTCTGGGTAAACGAAGTCTCACGACTTTACCCGAACACTTCCGAACGTCTTGCCGAACGAATTATCCACGCGACAATCGCAGGGCGCGTTTCGAGAGTGCGAATTTCGGAGACTAGACTCCCATGAAATTTGGGTCGTACTTAGAAATTTTGACAACCCTTAGTAGAACAACCCTTAAATCTATGGATTTTTCGATAATTTGACGAGTCATGGATTTTTATGTTTCGGGAAATTTTTTTTTTTTCTTCAGGGGGATGAAAAACTTCTGTTCGAGAAGCAGTGACCTGTGAGAATTTTTTTTTTTTCACCATTACGGGTCACGGGGTTGAATTTCGTACTGAGTCGCGTCGAGGGGTGAAGTGGGGTTAGCGGATGGTGATACTGCTGGATACAGTCAGACAGGTATATATGTAGACGAGGTAGAGTGTAGGGTAGGAATTCCTGGGCCAAGGCGGTTTTCAATTTTCGATGATTCCGCCGAATTCGGTAACAGTGTTAGGGGTAGTTCGTTGCCGTCCTCCCTGGCTTTGCCGGATGGTGGTTTCAGGGGGTTAAGACAGCGTGTGTGGGAGGAGGCGTGGCATCGGGGTGGTCGCTGGCCAATCAGCAGCCGGGACTAGCCACCCCCCCGACCACGCGGTCCACATCCCCCAACATACATATTGATCTCGTGGTCCCTCAGCCTCCAACCCTCTACCATCGCACACACCTTTCTCCCTGTTAACCCACGTCCTCTTAGCTCGCTACCAGAAGGTCGGATCTGACCACGTATGAACTCCAGAATTCTGAATAAAGACCTCATTTTCAATGGCTTACGTCATTTTTACTACCCCCAGCAGAAGTCGACTAAAGTTCCACGTGACCCTTTTTCCTTTATATCACATAAAAAATCGAATTTAAGTTTAAAAAAAAAACACTGTTGCACTTACATTTCTTTTACGTGAAAAATATTTTTCGATCGTTGCTTTCCAAAAATTTGCATTTTTTTCACCAAATATACGCTGCCACGAAATTTTGTCATATTTCACCAAATTTTCATTTGGCTCGCAGTCTGGGAATAGACGCTAAGTTATCGTAATCTCAAATCAGACAGGCTCCCATATCATTAATTATCCGTTAATGAATTATTATACGGTGGACCTTTGACCCGACCGCTTATTCTCAGCAACCTCAGAAAAACAGACCATGAGGGTCCTAGCCATATATGGGTAGAGATCTCGACAGAATGATTAAAAAATAATTACACGATCAAATCATCCCTTAAGTGACGTCATCTCAACGTAACCGGGGCGTCGGGCTATTTTTATTTTTGGGGTACCGACCAGGAGTCGTCCGTTGAGAAGGTCGCCTTAATGCCGTCGCCGTGGCTACAGGAGACAGTGTTAACGAGAATGAACGAGAGAGGGGGATGAGATTGAAAAAAAATCGGTCAGCTTGGTAAAGAGGGTAAAAAAGGAGTAAAGCGACGAAAGGGGGTTGAAAGGTGGACAGGGTGGTAGGTGATGGGTCGGGGGTAGATCGGGACGGGGGGGGTGGCAGGGGGCACGTGGAAACGGAGTAGAAGAAAGAAAGAACCGAAGGAATAACAAAGCCAGCCGTAGTTCCCACAAAGGCACAGCCCCCGGCTGAAACAATGCAGCCGCGCAAAAACAAAGAAATAAACATGAAAAGACAAAAGGGAGCCGTTTGAATCCGTAATTTGCCCCCGCGTTCCTTTGTCTTACCGTACCGCGTGCCCGGCGAATACAGTCGAAATAGCACCCCTCCCCCCTCTGGTGTACCGATTTGGAATCCTGGTGCCCCCCTTAGTCGTTTTGAAAACAACCCCCTCGCCCCCCTCCCTGGAGCCGTCGCTCGGTCTTCTTCGTCGTCTTTAGAATGAAAAATCCCCCTTTATTCGAAACGTCGACTTTTGCGGTAGGTCATGGTGCTCAATGTCTCTCTCTCTCTCTCTCTCTCTCTCTCTCTCTCTCTCTCTCGTTGTTTTTCGGTCTTGTTCTCTCTTTGTCTTTTGAAATGTCGTAAAAGTTTTTATGCCTGTAAAATTAAGCAGACGCTCGGGAACGAAGGGAAACACCAGGGGTGGTTTCGGAAGGGGGCGGCGGGGGGGGGGGGTTGACGGGTACAAGACGGAGGTGTCCTCGTGGAATCTTACTACCCCTTAAAAAAGAACGGGAAGTCAGGAGGAATTGTAGAGGGGGATAGAAGGAATGAGAGAAGAATGCCGGTGAAAGAAGGTCTGATAAATAGAAATGGGGTGACGAAACGAGGGTGGAATAAGGAAAGAAATAAAGTTTAGAGAGCGTCCGATATTTGGTGAAAATTATTTTTTGGGAGAAGAATGGATTGGGTTTTATGAAAAAAAAAAATTCTTAAGTACTTTGAGAATAAATTGGCTTTAAAAAAAATTAAGAAATGTCAAAAAGGAAATTTAATGTTTCGATGTGTAATTTGAAAAAGTTGAATTTCGCGGGCTTTTAGATTATGGAACGATTATTAGCACTTAGCCCGTGAGGAAAGGTAATGGCAGTTTAACTTTAAAGAAACGATGACGGAAGAACGAGTGAAAGGAGAACGAAAGGTGAAAGGTATAGGGGTTGGTATCCATATAGAAATCGCGTAATCTCGGAGTTCGCGTGAAATTCTTTGAGGAAAGTTTTCAAGAAACTCTTTCCTCATTTCTCGTAGTTGAATTATTCACAAGCCTCTTCTCGCTTTTGTTTCTGGGCCAGGGTCGTACCTAGTATATACAGGATCCCCGACGCGTACTCTCTCCTTCTCTCTTTTTCTCTCTCATTCACATCGACTTCGTTCTTTCTCTCTTGGGTCAACGAACTTCCCTTAAGCGAGAGCCAGAGAGAGAGAGAGAGACAGAGGTTTCTTAAACTCCAAGAATACCCGGATCACTTTACGTTCTCATAATTTACATACCAAACGAATGAGAGGTATTTAAATCGAAGAAAAAAAAGTCATAGATAACACAATTGATAAGAGAAGTAAAACTCACCCCTGCGATTTAACGTCATAAGATACCATAAGAAAGCCACAGAGTACTTTTTGAAAAATGATTAAAACTGTACAAATCTTTGGGAAACCTTCTCGAAGCTTCTAGAACCTTCCGACCCCTCATAACTTTATTTATAGAAGACACATTGTAACGGGGGGCACCCATTCTTCAAGACGGATCCACGGGGGTACCGGATTTTCTGATCGAATGACATGGTCCCCCCTTTACCCCCTTTTTTCGAAAAAAAAGGGTATGACACGAATGGGTCCATACGTTACGGTACCTTAAAGGTACAGCATCCTCCGAAAGGGGTTTCTCCACGTGCGAAAGGGTTGCTTCTGAAAATTTCACATAAACAGACAATAGGGGTCTTATCTCAAATTTCTCAACCCCCCGGTTTCTCCGTGGTTTTCGTTCCTTCCTTTTTCGACCTTCCTTACATCCATCATTTCATTTTACGTTATTGGGAGGATGCCTGGACCGACCATCTCTTTCTTCGTATCCCTTTCTATTTCTATAAGGCTTATGTAGAAATCACGTGCGTACAGTCGCGGCATTTGTGTTGGTTACCATGAAGAGAATTAATATATGTAAGCTCTTCGTGAAGACTGTACGTGCTCACACATTGATGTCGCGCAGGGCCTATGGGGAACCTATGGGGTTTCCGCGCTCTTTAACCAGAATTCGAATATCAGTTATTGATGGGGGTCCCTGAGTTTCCTGGCCGTGAGAATTACATCCGTGCACGTCGCCTCGGGCTGAATTCTGAATAAATCAGATTTCGGCATCTCTAATTCGTGCCAGCAGCATCAACCGATTCAAGCCGACCTTACGAGGTTTCAGGATCGTTTTCACGTAGCCGCGCGAAGCGACGGTTCATTTGCATTTGTTTCGGGTAGTCGAGCGATTTTGGAGCGCAATGTTTTATTCGAGAAAAAAAAATAAATCAAAATACGTAAGTATAATTTTTTTAGCTATTCCAAAAACCTATCCCACGATTTAATAAAATTTAAACGTGACGTCATTAACATCGATTTTTAAATTTTCACGAAAAAAAAATATGTCAAACGGGGAGAAAATCCGTATCCGACGGATCGCGGAGACGCGATAAAGTGCGTCCGAATTGGGATGAAAGGAAGAGTTCAACCCCCTTTTCAGAGATGGGTTGTATTCACGTGAAATTTTGTCAGGCATAAAAAATAAGGGATGCTCGAGGTAACATCCCTAAAAATGTATATTCTCCGAAGCGAAACGAAAGGGGTGGGATATGAATTTATAATTTTTAAATTCGACCCATGACAACGTTACCCCATTCGACTGTCGGCCGCGTCATATAAATCAAAATCAGTTGCATTGTGACGAGAGAGAGAAGAAAAAAAAAAAAAAACTCGGTCAGCTTCAACAAAACCCATCCCCACCCCGGGGGGATGGTCTTTGGCCGTAGAGGAGGTCTCAAAGGCCAGGTAGAAATTTTGCCGGTGCCGTCACTTCCGCCTGCCCGTAACTCACGCACATTGAGAGAGTATCGGTCCGGGATATACATATGTATGTCGGCATAGGGTACAATGTATTCAAATTGCACGAGGAGAGAAAAAAAAGAAAGGGGTGGTTGGCCTTTCGGGGATGATGGGTAAAAAATGCGACAGACTGGTTAACGAAGCGAGATGGTCCATTCAAATGATTCAATGGGATGCTGAGTCTGCATCCCCATCCGACGCCGATCTAGCTAGGCTGCGTTAACTAGACGGATAGGTGGCAGCCATATGTCAAAAAAAAACCTCCCTCTTCCGACTTCCAAAAGCGATCGCGACGGTCGTACCGGTTATTAAAAATTCGAAAAAATTTTGAAAATTTCCAAAATATTTATGCCAACAAAAAATTCCCAAAAGTTACCCAATATCCAAAACCGACTCTAGTCGTCCGCGAGTCACGCGGTCGATCACCCAGAATTCTCCTCCACTTCCGGTAAGCGGCTCTTACTTTAAAGCGGAAGTTCACGGCGTCTTTTAAAAAAAGGAACAAAAGAAGCTCGACGCGTCTTAAATGAACGCGCTACTTGTTGCTTAGGGGGTTGAATACCGGGGGTGGGTTACCAGGACGAAGGTGGCGTCGGCGTCGGCGTCGGCGGTGCCGGTACTCGCGATAGCGAAGTAGAGGGTGGCAGCCAGCAGAAAACTGTTTCTCTTTTGTTTTTATCGTCTGGAGGAACCAGGGCGAAGAAGAGGGGGGTTGGCGGGGGGTGAAGAAAATCGCAATTAAAAATGTAGTTCAAGGTCGGAACCTCGGGGGGGTAGCTTGAGCTTTTAACTTGGCTCGGAGAATTCAACCCCCCTCCTCAACGTAACGTCGAGACGCCCGACGTCGTTTTATTTTTCTTCTTTTTCTTTTCCTCTTTCTTCCTCCCTCCTTTCCTTGCTCTCTTAATTTCATCCCCCTTCACCAGACTGACTTACTACCCCTCTTCGCCTCCCACCCCCATCAGACTCTCTCGTTTAAGGACTTTATCCTGCCAACTCTTCTACGTCCCCCCTTCAGCCACCACCCTGCCCCCCCCCTCCTTTGCAGAGGGGTAGGGGGTGACTTTTTAAACAGAAACTCAAGAGATACCCTGACTCTATGATTTTTCATGGCAAGAGGATTCGTATTCGTTCCCCATCTTTTTTTTTTCTGTTTTTATTTTTACCTGCCAAGCCGATCTCTAGGGATACGCTGCAGGTATTAGATATTGACACACGTAACCCGGTGCTACTGAGCCACTGTACCATTCCGACCCCTCCTCCCCCCGCCGCCCCTCGTAAAAATCCCTTTGACGTATTTTCCATTCTTTTTTTTTTCCCCAACAAAAAGCGTCACCTGTACCGTTTTCGGGATTACGTTTGTACCCAACCTGGTAAGGGTTGCATGTTGCGGGGAAATAGCCAGATATAGGTTCTCGCTGTGAGAGATCGTAATGGGAAGAGAAGGGGTGGGAAAAAAAAAAGAAGAGAAAAAAAAAAAAGAGAGAACCCACCACCACCGCGGGGTTACCCGGCGCACAATGGGGCAACAACATTATTGGCTTTTCAGAATGGTATTTACCGAAAATAACCAATTTGAAGGGATAATGGTGCGACTCGTGACACTCGGGGTGGTATGTTTTTTATCATGACGTACCGATTCACCACCCCTTGTACGAAGATCGTCAAGCTAATTAATTATCGATTGATCGTCGATTCCCTTGCTCCCGTTAACCCCTTCCTTCCAACCCCCCTTTTTTGCACGGGCAAAAATTTTTTTGAGAAACAAAAAAATTTTCATAATTAAAAAAAACACTCCACTAAAAAAAAAGTTCTTCGAAAAATACATTGTATCCCGGAATCCAAAATTGACTCGAATTAATAAACTACCCCCTACACCCATCGCGACTCGTGTACGCATAGGGTGTTTTATATTCCCTATAAATGGGGAATCCTTTGAAAGAAATCGTGAGAATTCAAGCGAGGAGCAACTAAGGAATTGAATCCTCGCGAAGCGAGAGGCTGAGTGGTATATATAGTACGATAAACATATATATATACACCCCCTCGTACATACCCCCCCTAAAAATATACTATATCAGAAAGGTATATAGAAATGGCCGAAGGAGAAACGTAGCTGGTGGCTATGGGATCCAAAGGGGGTAAACCGAAGAGATAGGGAAAGGAGTAGGTAGGAGTAGGTTGAAGGATAAGGGTTGGCTGGTGGGGGTGGTGGGTGTTCGCATATACCGTATATACATATATACATAAAGGAAGAGCAGAAGGGCGGACTCCCATCCGCAAAACTGTCTATATTTCTTCCGATCTTCCAGGCGACCCGTGGTAAGACGAGGGGACGAGTCACGTCTTAGGTGTACAGGGATGCTGGGTCCAGGGGGGGTATAAGAGGAAGAAGGAGGGCGCAGGGCAATAGTTTCGCCGAGTTTAGCCCTGAGGACATCAGCCAGTCCTTTCCTCCTACCCTTAGCCCACCTACCCTTAGACTTCCCACTACCCATGACGTACCGGTTCCTGGAGGTATACTCCTTACGTTCCCGTCACCCTCCCCGCCCGCCCCTCCCGCTGATCCCGTAGGAGGGCGAGAGGGGGGGGGGCCTTCATTTGTTTCAGCAGGAATGGTGGTAGGTGGTTACGTCACGTGTTGGTCGTCATGGTAACCCTCTGGGCTTGCCGAGAGGGGATTTCCTATGTTGTCGGCTAAGACGACAACGACGACGACTACTACCCCGAGGTGGGACGACGCCTCGACGTCGAGTCCCTTTTTACCCCGCTTGCGGGCCTTCCGCTCTGACGGGACGTCGGGACGTCAACCACGTGACCACTGCTCGAGCGGAAATTATTTCTTTACAGTTAACCCTTTGATCTCTGGGTATGAGCTCGATGGGACTCCTTCCGGTCCTGCTGCCGGATGTGATACGTCATTCGTACCCATATACCCCTGTCGATAGACTCGACGAAGGAGAAGAGTTTCTTATTTTGTCATTGGATATATATATATATATATTTCATGTCCTCGTACGTATCTTGCACATGGAGATGGATTCTTTGTGGCATTGGTTTACCCTGCTACCTAACCCAACCTTGCGCTCTACGTAGGGACGGAGTATTCCACAAGGAGGGAAATTAGAAGCGTGCTCCTTCGTCCTGAAACCTTCCTGGGAGGATATTTCGTTCGTCGTCCTCGAATGGCAAGAATGGCTGATGGCAGTTTCGCGAAGCGTGTGTTTCTGTCTCACTCTCTCTCCCTTGGTATACAGTCGTATTCACTCCGGTCTCTGTCGGAGTCGAGAAATCTTCCTGCTGTAATTACAGGACTGTGTCTCGCGACCTGGAATATCCTGTAGGACTCGTACGTGTAGGTGTATATGTATATCAGAAGTAGATAACGAAGAATAATCCTTAACGGCCATCTTGATTATCCCGCGACCATGCTGAAGGATATTCAGTATTCGAATCAGCATCTAGAGATGGATCTCGTAATGGGGTATAAATTGTCTATTTGTTAACTTATTTCCCTGCATCGTGCTAATGCAAAATGACGTCTGGCTGTGTTCCTAAAGCCATTTAAAGTTCTCCCGTGAAAATAATTAGACAATACCTATCCCTCCAGGTTCCTGCGGTCTCCGGTTCCTTACTGCGTCTTGGTATTGTTTCCCTCTATGTTAGAAATTAATTTGAAGTTGCCTAGGCAACCCTAGCTTGTTCTAAGGTGCCCCGCTCCACTCCCGGCAGTCAATAAGGACTACCCAGCAAAGCAGTTTCGAACTTGGTTACCGGATAGCAAAGGATTCGATCAACGGCGCAATGAAAATTTTGGAAATCGACTTCGGTACGGATTTTTGTGAGATATCGATAAATATTCAGGAGCGTTTACGGAAATTGAAGATTTCATAGAAAAATGTATTTTTTATCGAAAATATTTTTTGGGAATTTCCTAAAAAATTATTTTCAGATTTATCGAAAACTCGTGTTTTATCTTGGAGGCATGGATTTCTAGGGTTTTATGGTGGGTCCTAGGGAATTTTCTCTGGCGCTTGAACTGTCCTGGGAATTGCTCGTGCCCGTCGCTGAAAGGGGGTGGTTTAAGGGGACGGGCTTGCCAAAACCACCCTAGTGTATATCCTTGAACGTACACTAACGCGTCCTGGTGCTCCCGTTGGTGTAACGCCAGGAACCTCTGGTGGCTGAGCGTCCTCGGGGCGCAGGATGCAAGACGCAGGAAGACTCTCCTAAGGATTCTAACCATCCAGCTAGTGCTGGCTCGACAGACCAGAGACTTTGAATTGCTTCCCAGCAGCTTAGCGTCTTCTCTGCAGCCTCTCGTTTGCGTCCTGCGCGAAATCCTTGTGCCAATTTGCGCCAATTTATGTTCGGCATTGCTCCTTAGAAATCGCAGCTACGTCGCCGCGCTGAACCCGACTGTGTCAGTGCTTATTATTGCTTATTGAACTTGCTCGTTATCATCTGGCGAATGCAGCTAAGAACCTTTTACAGTGTAATATGGGTTTAAACTGTATAGGTATGTTAACGTAGTTTCCAATCTTTTTTAATTTTATTGTCACAGTCAGACTCGGTTATGCTTACTGTATATATGGTAGAGAAGATTAAACGGTTACTTCGAGTTTTGTTGGGCTATTTTAGGTTAGGTTTTTCTATGGCTGTCCATCACCCGAAGAGCAGGCTATAAATCAGACCGGTAAACGCGGTGGGTTGACCCTAGGAAAGGTTGTTTGGGCTGACCCTCGACCTGGGCACGGGACCAACTGACCCCGGACCTTCACCGGAAACGGTCAAACCGGAATTTTACTTGACCTGGACCTGGACTAACGATAATATGGTCACTCCTTCCCGGCACGCGTACCCGTGGCCTCCGATGATTTATCGACGACTCGTAAAACACTTTTGTATTAGCGTTAATGTCGAATTACGAGGTTCTTCGCTGTATGAATTTGGTAATTTGAAGTCGTCAGAATTTACGTACAATTTTTTAATCTTTGTTTACAGAAATTTTTTCATTATTTATTTTGCCTTTTAACGCGTTTCGAATTTTTACTCGGAATATTGTAAAAAAAAAAAATGGGAAACATTTTTCATTAATTAGATAATATGTGCTACGGTGTGAGCAGTTTTTTTAGGGATGTTAAAAATTTTGAATTTTTTTTTTTTTTAAATAACTATGGAATCGTCTTTTACTCATTTGTTTTTCTTCTCAATCGAATTTCACGCTTGGCGACCAGCAGGTTTCTCTTGGACCAATCGAATTATTTACGGTCAACGAGGAATGACCAGTGGTCAACTGGTTCGCAATGGGGGGCCTGGAAATTTGCTACGTCGCTTCCTGGCGACTCTGTGCTAAGGGTGGTATTCACGATTGCGAAAGGGTGGAACTCCAAGGGAACGTGACCCACGTAAAATGGCCGTGCGCCATTTTACACGAGCGATCCGACGGCGGGCGTCCGACCTCGCCATTTTGGCGATGTAAAAAAATGTTTTTTTTTTGAAACGTACAAAATAAGAAAATTGATCTACAAAAGCGATGAATTTTTCAAGGTGTTCCAGTAAAATAATTTTTTAAATTCGCAACCGTCGCTCGAAATCTGAAAAATTGTTATTCGTCAAAAAGTAATATTTTACAGCTATTTCTCATACAGCCTCAATGCACTGTAACACTGCACCGTTTCCTCTATCTACGGTATTAAAATACTTTCAGGATTTCCCGGTAATCCAAGAGTTTCGAATAAACTGACTTTAGTGCCCGTAATAAGACTTTCAGTTGGCTGCATAACTTCTTAGCATTCTCCACGGGAAAGCGAACGACAGTTTTATCACAGTTTTGTCTTCGATCAGATCCCAACATTATTATCATCCCCATCCACGAATTCAATATCGCTCCTGCGTTATATCCAGGATCACGTATAACCCCCCTTTCTGCACCACCCAATTAACTGTCAATTTGACACATAACCTAACCACGTTAATATATCCAAAAATTTGTCAGCCAAACTTTCGTCAACCCCCATCTTCATCGGGAGCCAAGCAAAACTCCAGATAAAATATTTCCGCAAAAACAGGGTTGAGAACCGCGACGAGTGCGCTTAGGGAAACTCTATTAAAAAGTTTTCAACGTCTTCGTCGCGAAGGGTTTTCTCAAGGTGTCATTTACGGAGAAGATGATTTTGGACAGGAGGTACACGTGTTAACGGTACGTTGGAAACTATTGGAGGTAAGGATATATTTTGTAGGTTAAAAAAATTTGATAAGCGCGGGAAAAATTTGAATCTTACATTTCTTACCTTATTTCCCATAGCTGCTCCACCAACTTCAGGATGAACCGAGGTGTTGCCTGTGCAGTGCCTATCGAAGGACTAAACCAAAAGGGGTTAACATATTCCTGCATACAAAACACATGCATATTCCATGGGGTCCCAGTCTGCCTTCGTTTGGGACCTACGTTTCGAGGAGGTTGTTGGTATGGGGCCCCAGCTGGGGCACCACCCCTTTTTCAATATTCTCTTTTTGGGTGGTGACCTGGCTACCTGAATTGCGTATACCACTTCGGGGGATACTGAGCGCTGGACCACTTTGACATCTATTGGATTTAGTAATGCGATTTTTATACTGACTCCTGTCAATCGCTTATGCTGGTAATTAATGATGGAATCATCGGCAGTGCAATCGGTACGGCGTGACATTCAAATTCGTTACTCTTTTTTTGGGTGACGTCATTTGTTTGGGATCGGAGGTACGATTGACCGGTTAACGGGTGGACTCGAAATCAACGTTATCGTTACGGAGTGACATTCAAATTCTTTACTTTTTTTCGGGTGACGTCATTAGCTATCGGATTGGTTGTACGATTTACCGGTTAACGGGTGGACCCGAAATCAACGTTTTGCGCGAAAACTGGTAGGAGCGAATAATTCTGTATCTGTAATTCTCACATGAAAACTCATCTAAAGGGTTTTTTTTTTGGGTCGCTGATTACAAATCCGAATTCGCAATGATGAATTTACAAATTTTTAGTACAGATTCGTAATTAGTGACTCGAAAAACTATGGCATAAATTTGTCCGATTTATTAAATTTGCACCTATATGCCTCATTATCAGTTTTGGCACGAATATTTTTGACACACGTATGGCTCGTTATCAGTGAAATTGATAATAAATTTTTTTTCGCACATTTTGAATGTCATTTACACGTCGACGTAACCGTCGCCAACGTCCCCCGTGCGACGTGTGGAGGACTTAGTTAAGACGTCAGCGGGGTCGACAATGAGGTCAGCCATGCATAGAGGCTTCGCACCTTTGCCTGTATAGAATTTGATTTTTATCTTCGAGGGCACTCGATGGGTTCGTGATTTGGAGATAGCCTACATCATTTTGAAGGACCCTCAGCTTGCCAGCCGACGGCCGACGGGCTTCGCAAATGCGCAGCTCGCCGCGATTTTTAATGCCCGTCGCCAGTAGCTTTAATCTCTCGTCGACCCTTACGAATCCTTTTGTTGGAAACGTGGACAATATCAAAATTGGATAGAGTTACCTTGACCATAACCACACCAGTGAATAGCGAGCTACAGCCATAGCGTTTAGACTTACGTTCGAAGCAGTTAGTCCAGTACCCATAGGTACTGCAGTACCATAAAAAATTTTTTTTTGGAAATTTTTAAAAAATAAAATTTCATACAAAAAAACTCGAAAAATATGGCAGGTAAAACGCGCCATTAAGAAAATTGATATGCCAGACGTTACGGCCGCATGACGCTGATTATTGGAATAATAGGGTGAATAGCCTTGGGGGTTGAAAACGGGGTGTTAGGTTTTCACAGTAGCGACAATGCATCTCGCGAAGTATACAAATAAAAAAGAAAGAGAGAGAGAGTGAAACAGCCGGGAACCCCCAAGATACCTAGTTACCCCAGCGAATATTCAAATTGCAACCCTTTCAGGAAATGAAAAGAGAAACTCGCCGACCCTTCGATCGGATTCAATGGGCATCGATATTCAAATTTATTTGACGTAGGTCTCAACCTTCCTCCCTTACGCTCCTCGTTCACGTTATTTCTCCGTCAACCCTCTATCGACAACCCTTCTTCCGGACTCTCAGCCGCACATACCCAGCATGCAGAAAACTATGCGACATACACAGATATTTCGAAAGGTAAAATACAAAAAAAAAACACCCGTTCAAAATAGCTCAGGGCTTATCGGGCATGGGGTAAGAGTCTAGGGGGGGTTCACAGAGCTTGGGGAGGAGAAAAAAAATTTGCATTTTCTCCACGCCACCAATTTTCGGCCCATCCCCCCATTTTTTGTCTTTTTTTGCTATCGCGCACGAATGGAAAATCGCAGCTGCCAGTTTTTTGAATCCTTCGCACAATTTGCCATTCGTCTACCGACGCTGTCGATAAAATGTAAAAAATGTGACGGTAGTGAAATTCTAAAAAAAAAATTTTGGGTTTTTTTTTTTTGGAGTCACCCGTTATACTCTCGTCGTCTTCGTTAACCTATTTCTTACCTCTGCTCTCCTACCTGGTATTTTTCATTCATACGGCGAATCGACGCACGTCGACTCTTTCGCGCGAAACTACAAACCTGCTGAATATTCCACGGAGTGGCGGCGGGTAACAGGAAGAAGAAAATAATGACTCTTGCGAAAGGTCTGAAGGTGGGTGAGCGCGGAGAGACGCCCGGCGGGAGGGGGGGGACGACGTCGGGCGTCTGGATACGGCCGGGAGGAGGCGTCGTTCTGCGACGGGGGCACGACCGTGACCCGGTTTTTTCCGAAGCAACAGGTTCCTTCTAATTAAGAACACTTAAGAAAACTTCCCTCTTAAAGCTGACGCCTCTCCCTTCGCCAGCCTGATAACACCGATTATATTTTAATAAACCCTTCGAGAAACCGACGTCTGCTTCAACTTTTTTTTTTCTTCTCGTCTTATTGACACCAAAAATTCATGACCCTGACTTCGTCTTATCTCTTTCGCAGTTTACTTTGCTGCGCAGTTTTTTTTTCATCAGGTCAATCACCCCGTAGAAATAATATATATTTGATACCACGTTCATTTTTTGGATTATCGAATGATTTTGGAATTTTGACAATTTTTTTTTACAATTTATGTAAATCGTATCTATCTCGAGACTTTATATATATATGTTTTTTTATTAATTTTCTAACGTGTACTATCCCACTTCTTCAAATGGCAATTATCATCCTTGTGACGTAATAAAAAATTTTTTTTTTCGATTCACCAAAAATATGCCGGTATATTAAAATTTGGTGAATAGAATTTACGACAAATTCAGTATCAATAGGAACCAGGAATTACGGCGACATCGTTAAATTCAAAAATGCGAATGGTCTCTACGGTGAGATTGGTATTTTTTCCTTTCCTACCCCCCTTTTTCCTCCTTTTTTTCTTCACCCCCACTATACACTGTCTCTTCGTAGACGTCGTCGTCACGAAAGTGAGAGCCAAAGGGCTGGTGAGGTGCGTGAGGAACGTAAGGGGTGGTACGAAAAAAAAAGAAAAAATTCCGGGGGGGGGGAAATAAGGGTGGAAGGACAAAAATAAGGGAAGCAGGTGAAATCGAGAAAATCTTCCCGACTGCGAAAGATCCTCCCTATCTACCCCTCGGAGGAAAATATCGGGCGTAGGCAGGTCGACAGCTAGTATAGCCCGAGCTCCGAAGTTAAAGAGCTTGGGGGGCAGGGGGGGGGCATACATGAGAGGGTCGTCAGGGGTGGGTGGCGTCCCGGCGGCCATTTTGAACGCATATATCGATTGTTTGGCGGCTAGGAAGGCTCGGCCATTCGCGGGTGGAATAAGGGTGGTCTCCCTTTACAACCCCTAGAAAACGATCGAGAATTCAGGAGGCGCCTTGAGAAGAGCTGGAATAATAAATTATATTTTAACCCTTGGACGATGACGACCCTGAACCCCCCCCCCCCTCCTTTTTTTCAAAATGGCACGTGACGACCACGACCAAAATTAATCCACGTCTTTTTACCACCTGACCGTGGGTCACGACGTGACCGACCCCGCCGTCTTTCAGCCCGCACGGTCAGGATATAACCAAGTGGGTAGTTCCAGGCGCAAAACTACCCCTAAACCGGCTTAGAACCGCCCCAACCGACCAGACCAGCCAATCGGATTCCGGTTTGACCTCTGAACAGCGAGTTTCGCGCAGCTACCCTTGCTGGACATTGACTGGCCGTTTGTGACGTAACGTGACGATTTTTGGATCATTCAAAAATCCACTGTCGTAGATTCATTGATGATCGTCGGAATATTGTTGTACAAAAAGTACCCCTTGGTAAGATTTTAAAAATTACGAAATTACTTGGTCGACGTGTGTACCATATATACTCCCTTTTTCTTTAAAGCGCTATTTTCATTTCGCGATATCACCGGAAGCCAATAGCTCAAGATCGTAAAATAAATTACTGCTTGTTTACCGGAAGTCGAGCATAGGTTCGAGCTCAAGTGGTTCAGCGTCGCCGTAACGTTTCCGCTCGCGAAGGAGTTCAGCTCGTTTCCTCTTGGATTTGTCGCAGCTCGAGGAACTTTGAAAGGACAGCAATGGTACAGTCGCGGACTATAATGGGTGGACGCTGAATGCTCGAAGGAAGTAAGGAGGAACGACGGTCTCTTGATTTTGAGACTTTACCCAGGAAGAACGATCCCGGGAACGTTTTATCTTAAAGGGGAAGATTTCGCACCCTGCAAAGTTTCTCAGGAATTTTTTTTTCTTTTCATCCCCCATTTCCCCTCTTCCGTCTTTCTCGGTTCTCTCTCTCTCTCTATGTCTCTCATACTTTTCCTCTCCGCACTCTACCCTCCCCTCTCGCCGCCTTCCACCACCCCCTCCTCAATGTGCTCTGGCAAACCGCCAACTAGGTGAAAAGTGTAGAAAGTGAACTGACGATTTATGGCTCTTCCACGAGAGAGAGAGAGAGAGAGAGAGAGAGTCCCTCTCGAAATTCATAGGAATTATAAGGTTCACTTTCTACCCCTTTTTATTATTTCATGGCCAAGACGCGTATAAACGTATATAAACACAAATCGCGAGAGTAACGTAACGCTAGAAAGTCATAACTTCGAATAAAACTAAGCACGTTTATTTTTTTAAGTTCTTCACTTCGTTCCAAACTGATTTTACGTCAGAAACTTTCTTCGTTAAAATCGAAAAAAAATTGTATCGTGTGTTCCGTACTTTTACTCGTTTCAAGATCGCAACATCCCCCATTCATAATTTAAGCTGAAGGATAGATGTCTTTTAAAAAATTGTATCCGCACAATGGTGTATTGAAAAAAATTGTATTTACCTTTTTCGAAAAATTGTATCATGCAACCGCCCCTAAATCCTTTCGTTTATCAATAAACATTTATACCCCGTAATCCTCTGAGAGCCCGTTTTCCTATTTTTTTTAAATATTTAATTTATTTTTTCTCTCCTTCACCTTTGATCCTGCTTTCCAGAAACCATTCCCCGCGAAAGGATTTCTTACGTGTATATGTATATCCGCCTTTGGTACGTATATCTACCGTGTACTCGTACATAGAAAGGTATTCTGGAATACGAGGAGCTCTAATCCCCTTTTAGAGACTCGGCTCATGCCACACATTGAGATATGCCTTTGACGGGCTCTCCTGCTTCGCTATTGGCTCCGCGTAATCTCATGTAAGTTGGGTTGCCTAGCCACAGGACCCAACACAGAGACCAATTCACACACGTGCGATCCCTCCCCTAACCTTATACAACCCTCCTAGCACTCGTGGTCCTTTTCCATCCCTTTAACGTTACCAACCCATCAAGACCCGATCGATACGGCAGATGCCTAAGATCCGGCGCATGCTCCATCTAGGTGGCAGAGTCTGACTACGAGAGAGTTCACGGTTTTTCCGCTAGATGGCGACACTTTCTGTTTCCATGGCCCTTTAAATCGTACTGCCTATCTCGGCCTCACTTTCCCTGCTTACTACTTTATACGGACTTTCCCTTGCGCCGGAAACTTGGTCGAAAAGTTTTTTTTCCCCACTTCCTTATTCAACACCTAACTTCATTCCTATTAGACTGTTATTATCTGTCTATCTCTTTACGTTTGGATATTGCTGTGCCTAGCGACAATTCGTCTGTGACTGGTTGTATATTTATCTAATACATTGTATTTATATTAAAATTAAGATTTATTATTCCCATTGGTATATTCTCGTATCTGTGACTATTTGATGTTCAGTTAATTAATTTACGTTTTTGTTACTGGGTATATTGATATTTGCATCTAGCAATGCCCCCTGAATACGCAACGCGGTATACGCCCAAGTATGTATACGTAACTCGTTAAACAAGTATTTTGGCAATTAAAAAATATTTTCTATGTAATCTTTACGATGCAAAATCAACTGTTTAAACTAACGTATAATTACTGTACTATCTCAGGTACGACTATCGTCCAATGGCGCCTGCTGGTTGTTACAGAATAAAAAGGAACGTTCCTTATCAATGACGTGGGTTAGTTTACACGGTGAGTAAGATTTCCTTGAATTTTCATTAAATGCAGTATCCAACTTTTCTTTAACGCTTTTAACGAAAAAATATGTGTTCCTCATATTTTTTCTTATTTTTAGTTTCAATTATGACGGCTGGCGCCCAGTGTCCTCGTGTGGATATAAGAGACGATGCGATTTGAAAAATAAAATACAAAAAAATAATGGCCGACACTCCCGCTTACTGTGACCCAAAAACACGTGCCCAAAGACGGCCGGGTTTTACCGTAGACGAATCGAGGTAACGTCGCACATATTTTTTTTTTTCTTCGTCCAGTTTTATCATAATTGCCAGCTTTACGTAAGGCTGTTTGTACATGTGTTATCATGAAATACGGCCCTGTTTGTACAATTGTTTGCCTTCGTGGAGCATCGTCTTCTTGCGTGACCACGGGCGAAAAATTTCTGGATGACGAAATCGCTCGGGATTTCGGAATTAAATTTATTACGTCGGCTGCGTCGCGGCGCGAACGTCGCCGTCTACTTGTTCGGTTTTATGCATCGGTATATAAGCAAACTACCTGTTCCTGTAGGTACGCCAAGTTATATGAACGGCATTACCTTTTTCTTTATGTACGAATGAAATAGCATACTTAAGGTAGACTTGACGGTTTATGTTTTTTGAAAAATAAATGCACAAAAAATATGAAAATATAGGCGGATATTTTGTTGGCATTATGCGAATAATATTTTTTTTTTATTGTTAGTCATTTTGTTACTCTCATGTAATCTATTAAGTATTTCGACCTTCCGAAGGCCTTCGTAATCCAATCGGATATCCGTACAAAAAGAAATTGATCTGGTATTGACAAAAATTTTTTGGACAATTTACCCTCCTTTCTATTTTGCAGAACTGTACGCGAGACTGATTCTTCTTCGCGGAGTGCTAGACCATGTGACATAATCCTGTAGGAGGAATAGTACTTTGTCCCGAATGAACATGGAACTCTTGTCCTGTGGGACGGAGGATCAAATTTTCGAAATAGACGAGGACAAAAAATTTCTCAGGGCACAATAGAAAGGGATGACCCAAAAATACCTACTTAGGTAGGACAATTTTGGACACTACTTTCCTAGTGACTGATTCCACCTGGAAATATAATCGAATTTTAAAAAAACGATGATAGTAAATTTTCCAAATTTTTATTCTAGATTTCAAAATCGAGTCCACTTGTGATTTTACAAGAATACAAAAATTCGGCACCGACTCCAATCCAAAGGGTCACAGGATCTTGGACGATTTTGAGTAAATCCGAAAATAAAGGAAACGCCGTAAGGTCACGAGAGGAAAGGGCAGAAGAGATTTTTGAAAATGGTCCCATGGGCCCTAAGGAAAGTTCTCCCCTTCTCCTCCAGCCCTGACGGAACGTAAATTGAGAGCAGGTCAGAAGCATCTCGCATGGACGCAGGTCCTTTCGAGTTTATTCGTCCAGGACGAAGAATGGGTACCCGAATCCTTTTCGTCTCGAAATTCAGGGGGTTACCAGCTGCAAAAACCCCCTGCCCATGCACACCCCTGGAAGAAGGAAAGGATACGGGATCCTAGTGCTGGGGGACAAATCTTTTTTATATCTTAGATCCTGCCCGATCATTTTTTACGAACCCTTTTTTTTTTCTTCATTTCATCCCTTAGACACCCCTCGCTTAGCACAACTCGCCCCTTTTGCGCAACTGTCGTTCCCTAGGCATCGCATCTCCCATCCGACCACTCCAGCCACTGTCCTAATACAGCTTCTTCCATATTAGCCCATACCGCATCTTAAGCTTTGTTCAAAACTCTTTTTTTGAAAAATTCAAAATTTCGTTCTTTCTCATACTTAACCGAAATTTTTCCAAAATTATTTCTACCCAATCTCTTTTACTACACCGCATTGATATATCCACGAGTACTTTGATTGATTAACTTTAGGCCCTGACCTTCGACCTCAGCCACAAACCGGCACGGTCACCAAGTTTTGCACCTGTGTCAGGAAGCACAATCAGGAAAAGGCCTAACAGGTGGAGGAGGGTACAGGGCTGCCAGGATACCAACCCCCAAGGGTTGAACCACGGATATCGTGACTACTGGTCAGTTTGTTCGATAGTCGGTGCCAGCCACGGATAGCCATATACGGGTGCGCCTTTAGGGGGCCTTGGTACCGAGCTGTGCCAAGAGGGCCACCGGTCAATACCTTCAGACGAGAATACACGAAATAACAGAAAGAAAGAATGGAGGAAACCAAAGTAGAGGGAAAATAAAGAAACAAATTCTAGGACACCCTGTACTTATTATTATTATAAGCTCCACCCGATTGGATGTTATATTGATAAAAAAATAAATTTGTTTATATATTATTAAAATATATTTTTTTTCAGACTGCCAGTCTGTCATTTTCAAAAGGACTCGACCTTCGATGCTAGTTAATCCATAATTACTCATTATTTTTGTCAATTAAAATTATTTCCACCAATGGCATACGTAAAGGCGCATTCATAATTGTGGCTTTCTGTCGTTTCATCCAAACTACTCTAGTCATTATTGGATTTACTTGCTGTAACGTAGCTTTGCGTCACAATGCGTGGACTTTACTATAGAATTGTTGGTAGTGTCTGGATAGATGTGTAATTAATTATAGCTAAGGGGTGTCAAATTATTAAGTATTTAATATGAATTTTTTTTTTGGTTTTATGGGATTAACAATTTTTTGTCTTATCGGGTTTTCAACTTTTTTTGAGTCGGCGAGGTGGGTCTTGTCTGGGAGATTTGGGACTTATCCAGGGCACTCTGGCGGGACTTACGGGAGTTGCACTGCTGAGGGCTACTTTTCTTTTACAGGACGAGACTAGACACTAGACACAACACTCGGGGGTGTTGAAACAAAAATAGTCGGCGGGTAACGAGGGGTCCTGGGCGCGGCCATCCAACCCCTGCAACGGATGTCAAGGCTATTTTAATGTGACGACGATCTTATTCCGAGAGTCTCGGACCCACGGGCGAGTAGGTACAATTTTTGAAGTTGCTTTTCTTGGGAATAGATATACCGGGTGTTTGGGGAATTTGGTGTTTATACGGAATCGATACACTTTAGATAAATCAATTACGGGTTCAAATAAAAGAAAATCAAATTAATCGATAAGAGTTGTAATCGTGGAGAAGAATTATGCCGAAGGGTAGTTTTAATCAATTTTGCATGCGACGTATGCAGGAGTGAAAGATATTCGTGAGAATTGTAAAAAAAATTTGGAGAATTTAGTTTTTAGAGAGGGAAAAAAAATTGAGGGAATTTAAAAAAAAAATGTAATTTCTCCGTATTCAAATGACGGTATCCCTTGCGAGTTTGATGCATAAAAAATTGGCAGCTGAAAGAATCTCAAATTTGGAATCGTGAGAAACTTGAAATTTTCCTTAAGCCTGGAGATACACGTTTTTTTCTTCATTTACGGAAATTGTTTTTTTTTTCTCTTGACAAAAAATTGACGCGCTACCAGGGAGAAGACGTAAAGTGACCAGAGTTACGAGTCGTTTCGTATTCATAGGTCGTGGCAAATATCGATCGGAATTGGACAGTAGGTACCTATAGGGATTGGTATTGCATTGTTGTTTGGTCACCCTGCGCAACCCCCCAAAGTGCACGGGGTTGCATTCTGTATATTTGAATACGCGTGCATCCCAGTGAGTCTCGTCTCCCCTATTATGTGTAAATTGTATTATTTTTACCCCAAATATATTTCGTCCCTGCGTGGGTCTCGGACCCTGAGGTCAACAGGTCAAATTGCACATGTCCACCAAAAGTCACCCCCAGACCCACCCCTTATTCACGGAGTCACATTCGCACTTATCCTACTGCAGTGCTAATTCGGCATCCATATGCAAGGACACTTCCACGATCTCGATAGTAAACCCAAAACTTCCCAAAAATCATTTTCGAGTGGATTTCAAGGTAGATTAATTTTTTTTCCCACCGCAAAAAACTCATTTTTTATCCTCCAAAAACTGGTTCACCCTGTGCCAGAATTACGCGTTCGCAAACGCATAATAATTTCTCGCGTGATTTTAAAACCGTAAATTTTTTTTCAACAACCCAAACCACCCCACCACCGGCGCATGCGTACGGCCCTGCTTTTTTGTCACTATGGCTCGTTTTCATTTAAAAAAAAAATTTTTTCACTCTATCCATATACCGTCTAGTACGCACCCCTATTGTTTTTCCACGGGAAAAGATCGTGCCGTATCGTCTGTGAATCTGCCCAATGTGGTGTAGCCAGAAAAAGGGGGGTTATAGGGGGTATAACGATCGGTTATGATTTCACACCGATTATAATAAAGCTGTGCGAAAGAAACAAAAAAGAGAGAAACAAGTCCCAGGCCACGGAAGAGCGAGGACGGTGGAACCGAAAAAAAAAAAAAAATGCAAAAAAAGGGAGAAAACAGAAGAAAGAGTTAAAAAAAGCGGAAATCGTCCCGTTCGTGGACCCCTCGGAAAACCAGTGCTTAAATAAGTATATAATAATTCCAAGGGTAGTTTCAACCCCTTCTCATTCACTCGACGTCTCCGCGCTACACCCTTTAACCCGGACTTCCCTACTACCCGGTTTCGCCTCTGTGTACGTCTACCCGTGTTTTTTTTTTTTTTCGTTTTTTTTTTCATCCCCTATCCTCGTTGCACTTTTTCACGTATTTCTTGGCTAACGGATAAAATCTAAATTAACTAAATTAAGGGCGCAGGCACCTCTTTGCATACAATTTATACACACTTTTTGCCCTCGCCTTATCCTTTTTTTTTAGATTTCTTTTTTTTTCACCTACTTCTTCCTTTCTCCTTTCACCTAACCCCCTGCGCAACCCTTTCGCTGCACCTACTCTCGTCCCTTCGGTATCCACGATTCTAATTTTTTTCTTCCTTTTTTTTTTCGTCACTCAGCCAAGATCGTTGAAAGCTCGATTTACGGTTATAAAATTACTTGTGAAATTCGAGCCGCTTACGCGCCGAATTTATGCGTCTGCACGCATGTACACACGTATGACGTAATTTCGAAAATCAGCGAAAAATTTTTTAATTTCAAATAAAACTGATCACCCCATAAATCATACAAATCACGTAAATCGTCCCTGCTAATACATCCATATTTCGATACTAAAACCCAAAAAAGTGTCTTTGAGGTAAATAACAAAAAACAGCAAAAAAAAATCGTAACGCCTGTATTTCTTTAGAAAATTATAGATTTTTTGTGTCAGTGTGTCTCTACCATTTACTCAAATGGTATTTGGTCAATATCCTTCCCAAAATTCCACCCTCCCTTTTTTGACCATTTGACCATATGTGACTGACATATGCAAACCGGTAGGTTTTCATAGATTTTTCCCAATAAAAGATCCTCGTCAGAAATCCCATATATACATATATACCAGTATATGAATACTCAATAGGGGGTAGCTTTAGTCAAATTACGTAGCCACTGCGTAATGACACGTTAAAGCCATTCAGTCCCAATGGGACTAAAGATTCATCCAATTTTTACCCGAAATTCGAATTGACCCCCAAAAATGTTTCCAACTGCATTACGATTCCCATTAATTTTTTATCTTCCTTTTTGCACTAAATACACTAATTTTAATTACAGCCCAAATAACACGTAACCTTTTGACCGGAACGCGACTGGCAGAAGGACGCTGGGATTACGGTAGCGTCGCGCCGGCGGCGATTCAGCGAAAAAAAAACATTTGTCAGACGCTCCACACCGGGACGACCCATCCCCATGGGGAGTAATTAATCTGGACACCGACAGAAAGGATGGCATTATTTCAAATTAATTAACGTTGAAACTGATGAAATGGGTTTTTGCCCAGCGATAAACGCCCTGGACAAGGATTTAAGATGTATTCAAAAGTCCAGCCGCACATATTGTATATATATATATATATATATATATATATATACGTGAAGTAAAATACATTTGAAGGTAAACAAATATGAAGGGTGGATTTTCAAACTGACCCCCTTTAAAGGGGTCAGGAATATACAGTAGATATATATATATATATATACAAGGCTGATTAAATTCTTTTCGTTACACCTGTACCCCCCCGTTAATTCGACGGCCGCTGAATTGACATGAAAATTTTTTTATCAGGGGGGGTCACGAGATACGTTTTCGGATCTATTTTTTTTTGGCTAAGTTTTTTGCGCGAAACACTCCGGCACGGTATTCCGGGTAGATTCGTATCTACAGGGGTGGACGCGATCTCATGCCCGGACTGGAAAGTCGGTTGCCCCCCTCAGCCCCCCACCGCAGTGTCAGAGGATCGTTCCTCCATTTTTTCTCATGCTGTTTGCAAAGGGTTGCATTACGGACGGGGTAGTGGTCCTTTTTTTCAACCCTATGCTAAATAGGGGTGCGACTGAAAAAATATTAATAGCTTTCCAGCCCCCCGATTTTTTTTCAAACCCATCCTCTGACCCTTCCTCGTGCACCACCCAGCCCCTCGTACCCACCCTTACCTCTGGCCGCGATGCCGAACTACCCCCTTATGTGGTAAGATATACCCATGATAATGCGTCATGACTTGACGCATACGAAACCAACGACTTTTCTCCGCCGGAGACAAAACCACCCCGAGAACCGAAAAGAAAATCCGTTCGCCGTGGACGATATCGAAGGATTGCAATGATCATCCCTTATTTCTACGATTTTGACAAAACCACCCCGAGCACCGGGAAGAAAATCCGTTCGCCGTGGACGATATCGAAAGACTGTAATAATCATCCCCTATTTTTTTACGATTTTGATTTTACCATTAAAAAAAAAATTGTACGGGTCATCGATTAATCTTCGGTCAAAGCCTCCCGATTGTATTTGAGAAACTGGTTCCATGAATTGCGCAAGCTGCAAGATGACGTATCCCCATCCAGCCATATGTATTTTTGAGGGGGTGGATAGGTAATATAATGAAATGTATATATATATATATATATATATAGGAACATATTCAGTTCCACATGTGTGAACGGGGCATAACAAGAACCCTTTCAAGCTTATATCCATCCATATAGAAGCGTATAGAAGCTTCGGTAGGCAGACGTGTGGACGGACGTTTAGATGGACTGCCAGCCGAATGTCTAACACCCCCATGCATCCCTATGACGCAGGGTTGCTTGCGCAACAAAACAACAGCTGCAACCCCTCTCGGTCAGGATCGTCAAAATATATACGAATGGCCCACATCACTGTGAGCAACCCTTTACGATGCAGCCAAACAGGAATTACCAAAGTCCGTAGGAGTTCGCGTGAGATAAATTCGTATAGGTAGTAAAAACAAGCCGAGTCCACGAGTCAAGTATTAACAAAAAAAAAAAAATATCGTTCGGATCTCGAAAATTCTGAACTCACCTTAAGGATCGCTCCTCGCCCGTATCTCACTTCCAATTTCACCGGCTGGAAGCAACTAGAGAGAAGATCAAGATCCGAACCGAGGTACACGGTGACACACTTAGTTTTCACCTCTCTATTTATTTCGCACGGCAACCGACCTGCCTCTTTCTTGATATTGCCGTTGATTTTATACCCAGTGAGAAAATTGAAAAGGATACGTGAAAAAAATTTTTTTTTAAAACGTTCAATTACATCGATATGCATCGACACGCCTTTTATTCTTTTCGAGTAGCAGTTTCATATTTTTTGCGATATTATTTTAACACCCGGTATATTGGTCACTGTACGACCTTAACGGGTCATACGGTAGCAGGTTAATATGGAATATATATATATATATACAGCCAGGCTCATTTGCAACCATATTCGTCCTTGTTACGTTTCCCCTCTTCTCGTACCTCCCCTCCCGCCCCCCACCACCACGCTTCTCTTACCTCTCCTCTCTGCGTTAATTATGACTCGCTTCCGGCGATCTAGATTTCATTCTTTCCTTCGTCTTAGCCCGGGAAATGATAATAGGTACGTGACCCATGTGGTCAGTTCACACGAGAAATGAGACTTGGAGCAGCGTCGGCGTCGTGTAAGCGTCTGACTCCACAATGCGCCTTGTACTCTCCCACACTCAGGGAGTCTCACGCCCTCACATCCTCCTCGCGTCCACACACCGCAGAAAACAGAACCGGGAGGACTCGATATGCCAAACGGGTACCAGGTGCACTGCGCCATTTTCAACCCGTTCGTCCAATGTCAATCGATCGACCGATCGAACGTCATAGGGTTGGACGGGGGTCGAAATTGTGTTGCATGTAAAAATATAATTTTTCGAAAAGGTAAAAAAATTTTTTTCCATCATTATACACGGCGTACGTTTTGAATTGGATGCGAAATTTGCGGTTATGGCTGCCGAGGACGTCGATGGAGCTTCAACCAAACTTGAGATCAAACTAAAGCTGCTGCCGAACGTCTTGGTAGAACTTTGTCTCTATGGCGGTCACCCCGTTCCATAGACACGGATATACAGGGTGGACGTTATTAAGGATGACGTACAAAATTTTTTTTTTTGGTATTTAATTAAAAGAAACACGGTACATTAACTTTGGGTGTACGCTCGTATTAATTGGGAAAATTTTATTTTATATATGTTTTTGCGTTATATACCCAGTGTCCGTTTTGTACATGGTGTACTGACTCGAATTGATTCTTCCGAGACCAGTGCTTCCGGAACGTCTGGCGCCTGAGTATGCTCTGTTTTATCTAACATCTTTACTCCGTTTCCACGAAGACACCCGGTATATACTCCATTTCATTAATGTTAATTGTCCGGCTACTCTGCAAGGTGGGTTCTACCCTGTCGTCGATATGAGGTATATGGTCTGCCTTCCGGAAGGTATACATATGGAATCCAGAATTTTGTGTTTTCAGGTATCGTATACTGGGTAATTATTACTTTTATTTTTTGTGTAAAAAAATTTTTTTACTTCAAAAAAATAATTTTCAAAATTTCTTACACGCGTTTACACGTTGTACGGGTTTAACCCATTTCAGATCGTTTTATGTCGGACTCTTATCTTACACTCTATTAGGGACACTCATGACCTCGGCTGACTTGACCTATGCCAACACCCTCTTAAAAAACCACATACGACATCACAGAGAAAGTTCCGATGCTATGGGAAACAGGCCCTGCCTACTTACCGAGTGCATCTTCGCGACTGTATAACTATACCGGTAGGAATCGAACTTTTGAGTAGGTAGTGATTTTTTATTGAAAATTTTTGCGTAAAAAATTTTTTTATCTCAGCATAGTTACCCAACGCACATGCTATAGTTGGTTATATATAACCCGTGTAAAGATGCGTTATAGGGAATAGACACAGGGCGTTTCATATTCTATCGAAGCTACAAGGAACTTCCGTATGAGTGATTAGCGTAAGGGTTAATCAGAGGGGAAAAGTATTCGTATAAAGGAAATTCGAGGGGTGGTAAATTTTGTTTTCTAAAATCACCGACTGGACGATAGGATTCGTTTGAGGTTAATCAGCGCGTGTAATCAGTCTGCAGTGGACAGCCCTCATGAAACGCTTATTCTCTCCATATTGAAAAAGGGCTTATCGCATTCGTCAAGCGTTGTTTTGCAGTGGACCGATTGTTTTGAAAAAAAAAAAAAAAAAAAAAAAATGAAAATAATTTTGAAAATAATAAAAGAAGTAACTCGTAATTTGTCTAAACAGTCAAAGAAATTTATAATTTTGAAAATTCAAAATTTTTTGAATTCCACTTTTTTTTTTAATTTTCTTTCAAACGAAGCCGTCGCGACGACTGTACTCTCACTATTAAATTCTTTTAGGCAGCGTCGCGACGTCCAACGAGATTAATTCTTCAGAGATAAAACTGACTGTTGTGGCCAGAGTGGAACCGCCAGTCGGCCGCTAGAAATCCCTGGCCGTGTGTGCAGTCAGATAATGCTTGCAAATATCGTAAAGATAAGAGGGGTCGAGGGGGGGGGGAGGCCTCGTGGGTCCCGAAGAAGATGAACAAACCAAGAGAGGTAGGGGAGGTGAGAGGAACTTTGGCCAAGCAGGAAATAGAGAACGGAACAGCTACAGGCCTCCCCTTTTTTTCTTTTTCTTTTTTTCTCTTTAGCCAGTGTCTAGTGCCAGGCCCCTTTTTAAGTTTGGGTCTCCCCCCGCTACTTTTTCCACCCCAAAATCCGTTAGGGTAGACGCACTTTTTTTTCTCTATCTTCTTGAGGTAGCCTGCTGAAAAAAATCTTTCCTCTCTCTCTCACTCTTCCTGTATAACCCACTGTTCGGTGTCTCGTGTCCTTCTCCGACTCTCCGTTCTCTGTACGTCTGGTTGTTGATTCTCAATCGAAATGCGATCTCCTCAAACATCGGGTGCACGGAACAGTTAGGTCCATGGGAAACTTTTATCCACGTTGGATAGGACCATAGGCGATCTTGAGTCGAAAGTACCGTTAATGAAATAAAAATTTTTTCGTTTTGAACTTTGTATGTGGATATAAAAAAAAAATTTTTTGATCTCGGAAATAAGGTTTGATATGAAAAAAAAAAGGTGGAGAACATCTTCGCCGATTTTACGCAATTTTCATCCCTTCTTTATACCGTCCGATGGGTGGTCCAGTATCCTAATCCTGGATGGCATTATTCCTGCCACGGACTGTCCGGGACTTAAGGCGCCTTTTGTCGCTCGCTGAAAACCAGCCGAAGCCTCTTCTTACTGTGGATCTGCTAAGTTTTCGACGTGAGAAGGCATATTATAGGCGTGAAACGATCCGTAATTTGTCACAGGCCAGCTTAGAGTAGGACTCAAAGTTTTCTTTAAAAAAAAAAAAAATTTGAAAAAGGTCATGGAATCGAACTCCTGACCCCCGGTACACGGATCGGTATTTCCTTACGTATCAATTGACCCTGTATTCCCTCCGAAGAATCCTGGATTTATTATTTTTTCCCCCGCAACAGGGACCCATCCTATCTGCTCCTACAGGAACGATTCCCTTTCTCCTGACTATCCTATAGCACACGGATAGCCAACTGGCACGGCCGATAGTCGCTCTATGAGAATGATCCTTTCTCCTTCGCGAAGATTCCTAAATGCTTAGGCGCCTCCGCTCGTCTACCGAGAAGACACGTTACAATCAATTCAGGACCGTCGAGCAGCTCGAGTAAATTCCTGAGGTCGATTTAACCTTAAAAATAAGCGTAACCTATGAACCAGCCTTAATGCCATATCCACAAGGCGGATACGGTCTGTTTGCCAAGATAAGGGTACAGGTGGGCCAGTGGACAGTGCAGCATTTCATCTTTCGCCACAACGTCCATCCATTCTTTTTTTTACACGCCCCCCCATTCACAGTTTACACAACGATAAGTCCCAAAGCTGAGGTTGTAAAACTAGCGCAAAGACTGGACAGTCCCTTTGTATTTTTTTCTAAAATTCGTAAAAAAAAATTTTTCCAAAAAATTTTTTAATTTTTTCTTTTTACAAATATTTTGAAAATCTCGCCCGTCATTTTGGTCTGTACCGCTTGCAGCTATTTCCGAGCTTAATTATGAACTGTGAAACGTATCTCCACATAATGACAATAATCCAGAACATATACCGTGTGGAATCGCATTATTGTAATCAGCTAGTTAAACCAACTAATTGACTTGGAATCATTAACGGTTAATCGCCAGCCACGTGGACGGATAACTGTACGTTATAGGAATGAAGCGAAGTCGTGTAGTACTGATTTTTGTATGTATATATATATAACGTGTATATATACCGGGACAATCTATGTACAAAAGAAAAGAATCAGGTAAAGAGGTATTGTGCAACCTTAGAAAAATGATTATCACGAATGAGGAAAACTGACCGTAAAGACGAAAACAATTCTTCCCCGTTTCCTGATAAGACAGAAATCATTTGTTAGCTTGTCCGGGAAGCATTGTTTCCTATACAGATCGATACTCTCACACCCTCTTACATTGTTTCCCGCTAAAGTCCCGCCGCCCCTGTGGGTACCCCAAAACGTGGCCAAAAAGGACAAAGCACAAAGTCAAAGTTGGATAGAAATTTTTTGTGCTGCAAAATCCAAAAATCACAGTCATCCCTCTTATCGGTATCCGACCGTAAGCGGAAAGCATAATGAAGAAAATTTTAATGCGCGTGTTCGATTATAAAAAAAAAAAATTCAAAAATTCGCGCTCCCAATCCCACGGGTTCTGTTCGATTTCCTATCATTTCGAATCGGTTCGGCGGCCGTGTACACGACACGTCAGAGGCACAAAGTCGATAAGTCACGGAGCCAGGCTACGGGAGTACATACTGTATGTACGTATGTAGGTATGGAGACTATACGGCATGGAATATAGAGATAGAGGTAGGTATATGAGATCGCGACTGCCGGCCATATAGGTTAGGTACATGGGAACTGCCGGTTGAAAAAATTCGCAGTGAGGCCGAAAAAATGAATTCGTGCGCATCCCGTGCCCACACATCTAACTTTCACTTTGCTTAGATCGGGCAGCGTTCCTCTGGTGTACGTAGAGTCTCTGCCTTGGCTGACTTAGACTTGGATTTAAGTTGGCTGCTTGGATCTTATGTATACGTAGCCATTAGTTCGGGCCCGGAGTTTAGATGCACCTTTGTACGAGATCCAGAAAGATTTAGTTACTGTAACGAGAGGCTGAACAGTCGCTATGAACGAGAGTGGGTTGTTTTAGATTTACAGCGGAAAATTCGAAAAAAAATTTTGAAAAAATCGGTTCAAAAAAATATTACCGATCTTCTTACCCCCCAAAAGATCGGTACTATCGGTATCGATTTTATACGTACCGAGGTGTACTTGAATGACGGCTGGGCTACTTTTGAAAAATCGATTTCTTCGAAATTCTTACCGATCTCCACTACTGTTTCTGGAGAGAGGCTGCCGGAGTCGAGAGTTGCTTATATGCTGGCATTCTTAGACCTCGTGACGTATGATACATCCGTATTGTGATACCGATCTAACCGATGCACTCACCTACCTTAGTGGTTAGCCGATCCTTTTCGGCGAGTCGGATGATGGAATTGGATTGTAGATAAAAAAAATTGAGATAGGTCATGATAAGGGTTCAACGTTGAAAATCGGTATCTACAGTATCCACGTTAAAAGGTGGTTCGCATAAGAGTACAGATTTACCCAAAAAGTAAGTCCATTCTATATCCACACTCAGAGACCTTATCCGGGCTTCTGGTTTCTGACCAGTGGTTACAGAAATCCCTGTCGCGAAAAAAATTCGCGAAACCGCTAAGAGCGCAATCTGAATACCGCTTTGCCGCGTCACGATTTAACCGGGCAAGTTTACACGAGGCGAGCAATAGCCGCTACGGCAACGCGACAATCGCCGACGTTCGAGACACTCGAACTTACCGAGACGTGTAACAATAGCAATGGCAATTTTCATTAAACATTGTCATTTCGCGTAATGTGCTTTGCCGATTTTTTTATCATCCACCGTCGTCGCGGTTCGTTCAGCCTGGCCGTTCTTTAGCTTCCTACTTCTATTATTCTCCTGCTAAGTGGATCTTCTGGAGCCGCGTCTGCGTTATAGCGACAAAAATTTGTTTTTACTAAAAACAAAATTTTACAAAAATCCCCAAAATTTTTTTTTAAACAATCCCTATCTAAATACGTCAAGGATCATAAAATAACTACGTAATATCTGTTTTTATTCTTTTTTAAATCCTCTCCCTTCTCAATCCCTGTCCCACCCACTGTTAAAATAATTCTAAATCACGTCTCGGCATCGTACGATGTTTTAATTATTCTAATAAATCTAATCGAGAGCGCCGCGAGAGTTTGGACGCGTAAAAAGAGCGTCAGACTCCAGTATGCAGATGAATAGTGCAGAAACCGTGAGACTACAGTTGCCCTATATCGAGAGCATACACTAGAGAGCTCACGAGCATTATATATATATATATATATATATATCCCGTATGTCGTAGCCTCTTAAACATGCCGATTTAAAAGCCTATTCGATATACATATATATACAATAGAATATGAAATAGATACCCAATAATCGATATATCGATTCCTGTGTAAAATCGATACACGACAAAATTCCTATCGATACCCGAAAAATTAATCGAATGAACTTTAAGGATTTCGAGTTCAAAAATAATATTCGATAAATCGATGATCGATGTCCATTTGGATCGATTGGACGGTCACGAGGTGGAAGGATCGATGAGAAGAGAAAGATCGCTATTAAAGCTTCGTACTGGTACGAGGTCTTGCGAGAGATCGAGATATCGGTTAGGCGATCTTCGGATATATATACCATATAGATCTCGGTAAAGATCTATAAGAAAAATTCTTAACCGCGGTGCTGATAGATCCAGGGTACAGGGAAGATCTATAAATCTATTGTAATCTTGTTAGGTTGGCTCAATATGGGATTCAAAATTGCCGCCTTTTTCGTAATAGATTATATATATAGCTATACTCGCCTTGTCCATGGCTCAAGATATGGTTAACGCAACGAGGGGTAGCAGTGGGGTGTCTCTAGGGGTGGTTACCGTAGCCAATCGATCAGCATTGGCGGTTTTTGCGCTACCCATATGTCATAGTCGGCTACCTCAGGAACATGCCTAGGCATAGAGGACGTGGCTTCGGTCCCAGCATCCCAATGATATGTGGTCCAGATTTTCTCGAGTTCCTTTTACGCTCTTTTTCTTCACTCTTGATAATTGTATCGGAAATCAGTATTTCAATTAAATTCTAATCGAGATTATTTTAATCGAAGGAACACAAAAATTTTTTCATCAAAAAAATCTGTCGTGGGTATTTTGACAATTAAGTGATAAATCTTGATTAATTAGATAGCAATGAAATTTCCAAAAAATTCAATTAATTTTTCTGAAAAACCTAAAAATCCTTGTTTTTTCCTACTTTTTTCATTAGTCAAAAATATCGGCTAAGGGTATTTCGCGGAATTTGACTTTGCGGCTTAAATAAAATGGCGACCGCGGCAACCCCGTTTATTAAATTAAAAAAAGAGTCTCCCACGTGGGTGTAGAGCGACGTGCGGGGCTAGAAAGTGTCCCGGGCCGAGAGGAATAATAATAATAAAAAAAAGAGAGAAAGAGAGAGAGAGAGAAGAAAAAGGAGTCCGGGTCAGTTTGAATAATTTTGACCACACCTCTCGTCAAAGCAATACACGAGCGTATGAATACATACATTTAAATGTTAGCCACGCCGAAGAACTATTGCCCGAATTTTTAAGCAGGTTACAAACTTGACGCTGCAACTCGGCTCGTTGACTGACCGATATTTTCATACGTCGAGTGACAAATTTTTATTAGCTTTTTTTTTATATGGTACTACCATCTCCCGTCGGGACTTACAATTAGGACCCAGGAGTCCTGTTATAAATACAACTAAAAAATAAAAAACTACACAATCATGATTTTCGCCCGAACTAATTTACATAAATTTTTTTGACAGTCGCACGCCTCATGCCGTTAAAAAGAAATCCGATCACCCGAGGTGCCGTTAAATTTTTTTCAAAATTTCTCATTTAAAAAAACCATCAAAATTTTTCCCATATTTTTTTTCATCGTACCAAAATACATTTACACCACCTCCAAAATGCACTCTATAGACGTACACATATATAAAAAAAAATTTCGCGAATACCATTGCGAATCCTAAATACACTCCAGAGAACATAATGGCCCCGTATGCTTTCACAATTCTGTGATCTATCAATCTTGACCGTAGGACGTCTCGACTATGCAGAAGATTATACGAGTAATGCCGATTTCCATTATAGAGATTCCGCCGAGCAGTCCCAGCAGCCGTGTAAGACCCAAGCAGCATCCTGGACTCTCGTGCATTCCGTGACCGTGGGTGTGAATCGACGTTTAAGATTGCGACAGCCATCCATCCTACAAAAAAAAAAGACAGCGACAAAAAATGCCGATAGAAATAATAGGAGTGAAAAAGAAAAAAAGTCAAACCATTTTTGCATAACGACACGAGACTCTCCCACAAGGCGTACCGACCTTTTGTCAATTTCGTCAAAGAGCCAAGTCAGCATACATCTCGGCATAGCCCATAGAGACACGTAGGAAGGTATAGGTGGGTAGGTAGATCTTCGGAATAAAAAAAAAAACATTTTTCGAAAAAAAATATGCTCAAAATTTTAATTAAATAAAAAATCAACCATCCCCCCCTCAACCCGTAACAACAATTTCCACACGGAGCAAGGTGCCTTTTCGGGTAGAGCACCGGGCACCCAGCACCAAACTGTATTTTGACTTATGGGCGTCTTAAGACATTATCGGTGACATTTGTCCAGAGCTGGACAAAACATGTTCCGGTCCGGTAGGATGACCCTACGCCGCGCCTTTTGTCGAGCGAAAGGTACAGCCCGACCCCGGCGTGTCTTTGTCATTATATAACGCCATTGTGGCCACACTTGCCCGGCGTGGAAGTCGACTATACCTTTGCATATTATTAAAATGACGATGATTGTCATTTTTCTCCCCCTCTGGACCCCCTTCTTATATATGCTGCCTCCACTTCGTCTGAAGACCCCCCCACCCGCCCCCCTCGGCTCTTCCGACGTGTACGGTGCAACGTGTGCTGTGTAGGTACCATATATGCTCCCCTCTTCTCTCTCTCTTTAAAAGATATTCCCCTCTGTACTCCTTTTCTTCGCTACGGAACGTACCGATTCTTCAACGACTCACGAAACTCCGAGAACCTCGTGTATTATATTTGAACGACCCTGTAGGTACATACGTGCCATAGGTGTACCTAGACGTTACGTAGGTTACGTAGGTACGTTAGCTATACTGGCTTGTGTCTACCTATGTACTGTATGGTACCCGGCTTATGTCGAACCGGAGAGACTCTGGAATTCCTTGGTAACGTTTAATCTCTACTAGTTTTATTAGCTTCTGAGGCGCGGAGGCTGGGATTGAAATTTTGAAAGATGAATTTATGAGGGTGGTATTGGAAGGGGGTTGTTTTTTTTTGGGGGTGGTTGGTCCATCGGGACCGGAGGGTACGTGACGAAAATTATTTTTTTTTTTCGGGAATATTTTTGTGAGGAGGATCCAACTCTTTTTTGATTTTTGGAAATTTGGGAATTTTTCTTTTCAATGGTGATCGATTGTCGGGCAGTTCTAAGGGTAGGAATGCTTTGGGTATTGGCGAGTTTTTTTTTTTTTTTTGAAAATTTTTTTTATGCATTTCACTACTTTTTTTTGGACTGAAGTTGTATTTGGAAAATGCGACTGGTAATGAAATAAAAAAAATACTCCAGTTTTTTAAATTCCAAAATTCCAGTGTATACCTATACGGTACTCAATGACGTGCCATCCGAAATGACGTATATTTATGTGAGACACAATTCACATCCGGTAGTACAAACAGTCGCTGCCAACCATAGAAAAGTGAATCCACACGAAAGCGACATGGAACAAAAGTATATTCATTACCGGGCCATAAAGCTTTTAGGTCCCAAAAGCGATATGGACACAAAAGAAATTTTCGCGAGTCAACGAGCAGGAAAGCGAAATGAAAATAGTAATAATGATAATAAAAAAAAAAAAAGATACCAATATGAAATGAAAAAAAAAAAAAAAAATGGTGGGGTACAGTCACTGACGCAACCGGCGATTCTCCTTACCTTCAAATACACCTGTGTGCCTATTGTTTTGACATGTGTCCCATTGTGGGGTTTCTAGCACACGGGCCCAGAGCAGCCGAGAGACGCACGGAACGTATTCTGGGCCTCACCGCACCTATGTCACTCCGCCGACATGCGGGCAGTGTACAGTCCTGGCTGGTAACAGAAAAGAGAGAAAAAAAAGAGTGGACGAGGAAAAAAAAGAAAGAAAAAAAAAAGAGAAAAAAACCGTACGAACCAAAAGAGAGCAAGGATAACTCGCGATTCAATTTTCTGATAGGTTTGTACTCGCGGTCGCTCGTGCCACGGCGGCAATTTTGAATACGCGATCGACATTTTCGTCCATCTTCTCTTTTTTCAAACTTCCATCGTCCACGTTGCTTGCCACCCTACGGAAAATCCAAAATTTGATAGCAGAAAAAAATTTTTTATTTACAACGGATACGTAAAAAAATTATTTTCACTTTTTGAAACGCACTGTAATTCTAAACTATCCGTACGGTTCGGTGTCTGTGGGTCTCTTTGAAAGAATGGAGAAAGTCATGGGCTTGCAATTTCGTGGTTGAGAGTCCGAGTCATTTGACGATAGATTGAATAGTCTCTATTGTCTAGGGAGAAAATAGTTCATTCGGTACGTAAGGTAGACAGGTACCTTTTATTTAGAAACGACCTGTATAGTTCTTAAGACGTATGAGGTCAGTCGGTGTATCAACTTTTCCTTAATACAGTATATATATGTATATCTGTCCTGAATACGTCATAATACAAGCTTGTGAAGTCCCCGGATAGTTTTCCCTGATTTTAGCATTTTTTCTCCTTTTTTTTTAACCTAGACTGTACCTATGGTCAGTTGCACCACGAGGACCCGCATCGCGTGGGACAGGTGAGGAGCGACAAGATACATTCGATCTAACCCTCATGAACGGAGAAGTCATGGGATAGGTATAGCAAAGTGTCAATTATGCAAATCTAAATGTAGGTTTCTGGTAAAGAAGGTCACCATATCAGTGGTGACCTTTGAAACTGAGTAATTCAGTATCCGTCGTAATTACTCACACGTATAGACTATATTGTGGAATAATGATAATGAAAATGGGCTTTTATAAAAAACGGGAAAACAAATTATAGTTAAATTTAAGATAATTCGAAATAGTCGAAAAGAGTGAATTTAGATGAAAAAAAAATTTGGTATGGGTTTTAGAGTGGGAAATGAGGTTAAGGATGTCGATGGTAATGTTTGAGAAGAAGGATCTGGACCAGAAGGTGATCCCTGCCTATAAGGGAGATCCTAATCTCTTCTCCTTAGCTTCGGTCGAAAATTCAATTAAAGTTTTGATACGGGCGCAAAGCTGGCGGAGCGTTGCGCGCGGCTGTGTAAACGAAAATTTCGCAAGGTTCACGTAGTTTCCTTGGGTCAACATCTGGGTCCACGCCGTAAGGCCCTCGGGTTAGGATACTCACGCGTATACGGACTGGGCCTTGTAAAACGATTAACTGCCGCGAGGCTTTAAGGCCCAATGCAGGGGTACATGCCCGACTGGCTTTTTTCACGGGGGGACCCATCGGACTTGGAATCTCCAAATTTATCTTGGGCGATTTGTCAGAATCTGCTTCTGATACATCCGGGACGCCTGGGGCGACGGACGTCGCTACGTGGAAAGTCAACTTGTTTTTTTTTTACATCTTTTACTTTATTCTTTCTCTCGTCTCTTTATCTAGTCTGCCCAAAGCTGGTCCAACGGGCACCGGAAGGGGATGAAATTTATAAATTTAATTTTGAAAATTTTTTTGGGGAATTTTATATAACTTTTTTGATTTTGATAAAGATTGACTGGGATTTTGATTTCTGTTCCTTTTTCAAAATACTACTGGATTTTCGCACGATTTTGCAAAATCGATCGGTAACAAGCCAACCGGTCATAATCAAGAGAATCGGCGAAATGCATTGCACAAGATGGACATGAATGAAATGCGTTCGTCATCCCCGAAAATCTGTTTGTTGTTGCGTCCTTTTGGTAAAATCGTTCATCATAGGCAAATATGACAAGCGGGCAGCGGCTCTTGACAAAAGATCGGTACCGTGAAAAATCTGCCCGAACTGACTCTGCAGATTCGGACCGCGTAACCGAGGACGATTTTCGATTTTGGGGGTCGAAAAATTACAGAGGTAGAAAAGGATAGTGGGAACGTGTCTTTTGGTAAGTGGAAAAAGGAAAAGGGAAAAAGGGCATCTTTTTTTTGGATTTCTTTCGCGCGGCTAGATTCTCAATACAGATACGTCTTTAGGTTGAAAATCGAAAAGATTTTGGACGTTTGTTGGTGTAAGTGAAAAATTCAAAAATTTCATACACACTATATAGCCATGTATTGTGTACTTTGCTTTATTATGGATTACTAAGAAATTCTTACGGATCGGATTTTATGGACGCTGGACCATTGCCGAATCTTGGTACCGGATCGCGTACGAAAATATTTTCGATAATGGACCAAAGAAAGAAATGGACGCTTCGCAAAGATAGATCGCGCAGAGGCCGTCGCATATTTTAAATTTCTCTCCTCTGGCAAAATTATTTTTCCGTTTTACCAGCTATTTTTGCCAGCGCCACGGAGTGTTACTGACCCCTGGCCAGTTCGCGGTAGCGTCCACCTATTTTTAAACTGGCGAAAAATGCATTGCTTCCCTTCAAAATGTCCGACGATAAAACTCTCTTGATTCTCTAGACACCGATAAGCAGTAGGAAGTAGCGTTGAAATTTTTTTTAAATTTTGACCACGCGAGCAGTTCCCCGAAGGAACGTTACAAAAATCCTAAAAAAATTTGAAATAAAATCACCGTGAATAGGTAAAAAAAATTTCAAAAGCAGCAATAAATCTTATATGAAAAAAAATGAGGATAAATCAAATTTCGAATATATTTTTGGAAAATACAAAAAATCTTCTATTTTCAAATTAATACTAGTTTAATTATCGCATATCAACGGAAGCACAAGATATAATGAGATAATTTCACGGGTCCCGGAAATGGACCAGTGACTGATACCTGTCCAGTGCTTCCACCGGGTATAAGGGTTCGCCAATTTAAAAGCAATTTTCTCGAATCCCTTGGAAGAAAAGGGCCAGGATCACGACTTCCCACGGTTGGTCAGCTGGTCTGCGTCCTGAGACGGTATCCTCTTCGCTTTTTCTTTTTTTTTTTTATGAATTTCGATTTTTCTACCTGGATCCATCCCCGGGTCATCCGAGATCCAGGATAGTCGTAGGCGAAGGCTTCTTTACAGTTACGCGAAAAGATGCTGCCGACGAGATAACAAAGAGAAAATTATTTCCGAAGCCCAAAAAGTAGATAAGTGAATTGGGCCTTAATATTAATCAAATAAATATTCCCACCCAACTAATCCTACCAACCTCCTATATCGGCCCAATGATCCCCAACCCCTAGCCGTATGTCAAAAACCACCCTTAAGTACCAATAAAAAAAATATCCCCACGCAGCGTACATCCACAAAAATTCGTCTCGCGAAATTCAAAAATTCATCCGGTGGACATTGGAATTCCCGTGGAGATTGGTCCTGACAAAAAAAAAGTTCCAAGGACAATGCCCGAAATTCGATCAAAGGTCCCAAAAAATGCTTTCCTCGCTCTGTACCATGGTCCATCCTCCAGGATGGTCTCTCACGAATTTAAGAACACACGTGGTCCGCCAAGGATCACCCTGTTACCCCCGGTACCGTTTTTCAACCGCTTTTTATAAACCGTCTTTTTTTTCATCTCCCTTTTCCCATTTTTTTCTTACCCCTTAGCTGGCCATCTGCCGCTGCGGAAGGGGCGGCTAAGATGATGCCCAGGGTGGTGGCGATGCTGACGCAGCCCGGAGAGAAAAAGAGAGACGAGTATAGGGCCCCATAAGACCCACGAGGTCTTGCATTCACGGGGTAACGGCTTAACCCCCCCCCCTCCCGATTTAAGATCTCGGCCATACTACTATAATGCGTAGGTCGACCTTCCCGAAGAACTTGAATGAAATCCTTGAGGAATGAAAGGGGAGACTCTTACCCCGTGAAGATAGAGCAAGATAAGCTGAATGCCCGGGGTATCCGATCGATACGAATCGATTTCGAACCGGTAGCAACCGCCGATCAATTTTTGGCCAATCGAGAAGTGAAAAAGAATTTTTTTAAATTTTTCAAAAAATCTCCACCCCTGGTCCGTTAGAATATTTTTCAATTTTCTCACGTTTCCCGACGCGACAGCGATTTTTTCAATAATCAGGGGAAACCCAAACCTCACGTTAAAACTTACGTGGGGAGGGTAAACAGCCCTCGGGCAGTGAGCGAGCTAACAACCTAGCAGTATTTCAAGTTTTTTTTTTCTAAATCATTTTTTTCACCCGCCCTCGGCCTTCCGCTGCTCCGCCAAGAGAATCTGTGCCACTTGGGGTACCGTAAGCTCTCTTTTTTTTTTTATTTCTCTTTTTTTATACAAGGTGTTTCCGTTTACGTCTAGAAGTTCCGGTGCGTGCGTATCCCCTCTCCGGGGACCCTCTTACCTCCCCTCCTTTTCTCCTCTCTTGATGCAAGGGCCCCATAAAAAAACCCACGGGTCCCACTGGGTACTCACGCAGCCTGTACGCCACGGGTCTTAGAATCCACCTAGCACGCACCTATACGGTACACAGGGTAACCCCCAGGAATCATATTTTTTTATTCCCTAGGGACCCGCAAGGGGTCGTGCGAAAGTATGACGGTGAGAATTTTTTTATGCAAAAATGGACATGGGAAAAAACGTCGGACGGCCGCCGAGTGGATCGTTCAAGTGAAAACCAGAATGTAGATTAATTTAATCCCAGTGAGAACTGAACCTGCTTGTACTTAATTTATAGATCGTTAAATCATTGATAATTACATTCTAGAAGGTAATCGACACACGGAATAAAATATTGTTTTCAATAATTCTTTTGGGGTTTCGCGTGTCCAATCGGAAGTCTTAAAAATGTCTAATTTCAAAATCCAAAAAAAGCCAATGAAAAGGATAACGATGTTCTGTAAAAGCGTTTGACTATCCAAGGACACAGGACCACGTCAACCCTTACGCTAAGGAAGGTCCAAATTTCTAAACACCCTTGGCAAGGGGTCTGTCTCTGGTTATATTTGGTATCTGTCTCTTCACGAGCACACATGCTGCATAGGCGTAGCCGCGAACGGACAGTTCAACTTTTTTCATTTTCCTAACCTCAAACTTTCTCACCGTGCGCTCCATACGCATTTCCCATGCGTGCCATGCACTCGGTACTCGTGTACTGTCTAGAAAAGAAATTACGACTCACTGCCAGTCAAACTTTTTTTTTTAATTTTCAAAAATTCCGCTATACGTTCCAATTAACAAAATATTTATACTTCCCTCGTCTTTTATTATTCACCATATTATTATTTTATATATATTATACAGTGTGTATATATATATCACGTGAAATCGGTAAACAGACCAAACGTCAGTTGCCTCACGACTCACGTAGTGACTCGAGCGAATCAACCTTTACGTATTCGACCTTCCAAATCGACATTTTGAGCGTTTCGTAAATGTGCCAATAAGCGAAGAAGAATGACCAGTCGTGCCAACGTAAAGAACACAAGGAACGACTGGGCAACGGACTGTTTGAATTAGAGAATTAATTTTTGCCAGACAGGTTAGGTTGGGTCGGGTTAATTTTCTTCGGTGGCAGCCCGATGGGAGCCCAAATCCCGAAAATAAAGTCACAGTCAGCCTGTAATATTTGATTTGATCGTGTTGGTACCCCCAAGAAGTAACAGTTGATAAACTCCCACGACGTTACGGTCGACGCTCGCTGGACGCTGGTGAAGACGACGCAATGCGCCGCAACGCACCGCGTCGCACACATGTGTTCGTCTCGGAGTCGCCAGACAGATCTTTTTTGCCCCGAAGTAAAAATAATCTTTAAAACCCCGAACAGGATGCGTTGTTAGGGCAGGGGAGATGCTGGCGAGGGCATCGTCACCAAGATGGTCCACGCTTAGTTTTTTCACCCTTTGGACGTTTGTCTCCCTATAACGGGTGTCCGGAATTAACGCGCAGAGAAGGAGGCTGACTCCAGTTTGGGGAGAGCACCCCCTTGGTTACACGTATCTTGCTTCTGGGGTTCGTTCGAGTTTGGGAAGTGACGTTTTTGGATTCGATTGGCTACTGAAAATTTGGTATTCATATATACATATATGTATGATGAAGTTTTCTTGGAAAAACGATGTTATTTTTTGAGTTTGTCGAGAAATGAAAAAATTGTCAAAAATTAAAAAAATATTTTTGACATTTCCAAGTAGTCAAAATTTAAATTTGACGTATTTTTAAAGCCGAGCTGAAGTTTTGCACTCGAATTAATTTTGAGAATACAAATTTTGTTTTTTGATACAAAAATTTACTTGATACATTTTAGCCATGTAGTAAGAGCGATTATTTTTTTTTTCGAAATTCGATTAATTTCTCAAAGCATGTTGAGTTGCCGTGCGGATTGGTGGGGGGTGGTCGAATTTTTGTTGAATTAAGTAAATTGATGAATTCGTAACGATAAGGTTAAATGACACGTATCTGTATTTCTTTCTTACGACTGATTATTAATTGGTTTGTTGATATTCGTTCGTGTCATTTTGTCCGTGATATATGGTGAAACTGGGCTAAGCGAAGCGTCAGGTGAGCAGCGTCTGGAATAATTGCAAAACCGATTGGAAAGTTCGATCCCGTCGCGAGAAAGATCGTATCGTGAGACAAATAGGTCCCGAAGGCCAGTTCCCTGTTTTCCGTATAGAATGGAAGAGGCTCCCGAAAGGTCCGACTTTTCCTGGGCCTTAAATGTCTCGGAATAAGAAGAGGAGGAAGAAGAAGAAGAAGAAGATTGGCCGTTGAAGATATTGGACAGGTCCGGGATACACTGTCCAGGCTATACCTAAATGACGTTCACGTTATAGAGCGTGGTAGAGAGCAGACCGCAAGAGATAATTTTTCAAGGATTGTTAAAAGTCACTTCAGACACCAAGAAAGGTCCCACGAGTCTGGGAAAAATATTTCTAGCCTCTCCTCGCGTTATGGGCCTTATGAGCCCTGACAGAGATCCTGCTAAAAAGAATTCATATACGACGATAAAAAAACGACAATTAATTTTTTAATAAAAATTTTTCAAAATTTACATCGAACCTTAATCGCCTTAATCAATCGAGTGAACAAGCACGTATTACGCGACCGTGTAAATTTTCCAAAAAAACTGCCCCGTTACAAAAGACCAAACAATTACAGAGCGAGCAAGAAGAAAAAAAAAATTCGCATTAATCCGGCAAGTAGAAGTCGGTCTGGCCAAGTGCGCCGACAAGACTCAAATCAAACAGTCGATAAAACAAACAGAAAAAAAAGGAGTCATGTGACGCTCAATTACAGTGTACCGATCTATAAATATTGTACATGTAGAAGCATCTGCAGACGTCACGACGGCACAACTCGAGCGCGCATTAATTACCCCGAAAATCGTCCGAGCGGGATTGACATCCACGTAGCGTCAACGGTCGACGTCGAAGTAAAAATTCAAAAGTACGAGCATCGGTGCCCGGCCCGGCCGCTTCGAAAAAGAAAAAAAAAAATAATAAAACGTACCACTACGGGGTAGTAAACTCCGAAAAGCAAGTAGAGTCCATCCAGATCCCGCGAGTGTCTCCTATTCCCTCCAAGCGTTTACAAAGTCCTCCCGAGCCCCCCACTCCGACCGCCTCATCCTCTTCTCCTCGCTCCCTGATCCTCCCCCCACCCCGTGCCTGTACGTCGCCCTCCCCTCGTCTCCTCTCGTCGTCCCCCACCCTTCCCCCCACCATCGAGCACCAATCACTATCTCCCTCTCAGTCGCACCCGCGCTCAGCCCGAGCACGTCGCTCCTCGTCCACCCTCACGATTCAACCCCCCCTCGCACCCCCCTTCGCCACGCCACACAAACACCGGAGCCTCCCGGCGACGTACGTGACGGCCACAGAGCCACCAACACGTCCGCCGTATCTTTCCACCACTACCGACGCACCGGCAGCGTCCATGCCACTAGCCTCCCTTTTCGACGGAGAAGGTTTCATCCCCCAGTGAACGTGGTACGGGGACTCCCCCGAAAATTCTCTCCCTTGCAGACGTTACCCCCACCCCGGGGGTGAAAACTACCCCACGACGTGTGGGGTGTCCGGCCTGCCGAGGTGAACCGAACGCGTCCGAAGTGAGCGCAGTGCCCGACACCAGGTCCCGAACGCCACGACTAGGCGCACGTCCGGCACAGTCCACTCAGAGATACGACCCATGCTGGACCAACATCGCTGGTCCACGCCAGCAGCATCCGACACAACCAGCACGAGTTGATCCAGCGACACGGCCTGGATCAGGAGGATAAGGAAGGAAGGATCCGTCGTCTCTGTGTCTGTTGTCACGGTGGTTCCTGTTGTATTTCGCGGAGAAGAGACGATTCGGTGTTGCACGCGTTTTGTGAAAAGGACAATGTTTATTTTTTTATTTTTCTTCGAATGACAAGCACGTCCTCGCGCAATAATCCTGAATCGTTCGTACGGTGCTCGTTGTGCTTTTACTTTGTTCCGCGTCCGTACGACGTGTCTTCGTTTTAATAATATCGCTGTCGGTTGAAGAAACGTGTCTCTGTCGGGAGTTTACGTGTGTTCCTTGAGGACTAGAAAATTATACTCGTGTTCGCGTACAAAAGTGTCGGGAAAGTGTGGATGGGCTATATGTTTCTTTTTCGCATTGCTTTTTCAAACCGACCAAAAGGCCTGCGTCGCCGGACGAAAATACGAAACTGTCAACGCGGTTAACCTTCACAGGAAAACTTGCTCGGAGTCTCGTCCACTGTCCACGAGTCATTCGGACGTGAAGAACGAGGATCGAAAAGTTGAGGCGATATAACAGTGAGAATAACCAGTGTCCAATGTTTGTTACCGTGTCGCGATCCAGAGGGGAAAATTCCGAATGTCAAACACGAGAAGGCTGAGCGTTTGACAGGATCCTTCGTGGAAGATCGAAGAAATCGCTGACGAGTCGACTGGGCGACGTACGACTGGAATCGTGTCTCTGGGTAGTTGCTGTTTATTTATTCACAAACACGAGAAATTTTCTTCTCGAGGCCCAGACCGATCGTACAATATTTTTTCGACAAGGACGGCTAAGGTGAAAAACAAAAGCGCGTGACACGGACACGCGCCCAGCTATGCTGCCCATTTGACGAAGAGCTCGGCAAGGAATTTACGATAATTATTACTTCGGTGTATGTATATATGCATGCGGATATATATATTTTAGAAAAAAAAGAAAAGCGTCACGTCCTCGACGCGATTTTTGAGAGGCAGAGAGGAACTTTCGTAAAAATTCATTCGCCAAAGTACAGAAACAAGTGATCCGCACGAATGGTGACGAGATTAACGAAATACGTGGTGAATCCCACGGGATATCCAGGCGGATCCGGAAACACGAAGAGACGAAAGGAAGGAGACGCGATAACGATCGTGGAAGAATTAATTTTTTTCTTTTATTTTTTTCTACGTTAAATCTTAACGAGAATTTCAAATACCCCGTTCGCGGGACGCCAGTGATAATTTTCCGTGAAATCCGCGGGAAAAAATTTTCAACGCACGGGAATTGTTGGAAAACAAAAAATTGTCGAGTTTTACTCTCCTTGTAAATTGAGTGTCGTCGGTAACGATCGAGACTTTCATCATGAGGATCAAAATGCCTGCTGTTAGAATCGCGCAAGGTGAGTGTCGATGACTTATACTTTTTTTTTTCTTTATCTTTATAATTATTTTTTAAAAATATTTTTGATTCCTTGTATGACTTTTGAGACTTTGGTACGGTGGGAATGATCTTCTTTGGGCGGTATCGGATTGTCGCGGTACCAGACTGCGCGCGAACGAATCGTATACTGCTGTGAGGAATGTATATTAGAAGCGACTGATACTCGATGATCATTGAAAACTTGATAAGATATCGTTGTAATACAAGAAAAGTATAAATCCCGTCTATTTGTCATGCGGGTTCATTGATCTTTAAGGTTTTATGGATAATTATCGGTTTCAATAAATTTTCAATGTTTATTTATATATATTGCTAACCATATAGATTTTTGTATTCCGTAATTCCGAACGATCGATTTCTATTTGTTATTTTATTTATTGAAAGAACAACCCGTGTATGGACTGGCGCTTCGATTGTGCTTAACGTCAATATACGTGCGATTATTTATGTTTTCAAGCAACGTTACAGGATTTAATTGATATTAATTAATTCATACCGTTACACTTTGATTCAAATTGATCTGTCAGTCGTTTACGTTAATTATCTATTCACTGATTCAGTAAAATTGGTTATCCTGAACATTCAAGTTATTCGATCCAACAGCAACTCTGCATTTCTTTTATATCCCTGAAGATTTTTTTTCAAAATTTTCACAATCAACAAATTAATCAATTTAATTAACGATTACAGGTAAACTATACCGTAGCACGTGACACTATTCACTATTATAGTCTGGAACTATATAATTTTTACTATACTTTTTGCACTATTTGGTAATCGAACGGGTAGCCCGAAAATTGTAATTGGAGTTATGGGTATTATTGAAGAAAACTTTGATATAAAAAGTGTTACTTTGGCGCGATGATTTGGATTGGATTAAAAAAGTAAGCGGAGCATTTCCGAAAAGTAGTAAATAGAGGAAGAATGATAATTGTTGAAAAGACGCAGAGAAGCGTCCCGCTCGCGTTCGCGGGTGAAAAGAAAATGTTGAAGAAAGGGGCGCGTGGGGAGGGGATGGCCGTGGCGTCTTCGCGGAGGGTGGGTTTCCCGGTAGAATTTTTAATTAGTCTCTAACACCCCCATCCCGAATGGGGTGCCCTTGAGAGGGGGTTAGGGGTCCTGCCAGCGCTAGGGGAGGAACCGAAGGGGGGTCCGCATTGTCATGCGCGCCTTTTTCAGAGACTTTTCCACCCCCGTGCCACCCCCCCCGAAGAGCCTCCCTTCCTCACCCCCTCGCCACTGCTGCTCCGTTTTCTTAATTACAACTGCGATATTCTTTAGTTCGCGCGATGACGCCGTCGCGAAAAGATACCGGAATTCTTCGATAAAATTCCCTATCTCGACTCTCGACCCATCTGAGACTCCCTTAGAGGATTCGCGGACACCCGTTATATCATCGCGCTAGCTGGTATCGGTCAATTGGTAACAGTACGCGATAACGTAATAGAATTAACATTCAGCGCGGCCCAAGTGTGCTCCGTGATGTTGTTTCAAGTGTGAACGAAATTAAGTTACGATTTTGAAAAAAAGAAAAATTTTTTAAAAATTCTCTACCACGATATACCAATCAAACAAGTACGCAGTATGATCCATTCAAAAATTTCCTTTCGCGACCTTCGATACTATAATTGATTAAGTGTAAAATCTAAAATTCAAAATTTTTAATAAAAGTGCAAGAATACCTAAGGAATTTAATTTCCAAAAAAAAAAAAAAATTCGCATTTTTTTACGGTACACGTTTTGTGGATTAAGGAAGATCCAGGGGTGGATTTTTCAAATGGACACGTCTGGTTCGAGGTGGATTTTTTTTTATCAAATTTTTACACTTTTTATTGACCATTTTTTTTTTCAAATTTCAATCTCCGTCAGTTCACAAGAAAAGACCGTCTTTCTATTCTCTCTCTGTTTTTTCCGCCATCGGCGCAGCCGTCTCCATGCAACGACTCTTGGCTGTCCTTCCCAAGACAATGTCCTGTGTATGTCTTTCTAATGTCCCGCACGGAAGTCAAAAGAAATCCTAAACGTCCTGCACGATACGCCAGTGAATAAATATTCGCTCGCTTAACCACCGCATTTACCGACAAGACAGTGCGACACGTGTGAATTGGACGCGGATTTCGCCTCAGTCATTTTTTTCCTCGCAACAAGCTGCGGCTGCCGCTGCGCCTCTCGCAAAACAATGAACGCCATTTCATAACGCAAACTTTGGCATTCGACGCCTGTTCGGATACTTACGGCGTCTGCCATAATACAGCCAGCACACAATTACGCAGACAATAAATGTCCTCGATGATAGGAATTCGATCAGAGGCCTTGGCTGGACTTGTACCATATTTTTCCTTTTTATACACACATATATATATATATATATGTGTAAAAAAATTATTTTCCTCGACTGAAATTGATAATTGTGAAAAATTACACGTTTTATTAGTCGTCTATGATTCTTTGCTTATGCTGATTCGCTCTAGACTGCTACTCTCGATTAGGTATGTACGCGGTGTCGAATAATTTCACAAGTGCATGCAAGGTACTTCAGGGATGTTATTTAGTAAACAAAGTGCATTTTACGCTCCACCCTGTCGGCACGTGCGTAGCATATGCGTGCTATCTGTTAAATATTGTCTTTGATGCGACCCGTCGGAAACCCTTCTCGTACTAGAGGCTCCGAGGCTTTAAGCGACGCTGCGGCAAAAAACTACTTTGATTTGATTTCTTAGATTAACCTTAGGGCGCCGAGGCGCGTGGCGTACCCTTTTTCCTTTTTTTTCATCTTACCAAGGGTCCAGCACGCGCCCAGGTAAGACGAGACGTCGTGTGCGCGAGAACGAGAGAAAAGAAAAGTTTAAGAAATTTGGTCGATGCGTCGAAATATTGAAAGGAAAAATTTTGGTTTTCGAAAAGAAATGAGACAAAAATTTTTGTTAAGGTTTTTAATAAATAAGTGAAATTTCGTAGATCTCTTATATATTCGTCGCTCGAGGAAAACTCGTACGGATGTGAGATTTTTTTTTTTTTTTTTTCAAAAAATCCTACTCGACAACGCCAAAAATATCATTTCCGTTCCGGGACATCAGTGGGGCGTCGCGATGCCTTCCGAGTTTGCCGAAGCATTTAAACCGGTGATACGTGCCCCCTGACTGTTCTCCATTTCTCGTGGTGCCAGGGATTGGGGTAGAGGAGGTGAAACAGGAAAGAAAGTAATTTTGTAAATAGCACTGAAATATTTCAATGCTTAGTAACGTAATGCCTAGTGATTCTCTAACCACCGGGTAGATGGCGCCACTTGCCACCCGTCGGATCCTACGTTTACGTTCACTACTGGCCGGGAATTTGTTCCTTCAATTTTCTGTCTTTTCGTCTCCGACTGGTATCTTCAAGCAATATTTGTCTTGCGCACAGTAATTTTAGGGATCGATTGTAAAATTACATCAAATATTGCTTTCTGTTAGCTATTTGAATAATTTTTTTTCTTTTCTTCGCGTTCAACGGTACAATAAATATTATTCAGCAGGGAATCTCATGATCAGGTAGTATTAGTACACACGTGTCTCTGTCCCAGCCGGTATAATACAGTAATTATATTAATTAACGCACGGCCTAAGGAACTAAAGGTGACCTGGAAGCCCGTTCGGACAATACGGGCGGAAATAACGGGTTTTTCAGAGAAATGGATCACGAGTGCCATTCGCGACTTTTTATTATCTCGAAGAATAATTGCGTTCGAGTCGTCGCGAAGCAAAGGGAAAGTGAAGGAAATAGAATTTCAAGAGAAATTATAGAAAAAAAAAAAAATAGTAAAGCAAGATGAATTAAACTTGCAGAAAAATAAATTATTTTTGGATTAAGATTAATTTTTAATATAAAAGAAAAAAGTTTCATACACAAAGTTCCAAGGCTCCGTCAATCCGTAACTTCGGCCGACCCCTTAACGCCGCGCGAACTGCTTTCAGATTCGGTAATCCAGGTACACTCGGATTATTCCGTTTAATAGTTCATCGTAACACAATCCACAAAGGTCCAATTAATCATTACGGTAAATCAGTCGGGACTCTGGAAGTCGTGTTTATTTATACCGTCGACCCACTGCCGTTGTCCCTAACCTCAACACCAAGTCCCGTCGGCGTAAACGAAAAAATGCCAACTCTTTCGCACGGCTCTTACACGTTCGAATATTCTTTCACTTCACTTTGCCTCCTCGCCAAAACTTTTTCCCCCAACGCGAAATCCTCCACGCTGCAACGGACTTTTCCTCTAACCTTCCATCACCTTCCTGCACACTTCCTTCCGGCGCGAGGTTGTATATCGTCCATCCAATCTGCCGGCGGGCAATTTCGTCTGAAATACGACGTCATCAGGCTCGTCGTAGGAACTCTAGCCGAGTCGGAGGTGCTATTGGCCGTCGCGCGAAGTATACCTCGAAAAGGGATTAAAGTCTGGAGACCCAAGCTATCAAAGTAGGAGAAATATAAACAAAGGATAATACTGTAGCTAGTACATTTTTAGGTTACCCAGCGCATTGGGGCCTTTACGAGTTTACAAGGACGCTCGGTCGGCCGGCTTACACTTGATATTATTATGGATTCACAATGTACAAATACGCGCTGGTACTAAATGCTGTTATAAAAGGCAGAAAATGGCGGTCAGGGCACTGACGTCAATGAGTGCGTCCAGTTTATGGGGACAGTGAAATTTATGTTGTTTGCAGTGTCGGTTTCCTTCGGGCATTGTCGGCGATTGTCGGCCATTATCCAGGACCCTTCTTCGAAGGTGCGAACACCTTTCAGGCAATAATCTACTCGCATTATGCGCTTTGTCGTACCGTCGCTTTACCGGGGTTGATTCCCCCGTTCGACTGCTTGGCTCTTCGCCCTTCTTGTCTACCTGCGACCTCGGCAAGACCTGACCAGGGGTCACTTTCAATTCTCGGTCAGCAAGGTGCATCATGGGACTCTCGTGCTTCCATCTCTCTCTTACCCACGTAATTCGGTACAAGAAATTTATCTCTCACTTTCCTAGGGACGACGACACGCGCTCAACACGTGTGGAGGGTTCTTCTTCCTAATGTATACATACGTGCAGTGTAGTTACGTGCTTGATTCTAAGCATTGGGATGCACCCGTGTATATAGGTATACGTCCTACGGGCTTTAAGCCGCGTCTCTATTAATATCGCCTGGACCAAGTTCAGGGGAATAGGGAAGGCCCTGACGGTGTTTTTAGAGTTTCTTGTATTTTCATTGGCGTCTTGTTACTTTGGATCACTTTTCTTTTTTTTTTTTTATGTATTTTTAATCCGGGCGCCGTGGGGGAGGTAATTTTTTTTTGAGAACTTTTTCGAGATGGGTTTTTATGAATATGATTTTTTTGTTAAAAAAATCTTGTTAGGTATTTTTTTTTTTTAATTTTGAGATTTTATTAGAAATTCGGCCTTAGGAGACTGGAGTCGATTGGTCCGGGGCCTTGTACTGGGAATCCGGTGGAATGTCTCCGATCGCGAGGACCGGCCTTTGACTCCTAGAGACCGGAAAGGGAAGTGACGATTTTCAACGCGATCGGCCGGAGCAAGTCAGTCCAGGATATTTGCTTTAACGTCAGAACTTAAGAAACGCAAAATAAAAGCGAGCCGCAGCCGCCGCGACATTTAGGGAATCACGTCCGGCCATTGCGAGGCTGACCCGGTCGGTAAGAAAAAAAAAAGTTTGGCCCAGAAAGCGGCGTGGCCGATTCGACAGAACAATTGAACGGGGCCCCACCCCTACCGGTGGGCCTTATGAGAGTCTCATTGGCCGAGACGTAAGAATAGCGCAACGGGACGGTTTTTTGAAAATTTTACTCTCGCCTAAGAAACAGTGGCAAAAGGGGGGCGCCACTGTGTCGCACCTTTCATTGCACAGAAATGGACCAATCGTAAGGGGGGACCAGGACCGGTTCGCAGGGGGTCTTGATGGGGTGCTGGACACAATTTTTTTTTCTCGTTATCGAAATTTTGAATTTTTTTTTTTTTATTCGAATACTACAACTTAAATTCAAAATCTCATTCTCAGGCATTCACTCCCATGGACTGAATGCTCCGTTGACCGTGTTTCAGGAGCGTATCACTTCGTAATTTTCTTCTAATGCAAGCGTAGAATCCTTGAGCGACAAATTCATCGGGCGGAATGAATTTCGTGTAATCTTATTGGGACGGGAGGGGGTCATAGCTACATAACGACTACTGACTCCCTGCTAGAATCTTGGGCCCTCAGCTTTCATGGAGGAATTCGAACGTGACCAAGCGTGGCGAACGACAGTCTCTCTGTTATATCGGTAAGGGAGACTCGTGCGACTGAATAAAAAAATATAGATTGAATACCTGTTTTAGGAAATTAAAAAAAAAAAATTCGTACATTTGTATGAATTTTTTTTTTTTTTTTCAAAATTTTTATCTGTCTGCAATTTTTTTATTTTTACCAAGTACCGGTCATGGGGTCGTGATTTTTGAAAATCCAAAAAAAATGTGCCCCCCGCGCAAGGCCGAAGCAACTAGACGTTTCGTGAAAATTTGCGGAATTCGTTAATTATTTCACGTCTACACGGTTCAGCACTTCGAGCGTTGTCAAAAGTTTGTATTTGCTGTTTTGCAACGTGGCACAACCGAGTTCCGGGGCGGGCGCTTTGAATAATGTAACAAGCCGACATAGAAGTTTCTAATTAACCAATGTGCTACCGATGTGCCGGACAATACAAAGCATCCAGCTTCCAGATTCCCCGTCTACTAGAGTCTCCTTCCGTAGGGCAGAGGACGCTCGTGCATACGAAAAGAAAAAAATTAATTTTTCCAAAAAAAAAAAAAAAATTATCTACTCCACCTCATCATTTCCGTGAACCACTTCACGGGACCCAAAACCAAACAGCATAGATAAAGGGTATATTTGTAGGAAAAAAAAAAAAAAAAAAAAACCCCTTGGAAGTTCTCGATGAAAGCAACCCAACCGAATGGGATCCATGTGTCCGGCTGTTGAACCACCTGGAGCCACATAACTGTATACCTATATGATTTATTTTGATCAAAAATCGGGTAAAGGGGTTTTTCTAAAGCTGACTCAAAAGGAGGTACAGGTCAACTCTAGGACCTGTTTTGCCGTTCTCAATGGACAATGTCCTGCCTCACAAAGGACCCGGCTAGATCCTCCCACGATACGCATGTGGAGCGGACTTCCATTCAGAATCCGTGAGAACGAGATTTCATATTTTTCATAACTACCGGCCCCCGAACCTTCGGGCTCCTTTTCTTTTTCTCGGACACTTCGTCAGTCTCAGCTTCCTCGGAGACTCCACTGGAACACCTCCAAATTCCAGGGGACCGACTGAACTCTCGTTTCGCCCGTTTGTTCGCGGGTCGGACATTTTCTACTTGTTCCCAGTCGATTTTCTCACTCTTATGCCCGGTTCACACGATACCCTTTTCTCCTCCTGGCCCCACCTTAACATTACCCGCTATGCCTATACTTCGATCCCATACCGATTTCCCATTCGCACTCGTACAAAACGATCGATCGGATCCCCAGCATCCCTTCCCCGTGATCCAGCACGATGATCGAACACCGATCTATATTGGCTGTATGCCGTACTGATTTATTCCATGTGGGTCTCGTGTCAGATAAGCCGGTAACGATATCTGAACACGATCTCGAGAAAGTGCCGATCGTGGGTTTGAGATTTAGCCGGGTCGGCGAGGGGGGATACAAATTTTGAAAAAAATTTTGAATAATTACGAAAAAGTCGGGCAGTGGTAAATACGTGTGACGTATCTATGAGCTTGTCGGTTTATTGTTTTATTTTTTTTTTTAATGCCCAAAGCAGGTTCGACGTCTTTTTTTTTTCAAATCCATTTTTTGCCGCTCAACGGTTTTTCAGCAGGTCCTGCCCCTGCTACCCTGGGCAAGGGCCGGTTCTCTCAGTCACCCAGAACGTTCGTGCGGGATAGGCTGCGAGGGGACTTCTTAAAAAACACGGCAACGCCATCTTGAATGGCATTGTATCACGTAGGTTTTCTGGCAGTGTCGAAGGGGTGAGGTGAGGGGGGGTACCGTGGGTTTGACCCAAAAAACACTCACCCCTCGTGAAAAGTCTAAGGGATTTAAGACTGGAGAGAGAAAAGATACGGGAGGTACCTGGTAGGAGAGGGAGAGAGAGAGAGAGAAAAAAAGGCAGTAGGGGTTTTCTATAAAAATTATCCCCACCATTCTAAGGGTCCTTTCTATTCTTTTGATATCCTGTCGGGGCCCTCTCGGTGCCTGCGGATCTTCAGTCAGCATCCGAGCATGGACCACGTCAGTAGTGCCTCTCGCTGATCGGGCCAAATTTGTACCGGCGATCTGGGCCTCGCAGAGATCGACCCTTGACCCGCGGAGTCCTACAGACACTTTTCCCCTTTTTTAGTTGAACCCTTAATTTCCAAGGGTCACCCTAGTCCGGTTTCAAATTCGTGTCGCTATCATGCACGGGCGCCCTTACGCTTCGTGTCGTCGCGCAACGCGTTCTTGATTAACGGTTCCCGCGGGATAAAGTGCCGCGTCGAGTGCGCGTTCGCAATTGGCTGCGCTTTCGCAATTAGTGATTATGTCACAGAAAGGTAAACAAACTTATCGCCAGGGACTTTACGACGTACCGAGATAACGGACCGATCGAGATGCTGGTACTGTCTGTTTTGTGGGATATCGAAAATTCAGCTGGACCATTTCGAAAATTGGATCGATAATTGCACGCGATTTGGATGGCGATGGGGAAAATGAAAATTTTTTAGAATATTCATTTCGAATCGGAGACGTTCGGATAAGGCGAAGGAAGGAATTATGCCTGATTTTCTTAATTTCCTATACCGCTCGTGAGTGCGAGAGAGAGGGAGCTATGGGGCTTCGCACGCGTTAGACAAGGACAGCGACAGCGGCTTTTCATATTGCCGGCGGGGAGTGATTCGCCAATGACTCGTTATCAAATTCTGAGGATGATAGCGCGTCACAGTGATTTTTTATCGTTGACGTAGGTCAGGGCAATATTTTAATCAAAATCGTCCACCACCCTATTCCGCGATACGCGATCAATTAATCGTAATGAGATTAATCACTTTTATTTAACTTTTCAATTATGAAATTTTTTTTTTGGGAATTAAGTTATTTCACACACGCGTTACGTTTCGTGCTTGTTTTTGTTTATATATGTACCGTACAGGTGATACTTTATATAGACATCGTGACGGGATCGCTGGAAGAGGAAATTGGCGCAACCCAATACTAATGGATAATGGAATTATTGGTTTCGGTCGGGGTTCGCCCTGGGGATCACCGTAATTCAATTGTTTCGATGTGTCCTCTGGACGTTTTGACAGGACGGATGTCCTAACAAGGATAACGCCTCGGGTTATCCTTATATTCTAGGAAAGAGAAGGCAGCGGGTCCACGAGCTTCTGCCTAGTCGGTCGTCAGCCGTGTCGGCTTGGTGAATAATTTTTGAGGAAATTTGAAAAAAAAAAAAGTATCACGTTTCGACGAAATGTGTGAAATTATCAATTTCTTCGGGATTTCCAATGGATTTCGGTCTCGAAATTGTCGGGAATCGCGGTCAAATATTGTATCAAGAAACAATTCCCGGGTGGAAATTAATATACGGCGAATCCAGTAGGATTCCTAGTCGCCCGTATTACCGTCTGGCTTCTTCCGCGTATTGCAGCGTCGGGACACAGCGCTAGAAATTACCCAGCGCGACGAACGAGAAGGAGCCAAATAATGGCTGACTGAGACGCTACTAGCGAGAGAGAGAGGGAAGGATGAGTGGAGGTGGTACGAGAGAGAGAGAGAGATATATAAGAGCCAACCGATCGCCCGGGCATTACGAATGTATGGACCAATTTGTAAGCAATCCAACTTACATTCGACGACCAATATTGTATTTTTATGCGTTATATCTGGAGCGGCCGATGTATACGCCCGACACTAGCGCCATCTCTCGTACCAAGTTACAAGCGTATGCCTGTGTACACAGGCTTTTGTTTTATGGCTCTGTCACGGGGTAGGAGCTCCCCGTGTATCGCAAAGGTGGAGAATATTCTTTTCCTTTTTTCTTTCTTCGGATTCATTCGGCGACGGTCTTTCCGCGTGACTTTGGAGATCGGGAGACAGTGGGGTTATGGTTCGGGGAGTTTCACTCGGGGAGGAAGGCTTGTTGTCGCTCGGAACATCGTGACGCTTGGCGACGCTGCCGGTACTACTGGTATTAGTACCAGCGGACCCCTCAGCGCCTCCTGAAGTTTTCGTCCAACATCTGCCCACGAAAAAACAAAAGCCTATTGTCGCTAACGACCGGTCGCGCGTCTCTTGTTTCTAACCGAGCGCTTTTGAATCGTAGGCGAATAACGGACTCGTGGTCCATTCAATCACGGGATTCTCTATCTCGCTCGCACTCGTCTCTCCTGGGCTCAGTCCCTCTCTCTCTCTCCAGTGACGGGGGTTACGGGTTCGATGCGGTTCTCGGCTTTGGGGTTTCCACTCTTTTTTTCTTTTTTTTTTACGTACGACCGTCTTAGTCGGTTCCGTATACATCCACGTTCTCTTGTTGAATCTTTCATTCTTTCTTCCTTCTTTTCGAACCTTCCGCCCGCTCACTGGTCTTCCCGGCGACGCCTGGCGTCGCGATTAAAATCTTAGATTCCACGAAGAATGCCGCGGAGCCTCGGCTGCTCTCAGCGATTTCACCTTCTGATATTTCGAGTGAATTCTTCCTAGCTTCCTGTTTCGCGGAACCATCCCCCCCCCCCCCCCCTCGTACTCCCTCTTCCGGTACGTATTCAGTCGAGACGCCTGGCCGGTGGCGCCGTTCGACTTAGCCCCGGGTGAAATTTAAACCCGTTACGGCACTGTACGGGCCTGAGGAAAAAAGCTTCGGATAGAAAAGGAGTGGCCTACGGGTTGAGCTTGCGCCCTTGGCCAGTGGTCAAGCGAGGGCAGGACTCCGCCCCGAAAAAATCGAGCCACGTACCTACTAGGGGTGTCCCGGCACAGGTTGGTTCACGGTGACACGAGATTTTGTGGAAAAAATGGAAAAAGGGGATCGGGGGTGGTGAAGTAATTCAAGCGTAAAAAAATATAACACCCGCAGTCAAATGGATCCAGGGTAAATGCACGGGATGAAAGGGGATAATTTTTTTTGTTGAGGAAAAATAAAATAAAAATTCTCCCCTTCTTTACCGACCGAACAGACAATTCCGGACGGGCTTGTTTTGCGCCCGGCTGCCAAATCCGAGCCCAATAGGGATACGGTACTTGAATGCTGCGGAAAAGGATCGATATATGAACTCCTGCCAATCTCTATGTTAATGCTTCGGCCATATAAGGGTAGTCACGGGGTGCTTTGCCAGGAATACTCCTGAAGGACCCTAAAAGTGAATTGTGACGTCTGCGGGTGACCTCAGGACCTCTTTGCGGCCGAATGGGAGTCCCGCTGAATTATAAGTCCTGCGCGACCCCCAGCGAAGTCAGCCGCGTAAGGTCCGCCGTGAAGTTGGCCAATGGTCGGAACGACGTATATCCGGGACATTAGAGAGACAAAAGGGAAGAGGGCTAATTCTATCAAAGGGATACTTTTATACCGTAGAAAATCGTTTTCGACCTAGGGGGTGGACCAGGTCCCTTATCGCGCTGTGTTATCTAAACGTGCAATTTTCTGTGTCATAATTTCCCCATCCGCCCCCCTTCTCCTTATTTTGATCTCTAGCCCACGTTAACGCAGTCTCCTTTTTTTTATTGTCGCAGCGGAGACGTCGCAGGGCACCACTCAAGACACCGTCCAATGCGGGGGCTGCCGCGCGTCCTACCCCCTCGCTGAGATTGTGCGATTTATCGAGCACAAGGTCAACCACTGTCGCAGCACACTTCAGGGCTGTCACAGTCCGTCCCCAGCTGCTGCGCCGGAGGACTCGGACCCCGAGGACGCCCTGGCGCTCAAAGCGGAACAGGAAAAATTGAATTCGGTGCCGAGTATCTCGGCGCCTATCAATAAAAGGGGCACCAGGGTGGAGAGTCCACCCACCCCGCAGGGATCAGCTCAGGACAGTGGCAGTCCCATTGAACTCAGGGCCAGTGCCAGTTCCACCCCCAAGAGACGGCTGGAGGGCCCCGAGGAAGACAAGGAGGAATTGCCGAAGAAACGTAAAACGGAATCCGTCGATGCTGATACCAATACCGTTAATTCCAGTGAGTATATACAATCGATATGTGAATAATTTTTTTTGAAAAAGAAAAAAAAAAATTTGCTTCCCTACCGTTGTCGAATCGGATGATCTGGAACGAATTTGAAAAATAAGGTGTGCAATAGTCTTTTTAGGTTAGGTTGGTACACCTAGCCACTTTCTCGCGCCGTTGCCTTAGGTCGTGAGCGTCCACGGCACCGACTAAAAATAGAGACATACGTGTTACTTGACACGCGACTGTCGTCGTTTCTCCTGGCACCGCGCATTTGGATTTTGGCGATTTTGACGTGGCTCGTATGTGAATTACGTCACGTGTCATAGGACGTGTCAGGAGCGAATATCCTGACGCTTCGAATAATCCTTGATACCGTGACATTTTATTGATTCGATGATACGTGACGGGATGGGCAGAACGCCCAATTTTTTGAGTTTTTTTGTTTATTCAATTTTTACGTCATACGTCGAACGTAGGAAAGAACGAAAATTTTAAGTACTGCTACAACGCGACATGTGATCTCTGACATGCTCTGTCGGGGCCGAACAATGACTCGTGCCAAGGGGATTGAGGGGGGAATTCGATTTTTGAATTTAAAGCATCCGCCCCTGACTACGGGTGGACCTGGACCATTGTCCCGTATATTGTACCGTTGTCGAAGGGGTTAACGCGCGGGTGTCTATGGCACGTATGTACCGGGCATCTCTGAAGCGTGAATTCTCTTTTTTGGGGGTGAATTGAGAAATTTTTTTATTTTTCAAAATTCTAAAAACCAGAACGATGTAACGCTGGGGGCATTGTTCCAATTGTTTCCATTTACAGTGATTTCAACGCAGTCGACTTTTTTCAAACTTTTTTTCTTCGACCCTTATTTTTCAAAATTTCCATCTAACCGAACATCGCAAGGGATGATCCATGGCAATCAACCGCAAATCCCATGTCGCTAATCACACCGCGTGGATACGAGAGGACTCTCGTGGCAGTCGATTCTCTTTTAAATTTTATCACGGTTCGGGGCTCACGAATCAACCCCTATACAGCTCGTGCCCGACCCCGTGTCTGCTAATGCACGGAACCCCTTTTCGTCGCGTTTTTGTCACAATCTCTTTTTTTTTCTTCTTCCTCTATCTCCCTCCCGCTTCTTTAACGTATCCAGCCAAACGGGTCCTGGCCCAATTAGAATCGTCCTATTGTCTGGCCACGTGGTCCGCACGAGCCCCCTGCAACCCCTCTTACTCCTGCGCTACCCTTGGTTAACGTTGCGTACGACCAGGTACGTGGCTCGTGACAACAAGGGATGATTTTTCGAGAAGGTAAACGGATCCTGAGACTTTGGTACTATATCCACCCGAGATAGCATACACGACCCCCCCACCCGTACTTTTTTAATCCACTTTCCTTTCCCCTCGTTCCTCAAACCAACCCCCTGGCTCAGGGTGGAAGCAGCTGACAGTTAAAACATTGAAATTTCCATTAGACAGCCCCCGATACGTAAATACGTATATTAAATATTCTTGGGGATTTTTTGAAAATCCTACCCCCCCCCTCCGCCCCCTTTCCTCGTCCCAAAGCAATAACCTTAAATCGTAATCGTCCTCGCGTCAAGGGGTTAAACAAAAAATTGACGTGACGCAGAGTCCCTGTCACCCTTCATTTTTCATATCTTTGACAGTCTCGGCTAAGAGTTTTCTTTTTTTTTCGATATATGTGAAATCGAAAGCTGATAATCCTCGTACGGCATCGACACCCGCCACTCGACTGTGGCAACCGATGCAGATTTGATCTATCTGTCACGTTTTGTCTGGAATATTAATTTTCCAAGGGTGTTTTTTCCCCCCCCACGATTTCGTAGCTTTTTCTTTTTCTTTTTATGGCTTCCTTTCCAACCCCTTGTACGGGGACCGCCCGAGGCGCCTTAGGAATTGCTTGCGAATTGGCTGTACACGAGGTCCGGATGTGTGCGGCCCCGTTCACGGCTATCTTTATTTTCCGCCACCAGGAGCGCCGCGATACGTGAACCCAGATAAAGGACGGGAGCGTATCCAGGAGTCTTGAGTGACGCCGGGTATAAGTCATACTGGAAACCATAATAAATAAGCGTTCGAGTTGCATTCTTTCGGCAGAATCCGTGTGCGAGTCAAATGTTCGCACGTTGTAAACTCGACGAATGGAGTCCCTTTACCTTAGACAGTACTACGAGTCTCGTGTGGATGCGCCTTGAGTCTTGCGGTCATGGCGAAATCGTAAAGGTCCATTTTAGTGTCGTTCGACCAATCGTAGGTCGAGTCTCGAGAACCGCAAAGATATCCGTGCTGTCTTGTCTCGGGTGAAAAAAAAAAATTTCTACACGTTCCTTGCGGCCGGTGGATCCTGGTTGTAAAAAGGGAAATTTTTTTGAGTCGATTTTTAAAAAAAAAAATTTTTATTCGAATTTTTTTTTTTTTTCTTTCTTTGACAAGGTACGAGAATTCACGTGCTTATTCCAAGCCTACCTGGACCTTCGATGCATGCGGGAACCGACCCCTTTTGACTGCAACCCCTTCTGCGCTCCACAAAGTGCATACGCCGCATACGTTGGCCAATCGATATTTTAATATTGTCACGCTGGAGGATTAAAGGGCCTTTGTCATGACGTCACTAGTCGAAAAGAGCCCGAGGCTACCGGCAGTCAAATCCTTCCTGGAGTTACCGCGAACGTACCATAGTCCCTGTGCTCTCTCGTTCTATCTCTATCTCTCTCTATCTCCCTGGTTCATCGCGATACCGTATGCAAACTGTTCTACGTGATTCGAATCCGGTATTATACAGGGTGTGACACGCGTTTCAAGATTCTTCAAGAACCAAGGGAATATACGTATCTACACCGTGCGATAGTAAAAAAAAAAATAACATTTTTTCTGGACTTTCGAAGCTGAGGAGTTGTGGGGGTTGAAAGTTGGGGGTGTTTATGGAGAGAGATACAGAGCGGGGTGGACTGATAGAAACGACAGTTCGAGGGAGAGTTTCGATGAAAAATAATATGGACACCCCGTACGTAGCGTACACGGGATACGCGAAAAAAAAGTTGATCCGCTCGATATACGAAGTGGCACTTCCGGCGGAAGTCGAGAAAAATTTTAGTGAATTTTTTCGTATTTTCAAAATCTTTCATCGCGACTGTACCCTCGTGTAACCCCTTCGCTATATTTTCCGTCGTGACGTCAGAACCGAAAGGGGCTGGCTTCCTGAAGGAAGTATCAAGAGGATGACCGAAAGCTCGAATGCTCCCTGTACCTTAAACAATGGTCTTCCGAACGATTTGACGTTAAACGGCGCCGGCAATTTCGACGGGTAATTTCTGCGGGAAATCGTTCGGTCACTTTTCCCGTAGACGCCTGACGTCGCTACGCGACCCCTCGTTCTAGGGTTTGAAAAAAAAAAGAAAAGTACATTCCGAACCAATTTCAATTCGATCCACTGCGCGGGCTAGGTGAAAAAAAAAAAAAAGTTTTCTGAGTTTCAAAAAGACTCTTTCACTTCCGGTTCCCTTAACTTCCGCTTGATTTTCATTTTTCAAAAGATCAGACACCAGAATCTAACAGGGACGCTGACGGTCTCCGAATAATTTTCACCTTAATTTTGTAACGTAGCTTTCCTACTCGACACCGATAACGAAAAATCCAAAATCCAACCTACGTTATCGTCGGCTGTCCACCAAAACGAGAGCTTCGATGGAACCTGTCAGATAATGCGATAACTTAACGGATCTTGGAGATTTTTGAAATCAGCACACGCAACTGGATGCTCGAACGGAAGCTGACGGTTACGGAAATGCAGCCGTTCAGGCTGCTAAGAGTCGCCTTGCGACCGTTTTTCGAAAAATCACGTAACAATTTATATCGGCTTTCAATTTTTCCCAGTCACCCTGCCTATTTTTTTTTTTTACCCAAAAAAGATTCTTATCCCTTATCACATACGGTCCGGACGAAATTTATTACCTCGTCCTCCGCTCGCCGAAGATGCTCCTCCCGCCCAGCTGTTTTCTCTCCCCTCTTCGGCTGAATGTTTTCTCGGGGGGGGGGGGGGTGGTGAGTGTCCAGGAAGCTCCCAGGAATAATCCTAACGGATGGCCACCCGCGAACTTTGCATATGAAAGGCCCACCCGGGCGTGAATCAATAGACTTTTATACACAGAGGGCACTTGCTTATCTCTTACCCCGTAGGACTTTTATCCCGGGGCGCAAGGAAGTCGGCAATATTTTCGACTTCCGGCGTGGCGTAGCAGCTAACGGAAGAGCCGCTCTTGTCGGACGTGGAACGAGGTCGGAAGCAGATTCAGGACCTCAGCGGTGAACCGGGAGGAGCGCCGGGGCTGATTCGTCGCGCCCTTAAGGATGGGCCGAGAGGCGCCTCGAGCGTGAAACAATATGGGCCTTTTGGCGTCACGGGGAGAAATTGGCTGGCCCCTCATTTTGGTGCTGACTTGGGACTTTTTAGGGGCCTTATTCGTCGAGGTCTGCAAGACTGTAATTATACCAATGGCCAATTTTCATAGTTCGCGCCACCCCTGCTCTGACCCATTACGAGCGTCGGATGACCGGTGGCACTTGGGATGACTGGTGAAAATTTTGAAAAAATTTTGAATTCGATCTCCGAGGGGCGAATTGGTCTCGTGCTTAAAATTTCATCCCTTAAACACACACACTCGAGCCTCTGTCTTGCAGCTTGTAATTTTATTCAGTGAACTCTCGGCTTTAAGACGCCAGTTGTATGGGAGAGAGTCTCGTGGACCGTACTCCAGCCTCCCGTCCTACCCCTAACCATCCACCCTTGTATTTAATTAAGATTACTTTACATTTCCGCGACTCTTTGTCTACGTTTTACTTGACTTCCCGGTCGGGAAAAGTTTTGACCGTTCGATCGATGCTCGCGCGTCTTCGTACTTTTATCTATTATAGGTACCAACCCGAAGAGTGAGGCCATTGTGAATTTAAAAGTGGCGACTTTTTCGAAAAAAAAAAAAAAAATAAATAACGAGCCTAGAATATGTTGGCTCGGTTATGTCCTTATGGACGAATTTGCGAAAGAAGGGTCGTCCCTTAAACACATGGCGACGATTTTCCTTCTTAGGCCGAGGGTGGCGGAATTAATAAAATCCCTTGGTCTCCGTGGCGAGGAAGGGTGACTCGTGGCGGTGAGGGCCGGCGGAGGGAGCCGACGTGAAAAATAGCCGAAAATCTGATATTCCGGATTAAAAACATTGAAATTCAAAACCGCGTGCCAGGACGTCCCTCTGTCTCGCCCTGGGGATGGAAAGTCGTTAAGGGTCAGTTTCACAACCCTCCGGTGGTTATTGTCGGGGATATTATTTTTGAGCTCGAACCCCCCCCCAATACCCGAGCCCGGAGCCAACCGCAATTTGACACAGACGCGCCGTTTGAATTCCGAATTCAATTCCGTGCTATCGAAAATTAAGGGGCTGAAAATTGATAGCGGCCCTTTTTCCTTGGATATGTACTTCCTCGTCATTCCGCGCACGCGGTACGTCTGGGGTATCTAGGATGGTTTGGAATCCTGCTGGGACGACCCAGCCCGACCCTGTAGCATATATTGGAGGTACGAAAATTTTATTATTTTTTTTTTTTTTTTACAGAACCAAGATGGCTGCAGTGCTCCCAGTGTTCCCGTCGACTCTCCTCCGCTTGGGAACTCCTGCAGCACGCGCAGAGCGTCCACGGGGCGAGGCTCTACACGTCCTCGTCATCCTCGGCGAACTCCTCCTCGAACGCGCCGGCACTGAGTCCACCTACCCCCACGCCGACCCACACTCACCACCTCAGTCCACCCAATCACCTGAACCTCAGTGGGAAGTCGACCGGAAGTTCCTCGGCCGCAAATTCCTCCGGGGGTACCAATTCCAGCGGTAGCAGCGGAGGTCGACAGCTACAGTCTTCGGCGTCCCTGGTCGCGGATCCTCTTCAGAGCTTCCTAAGGATGCCTCAGCACCTAGAGAGAAGCTTTCCACCCATGTTCAGGCCCGACTTCCTCGCGCTGAACTCGCTGGCTGGGTACAGGGGACTTCCGGATCTTCAAACGGCTACCAGAAACCTACAGAACCTCGGCGATCCTCTACGGGGTATGGACGGTGTTAACCTGGGTGATCCTCTCGTCAGGAGCTCCCTGGATTCCTTCAACAACGCGAGGAATCTGGCTAATCTGGCTGAACTCTCTCATGGGAGAGGTCTGGCTGCACAGGGTCATCCACCACCTCTAGAAGCCAACCTGGATTTTTACTCGGCGCGCCTAAGGAGCCTCGCTAACCCGTCCTTAGGCGCGGCTCCGAATCCACCCTCCAACCCCACCCCAGTAGTCAGCCTACCTCATTCCATAGAGCCACCAAGTCCAGCAGCAAATCCTACCAACCTCATCCACTCCCATCAGAAGGAGAACTCGCCGCCATGTTATACGCAAAGTCCTATTGGGCATCACAATAATAATAATTCAACGGACTCCGAAAAAACGAGCCCACCGGTGGCCTCCACTCCGATCATCACCGACAGCGAGACGGTCTACACCTGCGAAGTCTGCGACAAGAAGTTCAGGTTTCAGTCGAACCTCATCGTCCACCGCCGGAGTCACCAGGACAAGGAGAGGGCCTTCCAGGAGACGATGCAGGACGGCACGGCCACCCGGTGCGAGGTCTGCGAGCTGGAGGTAGCAAACTTCTCCGAGCTCAGGAAACACATGAGGAAGGAGCACCAGGAGAGTCTGAACGTGGCTTCGAGTCCTCAGGGTAGCGTGGAGACGGTGCCCGACGACGGTAGCAGCTGCGACGAGAACATAGACCTGGACGAGGCCGAGGACAAGGTCAGAGAAGATACGGAGGAGAACACGCCGGAGGACCTCAGTACGACCCAGGGCCAAAGTAGCGAGGAGAGCGGGGGCCGAGTCGATCAGAAGCCAAGCCTGGTCGGGGACCTCATGGAAAAATTTGGTCTGAGCAACATAGCCCAATATTCGGAAGCCTACAGGCAGGCCCTGCAAGAGAATCATAGGGGTGCCTTCATAAAGGCAGAGTCCACGTCCAACCTCACGAATTCCCTGAACAACAACAAAGAAAAGGACAGCGCCCTCTCGCCGACAAACTTCAACTCCTCATCCACCCCCAACATATTCTCGGGTCAGGGCTTCCCCAGGAGCACGGGTCCGGACTTTGGTGGTCTCTGGCTACCGAGTCCGCACTACCTGGAGAACAACGAGTTCCGGAAGGCCTCCAAGGCCACGACCTCCAGCCTGTCTCTTCAGGGTCTGCCCAGTCCACTCCTGAAGAAGGAACGAAGCGGCAGAAACGATACCTGCGAGTACTGCGGCAAGGTCTTCAAGAACTGCTCCAACCTGACGGTCCACAGGCGGTCCCACACCGGCGAGAAGCCCTACAAGTGTGAACTCTGCTCCTACGCCTGCGCCCAGAGTTCAAAGCTCACGAGACACATGAAGACCCACGGCAGACACGGCAAGGACACCTACAAGTGTCGCTTCTGCGAGATGCCCTTCTCGGTACCCAGCACCCTGGAGAAGCACATGCGCAAGTGCGTCGTGGTGGTCCAGCAAGGTCCTAAATTGGGTATGCCGTATCCTGGTAGCCAGGACGAGGACTCGTCTCTCAGTACCAAGGACACTTGATCCTGGAACGGCAGCCTACCGCCGATCCCACCAATGTGGCCGCATAGGCCGCCATATCCAGTATACTAAGTGTTCGGTGCTGATCTACATGGGACATGGCACATCGAAGAGCGATCCGGGAAGACTCCAGAGGATGACGTCCAAGTTGATTTACAGACAGGACTCGTCCTACAGGTACCTCTTGCACCGGGTCTCCAAGATGGTCCTCATGGTAGAGGATGCGGTAAGGGTTCTCTAAGGCAGGTAACAGATCTACCACAGGGTCTGGTCAAGGCTTGATTTTACACTACAAGCATCACTGGATCTCAGCTCTACCTACCGGAAATGAATCTCGTCCAGATTTCACTGGGCGACGTATACCGGAAGTCCTCAAGAACAGCCTGAACGAGCTCAAGGAGAAGAAGAGAACAAACGCGATCCGTCGCGTCGTACAACGAAATGCTCCAGTCTGCCAGGACTGGGCGGGGAAGATTCGACGAGGTGAGAATCGTCGGGGAAGAAAGTCAAGAAAGTGAATGGAGGAGGAGAATTTAAAAGAAAAAGAAAGAAGCGGAATAAGATGAAGCTACAAATGAAATACTTAAAAGAAAAACCCCAATAATTTAAACTGAAACGAATGAATGGTTACCATTGCGAGTCTCAGACCCCTATTAAATTATGTACTTATAAATAACGACGATATATATATGTATACATAAACACACAATATATATATACATAAAAATATAAATATATACATACGATATCGATATAGTAACTTTATTATCACATTGAAGATTATTTATTTAATAATATAATATATCGTAATATATGAAATCACCGAACACTATGTATGTATTAGAGAAATGACGTGTCAATGCGAATCGAGAATCGATAAGCGATTATCGAGTGTATGAATTGATTGTGTGATAAAGTAGTAAGAGTGACTGAAATTCAGTGGTAAATATGATCTTTTTCTTTTCTTTTTTTTTTTTTTCATTACTATTGTACATTCGTAACCCCACCCTGCTCAAGGGTGCTATTTCAACGAGGGCGGATATTCGTGATATATATATATATATACACAAACACAACATATATGTATATCCCACCCCCACGTACCCTTAAACTAGCCCTTGAAAAAAAAAAAAGAATTTCAAGCGGTTATTCATCCCCCGGTGTACATATTATGTAATATAATTATAACGTCTATGTATTCGATCCCCCCTCCCCTCCAAGTTACGTATTGATATTTCATGAATATCATTTTTCATTTATTTAATTACATAAGGAACACGTGCTACGATCTAGTTTCTAAGCTCTAGGCCGAAACGTACGTAATGTAAAATGTATTATACCTATTAATTATTATCGTCATTACATTATTAATTAATTAATTGATCGATCGTTTAGTCGATCGATCGATTAATTACTATCTTTAATTCTTTATTGACTTTATTAATATTATTGTCATTATTATTATTATTACTGCTATTTTATTATTATTATATTATTATTATTATTATTATTATTATGGTCTTATCTATTATTATGTTATTAATTATTAATTATTCATTATTATTCCTCATTGATACCGTGCTACGGTGAACACTTGTACATTTAGTCGCGGCGTAACATTATTTTATTCCGATATATTAAATTATTATTGAAGATGTTTTTAACGGTTAAGAAGATGCCAAAGTTGTCTAGGTTTATCGTTTCTATTGTCGTTATACGGGGTGTGCCCGCGTATTTTATGGTCTTTCCCGTCTGCTTGAATTCTACGGGTCGAATATTATGATATGGGCGTAGAGGGGGCGGAGGGGAGAGTTAAAGAAATTTTTTCGAAAAGAAAAACGTGACGTGAATTTTTTCACGTGACTCGAGCACTTATAACGGGTGGGAAAAAGAAATGAATTTTTGTCAAATTAACGATCTAGCAATAATCCCTCGTGTTCTACATTGGCAAATACGGTCTCGTGATTTTATTTTTTTACATTTTGTTTCCGCAGTCGATCGACGCCTACCGACGGACGTCGATCGCCATGAATTTTGTACCATAGTCAAAGGAAAAAAAAATTTGCTCCTATTTCAGGCGCTCGCGGCCACCCCCCGTTTTTCGAGATTTAAAAAAAAATGAAAAGTGAAAGAGGGGGTTAAAAAAGAGAAAAAACACTATTGTCGGCTTATCGTAATTCGTTGATTATATTTATTGTCTGCGCGGACGAGGAACGCGCGCGGCTTTCCCAGGATCGAAGGTCGCCGATCATTGATCCTGGGAAAATCGCGAGTCGATCGGATCGATCGATCCTCGAATAACGACCGATCGATCGGCGCGGCGTATCTCGGGTTGAATTTGGCGATTTCTGTTTTTTTCTTTCTTCTTGCCCAAGACTGAAGACTTTTTGCGAATTTTATTTTTCTTTTTTTTTTTTTTCGTCCCTTGAGTTCCAACGGGAGGTCGTTTTTTGTCGTTGTAAACGTTTTCGAAGAGAACTGTTCCTAAAAAAAAAAATATAGGCAATAAGGCTAATAGATTCGCGAACGGAGTCGCGCGTTGGCGCGAAATTCGAATGTGTGACTGAGTGAGAGAGAGAATAATAATAATAATAATAATAAAAAAGGCGAAATTGCGTGCGAAAAAGAAAAAAAACTGATACCAGTGTCGTCCAATGACGTACGTCTTTGCCCTCTGAGAGTGTGACTCGTACGTATGTGGTTGCGATCGGTATTAACGTGTGTGTCTGTCATGTGTGAGGAAAGTGGCCGAGAGGAAAGTGAATGAAAGGTGAAAGGAAAAGAAAAAAAAAATAAAACTCATATCAGATAGTTTTTGGTGTTAGACGTGTACACGGAACCCTAGATAAAAATCTCGTTATCTAGTTAAAAATTTGTTAGATAATTCGGAAATACGTACACTTGCCAATACCTGTTTATATACAATGTACATATGTGGCACTGCCCGTTAGCGAACTCTGATTTTTCAAAAATTTCGAATTTGCCGCGCTTTTCGTGCGCGCTCGTTCGGCGAGAGATATAGCGTGGAGAATAAAACGGATTGAAATTGGAAAGAAAAAAAAAAAGAAAGCAAAGATGAATTAATAACGACGTAATACGAAGATGTTTATAGTGATAACGATTATGCTATTATCTATGGCGGTTACCTAATTGACGATAATTATAAATATAGCCGGTTATCACCGTTTTTTGCTGCGGACGGGCGACGACGGAAATATTGATGCTACGAGATATTTGGATGGCTCATATTTCTTTTTTTTATTTTCACGGAAAAAACAAAGAAAATGGCGCGTGCGTGAAGACGAGTCGTGAGTTGCCGGGGACGAAAGGGTGAAACCAGCACGGAAAGCGTAGTGAACTGGAAGCACGAAATGAAAATAAATAAATGATAAGGGAAAATAAAAAAATGAAAAAGATAGTCGCATGCTAAACAAAATTTTTTTTCCGTGGGGAAAAAAAAAACAAGGCAAAAATCTTTAGTGTGTACTTCGAGAAATAAATCTACGAAAATGATACCATGAATGAACAGTTTTTTCTTTTTTTTTTCGTTTTATTAAAAATTTTGTATATATATATTTTTTTGGCTTTTTTTTATATTTATTCATATATTTCCCTATGATTCCTTTTGTTCTTAGTCAGATGTCTCTCGATATCGTAATACATAGGACCAAGATTTCCCTGCCCCCACAAAAACATTATTTCGCGACGCCAGGATTCCGACGGACCTGATGCGGCGTCGGGACGCTGTCCAGCAAAGTGCTGGATAGAGAGTGAAAAAAAAAAGAAAAGAAAAAAATTCATACTATTAAAACAAAAAATTATCTCAAACATCAAGGTGTTATCGAAATACGAAAATTTTGAGAAACGAAATTCAAAAATATTCATTTACACACAATAGTCGACCCGTCGTCGCGTCCGAGTTCTCTAATGGGTTTCTAAACGTTTCTACACAGGGTAATAAAAAAAAGAATTTGAAAAAAAAAGAAAATAACTATTACCTGAAAAATCCGTAAGACTCGCATACGGACTGTCTCTAGGTAATCGTAAGGAAAAGCAAAAAAAGAACAAAGTATTTCGTGTATAACAAAAAAAAAGGTGTAGGGGGCAGTCGAAAAAGTCAAAAGACACGCGTGAAGTTTTAAAGGAGCAGATGAAAAAAAGATAAAAAATAAAAAGCAAAAGAACAAACACACCAACGGGGAAACGGGAGGAGGTGAATAAGGGCTGTAATAAAGCCCGTGAAAAGATTACAAAAAAAATAATAATAAATGGTATCGGCAATGCATGGACTTAAAGAAAAAAAAAAAAAGAGAGAATTGGATTTTAGCAAAAATTTTCTGATCCAGGGTAATTAACCGAAACTCGGTTTCTAGGACATTATTAAGCCTAAGGTTTGAACCTGGTATTAAAGAGACAACCTTTAACCGAGAGTCGACATTAAGGCAATACGAAATCGGGCGCTTGCGAGATAAACTCTGGCCAAAGCTTGCGACAATCTTTGACCGAGATTATTATCGGGGAGCCTAATTAATTATAAAATAGAAAATACGGTGTATGTCTTGTGCGATTCAAATAAACGAAATTGTTTTTAATGACGTTTACAATTTTTACAAACTTCTTTTTTTTTCACCCCAAAATCAACTCCAAATCAAAAATCCAGAAGATTTCATCGACCATCGTCCGACGGCAGTTAAGTATCGATCGATCAATTAATTAAGTTAAACAAAAAAGAATTCAACTATATTCATCCCATGCAAAGTACTCATTAAAAGAGATAAAATCGCGTTAGGTCCGAATAGACCACGAATTAAATTTATAATTGATAACCACGAATGACGTATCAAAAAAAAATCATGAAATTTCTACACCTGCTCGATAACAAAAATTATGAATATAATCAAATTTTTTGATCTGACATAAAAGTTGACGCACCCTGTAACACGTACTATTTGCAGTGGTGTAAAGCGGGTTGCCGTCGCTGTATAGTGGAGGGGTTAATTTTGGACAACCCTGGGGCCCTATGAAACTTTACCGTAGGCCCGGTACGAGGCTAGAAAAGGGTCCCCTACTTTCGTCCCTTATTACGTGTCAAGGATCTTCGGATAATCAATTATACAGGAACGGTAGTATTTTTTAATTAATTTCTGCTAATGACATACTTGTTGTAATACAGTATCATATTTAATTATATAATATAAAGATATTCGTCAAATATCTTAATAATAACATTAACAATATCATAGTACGGTTAAAATTAATTTCTGTCATTTATTTTATTTTCCATTTTCATCCCACGTCTATATACACGGTTTTAACAGCTGATCCATACATTCCCATCCACAGCACGATAATCGCCTAACGCGATGAACATTCGAATTCAAAGTTGGGACAATGGCGTTAATTTTTGGCCGTCTCCATTGTCCCGGTTATTATTCATCCGTCAAGCACCTCCGACTTCTGGCGTAGATGGGGAAGCCAGCCTCCAAAACAATTAATCGAAAAGGACGATCCGCCGAAAAGCGCCGCCCTCGGATTTTCTAGGTACTAAAAAGTCTAATTCGTTCGAGAAAAATGACGTCAGATCGAAAAGTCATCGAGCCTCGACGACCAAGGGAATAACTTGTAGTCTTATTAGAAACTGGAAACGCGCCTTGTCAATGGTTTCAGCAGGTTGGTTGAATGCGTGTTAACCATAGTGACGTCACTACAATGGCGGACACTAATCTGCACGTCAGAAACAGAAGTGGCCCACCCTCCCACCAGGACTCCATCCTGATCTGTCGGTTTTCGGGACAAAATATGTCAAACATTCCCACCCCTCACTCCCTACCCCCTCTTCTAGTCCCTCTCGTACTCCAGTCCCTCCCCCTCACTTCTCCTCCTGCGTCTTCGCCACCCAGCCAAAGCATCCCCCGAGTACCATTGTGCATTGTTAGTATTGGCTTTTGATAAGTCACGTGACTCTTTATCAAGTACAATCAAGTCTGGAATTTTTATTATTTCATTTGTTTCAGAGCGATATTTTTTTTTGTATATTCTACGGTGGTTAAGATTTTTGAATTTCAGCTGCGATTTGAAATTTTTGGATTTCTAGTCGGTTCGTTTGATTCTATAGGATTGGGATATTGATTTTTAATTTAGCATATGGTATCCCATCACTTGTTAGGTATGAATAGAGTTTACTGTAAGTTTTTGAGTACGACTGTACAAGTATTAAAAAATGTTACTATATTAATATAAATTTTATTCGAATTACTCAAAAATCTGTTTTATTTCAATTTCACTCTTCGGTAACTCATTCGTGCACCTATCGCACCTCTACCCGGCGAACACTGCTGTAATTTCGAGTTACCTGCTACCAGGCGGTACAGTCCCATTGGAAAAATTTTTAGGAAATTTAATTCCGCCGATAGATGTCAGCCTAGTATCACGTACGAAAAGGTGAATCAGACTAAATTCACATAAATTCAAATTTCAGTATGATTTTAATAAAAATCTTTTTTTATCGTAAAAACTAACCTAAATCAGTTCCAGCGTTACGATGATTTACCGAAAAAAAAAATTTGTACCAAAAGTTTCTTCCGTTCATGACAAAACTAAAATTACGACTTTCCCATACCAACCGTGCACTTTGCTGCGCGTTCCTTTGACCCCGTGAAAAATATTAAAAGGGCGACGGCAGCGCCACGCTTGGTCTGTAAGTACGAAGTTTGTTAGATCGTAGAATTAGTCGGCTGTTAAGCCAGATAAGCAGACAACATGCCCGAAAACAATTGCGCTGGATTAAGCGAAGAGAGTTTGGGGATGCGGAGGAGGGACGAGAGGGGGGAGGAGAAAAGGTGGGGGGTGGCCAAAGACAGGTAGAGCGCTAGTGTCGCTTCTTGCCGGTCAGAAGGTTAAGTAACGTTCATTAGTCTTCGAATTAAACTATTGTCTAAGATCGTGCGGCGTCGTGTACGTACGAATTTCTATGATAATAAGACAATGAGTCCCGGAGCTGTTAACGAAAGCGAACGAGACGAAGGGTAGTTTTGCACCCCCGAATCAACAACACAAGATTGACAGAGATAAGGATACAGAAAAAAAAGCATATAAGGGATGGTTCACGTAGGAGTGCGATTGGAGGGAAGGTATTTTCGAAGAAAACGAAAAAAAGCCACCCCTACGCGCGACATACATCTACAAAAGTACGTTCGAAGATCTAACCACCCTTAAGTTCCGAAGAGGGGATGAAAAAAAAGTACGGCGTTGACTAGCCAATATTTTTCAATAGCCCCTAACACCCACCCTCGAAGGGTCAGCGCAGTGCTTAGCCGAAGGGTTGGATTGACCAATGGAGGACGAGGGTTGGCCATCCCCTATTCACTGACCAATCGAGGAAGAGACCCCTGCGAAGCCACACGCGTGTGCCGATTCACACACGCGAACACGATCTTAGCCAGTCTCGCTGGCTTCACACCCCCTTTACGGAATTTACAATCCTCCCTTACGAATTGCATTCGTCCTTACTGGAAAAACATTGCCGTACGAATATTTTTTTTTAAGGGATGATAAATACGAATCTCGTCGATGCGGCTCCCATACTTCGAGCCTTTTCATCCCTTAAATATAGAAATAAAAAAAATCTGAATTACTTCTTACTAACACATATACCCATGTATCAATCGCACGTGGAACCGGTATCCAATCAGTGATCGCGTACTTTCTTGGGATTGTTCGAAAGTACGCGATATATCTACAACCCTTAAAAAAGTACGCGAGCCATCGAGAGAGACTTCTCACAGGTCGCCGGATAATAACGATGAAGTTCGGTGTCCGTGTAGCCAGAGTGGATGGCGAGAGCCAGTAGGGGTTTGAAAAGGGGGGTCGGGAGGGGGGCTGGAAAGCAACTGAGACCAGAGGGGGGTGGGTTATACATTTGAGTACATAAATGTATGTAACTTTGAGTTTGTGTTGGAGTGGGCGTCGGCCATCTTGTCCGGTGGGTATTGACCGAGGCGACCGCCAGCGAGAGACATGCCATGGCGGGCAAAACCACCCCTAGTTACTACCTCCGGTACTAATTGCTCTTATTAGTTAAATCCGCGGGGGGATCTTCCTTGGATTTACGAATATAAAGATCAAATTTCGGGATTGCTTACCACGTGGTTTACCTGGATCTTCGTGATTACGCGAAGAGGTGAGAGGCTTGGTTTTTTTATCGGTGGAAAAATCATCCCCTGTACTACCGAGCGTACATTAAGCGTCGATGATGTGCCTGTGGAAACAAGGGATGATCCGTGGTGGTAAAGCGGGGGTGGAAAAAAAAAATGTTGGAAGGAAAAATAAAAGATCTCGAGGGTAGCCGATAAGGAGTGAAACCTCGTGGGGTGGGATCAGGGAATATTAATTATTGAGTGTGTACGCAGGTAAAGAAGTCTTGTAGATTTTTTTTTTCAACCCCTATTTCTACCCTCTCCACTCCTCCTCGTTGAACCACCCTTCGCTTTCTTAGTGCCGACGATAAATTTCATAGCTTAAATAGGGGTGCACGCCGGCAAATTACCTGAAGATTTTAACTCCTCGGCCACTAAATACGTTAAGATGTCTTCTATAACGAAGACTTTCTACTGTAGGAAATATATTTTGATTTTTTTTTTTTTTTTTTTGAAAATATCGGATATCCGTTTGCTCAATATTAAATCGACCTTATTTTCGCTACAACTGTAACGATCTTAGCGTTAATATATTAAAGCCTTGAAAAGTAAGTTCGATAATGGCTATGATTCGCAAAGAAATAATATTTTCAAAATTACAAAAATTTTGAGTTTCTCGAGCTTTGCGATTAAACTTATGTAATTTTCCCATAATTAATTTTCCATTTGATACTTACCTAGTTGAAAAGTGCATGAAAGAAAAATCACTGTACAAATAATTCGCATCTCATACGATCCGCTCGGACTGATTACGCTAACAGACAGACCCCTGTACAAACCGAATTTAAGTTACGCAAACAAATTTGAAAATTGCAAATAAAATTGGCAACTAACTAAAAATTCCACAGAGTCCAGAAACAAAGCTCAGCCTCGCCGCCTGATTTTGTGACTTTGAGAACACATGAAATAACAGTGAGCCACAGTGAAGAGCCGAAGGGTTTCCCGTAGTAAGAGAGAACCAAGGAAAAAGGATTAGTACGAAACACAGTATATACCACTGGTAGAAGGCAAGGGTGTAAAAATTCCAAACAGTCCAGTTACCAGCGAGAGAAACTCTAATTCACGCTTGGTATTTCACGTGGCGTGTATTTTAAGGTTGGCCCGAGTCCTAAAATTCCACCCTTGCCCAACAGAGAGAGAGAGAGAGAGACAGAGAGCCCACCCTCTCTCCAGCATCACTGCTACTCTCGTCGCCAGTCTCTCCTCTCTCTCTCTCTCTCTCTCCCTGGACTCTCTTCATCCTCTACTCCAGCTAGTCTCTCCATACCCTTTGGTACCATGTCTCTTCCCTCTCTCTCTCTCTCACACAATTTCCCTAGCTCCTCTACTCGTTGGTAGTAACGGGCACGAATGGCGAAGTGTGCGAAGAGTATAGGGACTCCGGGTACTAGGGGGGTACCCACCCAGGGTTCGGCGTACAAGGGTGGGTAGGTAAGGTAGCTATATAGGCGAAGGTAGGAGATATAGTAGCTGTAGATATAAAGGTTGTTCAGCTACACGCTGAGAGCCAGAGACGCGGCTCTTGGACTCGATGTGGTAGTGCAAGGGTTCGTTCGACCCTTAAGGGGTTGTGGCTAGCATCCCCCTACCGAGCCCGCAACCCCTTCCCATACCCTTGGCCACCCTCGCTCGAGGACCCCTTACCAGGAAAACTACCCCCTCGCCCCTGCCTGGCGGCCATTTTAACTCTCCCTTTGGTCCGCACTCGCCAAATTGTAATCCGAGAGCACGAATTCCTCCGGTGGATCCTCGAGAAGACGTCCGGCTCGTCTTTGCTTTTAGCTTCCTCCTTTCCTCTCTCTCTCTCTGGTCTTCCTTCGTTCCTTCGCCCCATGGCGCGTCGCTCCAGCGTCTCATCCTTTTTTCCTGGCTTCGCTGTATCTTTTTGGCATCTCCTACGCCTCAGCTCTTTTCGCTAATTTTATTATGTTTATTTATATTTATTTTACCAAAAAAAATTTTCCTTAATTTTTATCGATCTTACCGTATCATTTAACTGTATACCCAAGCGCGATTAGTATGGCGGAAATGATCTGGACGATATTGGAATTCGGGATAATAATACAAGTCAAATCTAAACGATGACGGGGACTCCCGTTTACATCGGGAAACTTGCGGTTTTACTACTTTAGTTAAATCCACTTCCTACCAGTTTCCAGTAATTAGTATGATCTACTCTATCGAACTGCTAGTGGATTATGTATTAATTATGTATACGTGATATATAGATATAAATGCTATGGGGCGATAGATTGTTATTTATTCTTAAAATAAATAATTAGCCGGGTTATAATTATTATTTATAAATATCTTAAGACGGAACATTTTTTTTATTTACTCAAAATTTAAATGAAACTCAAAATAAATTTTTTTTTATTTTTTTCCGTATCTCTATCTGTTTATAGTAATTCAATATCTTAACGTGATTTGCTATCGGATTGGGTTTCCTGATATCCAAGGGTAATACACGACTATCTGTTTATGGGCTGGCTAATGGGATAAGCCGGAATCGTAACTGCTGGAAGGTTCTTGTCTGCTGCGATATTAACTAATAAGCCCGTACGTATGCGCGTACGCCGTAATAGAAACGTACCTGATCGTACGTAACTATAGTATATATGAGTTAACTACGTTAGATACTCGTAGTATGCAGTTAGTACGTACCTAGTAGATCGAATCGATCACACCTCGTATAACGGGTGAGTGGGAAGTAAGCACTTGGAAAAAGAACAGGAATATATTATAGGTTGAGAAACGTTATAGATATAGTGGACGGGACGAATGACGAACCCTGCATCCCGTTTATTCACAGAGAGACGAACAAGGACGGAGGAAACTTTTTCGATGGAGGAAATCGCGAATTTATTTCTGCCATTTTCCTGTGGGATTTTCAAAAAAAAAATCGGCACAGCGTTCGAAAATATAACGCGAACACGTCCGTCGCTGGATGCTGTCTTCTTCTCCAGTGAGCCGCACGGGTACAGTCTTCTTCAGGGATTGTTGGATAATTTTGAAATTTAATTTTTTTTTTGGAAATTGTCATGAAATATTAATTACTTGACAATCTGGCTTTGTTATTTTTTATGGGACATTTTTTGGGGAAAATTTTTACTTTACGTACTCTGCCTTGCTGGGGCAGCGTTTATTTTCCGAGTTGTTTTTTGGTATCTGTAACAAAGTGAAAAAGAGAAATTAGAAAAGGGATGATTTTGAAATTTTTTTTTCAAAATTAAAACAATTTTAGCAAGGTAAACAATTTGTTTGTACAAAGATTTTGAGTCACGTTAAAAAAATAAATAAACGTAATAAATTTTGAGTATGGGAGGGAATGATACAAATTTTGACCCGGTGATGATGAACAAAATTATTCATTCACAGGTGGCTGATTGTGCCAGACGACGGAGCATCTATCCAATTACAATCAATGCCAGGTATCAGAATTTCTTTTCCTCTACCAGTCGAATATCGGGGATTCCCCGCAAGAGCGTTAACCATCGAATCGAAAAAAAGAGAAACGGCGCAGAGTGTAAATTTGAAAAAAAAGGAAAAAAGATTCACATCAGTAAAATCTTGAAAAATTGTCTATTTATCAAACACCATAGACCCTGCGAAGACTTTTTGTAATTTTTGTTGATGCAATAACATTAGCGGCTATACACGATATATATCATTCAAAACGCGCGCCTCTGTGTTGACAGGCGCTACCCCAATTTCAGGTCAAAGTTCGCGAGCGAAAAAAAGCCTGAAACCGGACAGTAAACTAGAACGACCGGTATTTTGAAACTTGGGGAGGCTATGACTGACCACAATCGCCCATGTAGACAAATTCGACAACAGTGACGATCAACTAAATAATTTTGACGATGGTGATTGTATAGAAAAAATTTTCTTAATTTAATAATTTTTTATCCTTGCGAGTTTCTTATCTATGCATATTCGTAGCTTTTAGGCCGTAGACTTTTTTTACCTTATTGCCTATTTTTTTTTCGTATCTCATTCGGTTTACTTCTCCGAGTGTACCTACGTACACATATCGACATCAGCCATGCATGACAAGACGCCTCGCTGGTCACGCCGTGAAAAACGAGAAAACTCCGAGAATACAAACTCCTCATCCCTTTTTACTCCGTTTCCTTCACGGCGCGCGACTCCGACTCTTCAGGTCCACCCAGACTCTTCCGAAAGCTCGGAACTTTTTCTCGCGCAAACAATGGACAGGTCCTTCGCGTTGGCTATACTCCCGTCTTGTAGTTACAGATATATTCGTACATGCCTGCAGCATCCAAGGTACATTTGTCGTCTAGGTTATCGCGACGTCGGAAAATCGTCCCCCGTAAAAATCACCAATGGTCGTTGAGGTGAAGAATTTTTTTATTTTTATCTGTCGTTTTTATTTTTTTTTATTTTTTTTTAAAAAAAAAGCAATCAAAAAACGACGCCTTGATATTACCCAAAGTGAATCAAAAAGGCATATCTTGTAGATTGCAAAATTTTTTTTTTCAAAATGTACTAAACCTAGGCGTATTTTGGGGCTGATTTATGTAGGACTTGATGGGATTAAATTATTAAATATTTTTTACGTTACTGATAAGGAATTTTTTTGTAATTTTATGCGTAATTCAAAAATGGCTAGTGTCACGATGATTTAGGTGGTCGGTGGATTTTCGTGAATTTTTTTAACTGGTCAATTTTGAAAATTCTCGTATACCCTGCTCGCGCACAGGTCTCACGGGGGTGCATCGAGCTATGTAAATTTTTTACGGTTCATGGTAAATTTCGAAATGGCAGAAAATTTGCCGTTTCCAGAACAGTGCGTCGTATCGATTCGAGTTTCCGTGGGCGTTGCTATGAGATGGACCCTTGTACAGCTGGAGGAGACTTGAGTGTCGCCAAGCTCTACCCTCCTCCGCCTTATCCTCCTTCCAACCTGGTATAAACGTACGTACGTACTATAGTGACACCCGTTATTACTTCTACAAATATACAAGATATCACATTTCGAGATCGAATCCCGACGTGATTCGAAGAAATCGCTCGCTAATACCACTTCAAAGACGGGACGAAATTCAGCGCTGCCTTTGTGCCGACGCCGACGCCGGCGTCTCCTCCAGATCCCGTCGACGACAACATCGAGTCCCGTGCTCACCTCTTTCACTCGCCGAGCCACGTCGTCTCACCCGAAAAACAATAAAAAGAGAATATTAAGTACGAGAATTTGAAAATTGAAAAAAAATTGTTTTTTTTTTGTTTTCAAAATTTTCAAATATTTTTCATATGCGTAATACGGCATTTTATTAACTTAATACCCGTACGTGAATATATTTGATACTGGTTTTAAATAGGGGAGTAACGGTCTGATGTAATATTTATACACTTGTATCTCTATAGGGATCCAGGGGTCCAGGGTCCAGCATCCGGTCAGGTGAGATCATAGGTCGAAAGGTTAATACGAAGATCTCGTCAGGCCAGTTCGGAGCTCCATGCAGAATCCATTTAAGGTTTATCTGGTACAGCGGTGTTGTGTATTGATTTAATTGAAATGCCATTTTTTTTCCTTTTTAGGTCAAAACGTAACGCGGCATAATGAGAACGAAAGATCTCACCCGTTAGCTAATATCGGGTAAAAGTTTGTGAAATTGTAAAAAAAAAAATTCTTAGTTATATGCAGAGTCCATCCGAAAGTACGTTAAGCAAAAAGAGAGGAAGCCAACTTGGCCGTCTGGTAGAAAGTGGAGAAAGTGAATACTCATAGCGCGCGCTTTAAGAGCGTCGCGGCGCTTTTAAGCGTCTCTAACTTTTTCGCGAGTTTTCTTCAGCCACGAAGGCCACGACCGCGGCTACAGGATCTACTGTATAGCGAAGCTAGCCTAGACTCTCTTAATTGGGTCCGCCATTTTCGGTGGCTCAGTTCCATCCCCTAGCCCTTCCACGCTGTGCTTCAGAAGGGTTGCCCACCCACTGCCAACCCTCGAAGGCCCTGCCTCGGCACGAGTGGCTTTTGTTTTCACCCCAAAGGGTCCGCCATTTTGAATTTATGATACCCCGGACTCGGACACCAAAAAACTTTGGTCGTTAGTGAAAATTAAGGGTGGTCCTCTTGTGTGCACAGTCATCTTTGGTAATAAGAGGCGAAAGGCCCTTTGAGACACCGTACAACTTTCCTGTACGGAAACCCAAAATTCACCAACGTATCGACTATATTTATTTTTCCAAAAATCATGGCCTTATAATTTTACCAAAATACCTAAGTAGGCGAGATCCATCAAAATTTTCCTGATCGTTGAACACTGTAACTTCGTCAAGATCCAAAAAATGTAATTCCAGTCGAAATACCGTTTGAACTAATCTAAAAAAAAAATAGACCCATTTAAATTCAAATCTTACAAGATTTTCAAATCTGGCAATATATTGTAGAAAAAAATTTTCTCGAGTACGCGAATATAATAATGATCAAATCGTCTCTGGCAATCAATTGGCGGTGCAAATCAATCACTGTACGTTCGTCAAGATCCAAAAAATGTAATTCCAGTCGAAATACCGTTTGAACTAATCTAAAAAAAAATAGATCCATTTAAATTCAAATCTTACAAGATTTTCAAATCTGACAATATATTGTAAAAAGAATTTTTTCGAGTACGCGAATATAATAATGATGAAATCGTCTCTGGCAATCAATTGGCGGCGGCCATTACCGTCGATCCCATCGTTGACAACCTCCGTCGATAATTCGATAGGTTCTCCTGATAGTTTAGTTCAAATTCAATGTCCGGGACGCGGAACGCGAGCGGAGATGTCGACTTAAAACAATTGAGGCCCCCGCGTAGGTACGCAATATCCTGACTCCTCTAATTCGATTACACGAACTAGTTTGTGCTATCTCAGACTGTACGGAATTCCGTATGACGGTTGTACGTACCTTGGAATCTCGAGGTACGCAGCACCAAATAATCGGACTCGCTGGAAGAACGTTCAATTTGCCAAATTAATTCGTACGTCGAGAACGCGACGGTTGCTTCTAGACGCCACGATGCAAAATAATTGCGGTTTCTAAAGTCTCGCGATATACCGTTGCGAGAGCTTTAGCTGCATATATATATATATATATACCCAAGTCATCCTCGTTACCGATGCAATCGATGTTATCGTCAACTAGAAACAGTTCGGTTCGCAGTTGAGTATACCTGATTTACGTCTTATTAAAGTCCAACGACACGAGCCGATACCTACTTTCTAACTTCAGTCCATTCCGTGAAGAAGCGATGCACAAAAAATAGCATTACGTGGCTCGAGTATATTTTTTCTTCTAGGACAATTTTCAACGCGTTGTCCAACGGTTTTGTCCACCATACCTTTCGTTGATTCGGATATACAAAATGTCGCCAGGGGCGCGTCACCCCTTTTTAGTTACATCCCTGAAGCGCATTGATATGCTCCAAGGGTGGGGAATTTGAAAAGGGCTCCTCGATACTTTGGACAACCCTTGCATCCTGTTTGAAAATTACAGCACAGTCCCATCTGCGTTACCGACGCCTTCAGCGTCTGGAGTGACGCTGGATTTTGAATCAGTGGCAGATGGCGCTGTCGTCGCTTACCGACTACCAGAGCAGCACGGCCGTATTACGCTGTGTGTACGAAGTCGAGGATAATTGACGTAAATAAGGAACGCGTAAGGAAGGGATTCGTAAGGGATAATACAGACGTTAGAATAGTTATCATACAGTCATCCGGCACGTGTTAATCATCGTAAAACATAAAGGCTTGGGTTCGTCCAGAATATACGTGCGATGGATACAAAATTCTGTGCATAACCTGTCAAAGTGGCATTCTATAATTTTTGTTAGGACTAATTCCCCTCGCACTATGAATACAGAGCATGCATATACATGTCCCTCTGTGTATACAGATATATTTATCGCGTGTGGATATACCTTCTTAGTGTATTTCTCATGCTTTTTTCTTCAGGGCCTAGAGAAACGGACGCGAGCGTGAATGGTGTGACGTATCGCCGGCGTGTCTGTGTCTGACACCCAGGATTTTTCCATTAAATTTTCCCAACGCGAAAATCTATCACTGTTACGTTTTCTGGTGAGAAGGAGCGAGGTGAAGGAGAGGAGTGTAGGTATCAAACGACCGTGGTAGGACCACTGGAATAGAGAGGAAGAGGAGGGAAGGAGAAAAGAAGAAAGAGGAAGAAAAGGGAACACGACGAAGATAGCAAGAAAAGAAGAAGAAGAAGAAAAAAGAGTGAAGAAAGGAACCCACCCAGAACTCGTAAGTGATTCCCATTACGATTGTTCGTGAAAAATCCGAGAAGTGTGTCCGGGTCGCCGCGATTTTACCTAAAGGCCAGGTTTCCACGTGGGCGAATATGTATGCATGCATTCGTGGATGCATCGACACGTGTGTTTCGTGCGAATTGCAAAACCTGTGTAAGGACGTAGGTACGTGCGAATATCCGTGTACTTGGCCCGTTCCGCGTTCTTCAATGGGACTTGAAAATGCATTTGAACGCGACACAGGACGAGGAACAACGTGAAAGAAATTTAAAAGTAGATCCCGTGATCGATAATGGCTTTGCTCCATTTTTTTTTATACTAGTTTACTTCTGCCCTCTTCTCGACGTTCTTCCTCTCTCTTTTTCATGCACTCCCTAGCTGCTCTCTTCTTTTTTTTTGACTTTTTCTTTTCTCACGCCGCAGCGCCACTCTTGCCAAACGGCGCTTACCGGTACCTCAATCGCGTTTGATCATCGCGACCCCGCTTAACACTGGCTTGCGACACTTTCGCATGAAATTAGGAACGCTAAAAGGAACTCGGAAGTCACGTGATTTTCGACCTTCTTTTTTAAAACGGATTCGCTTCCGCGCATGCGCCAGTATCTAGCTCGTACGACGATTAGTTGCGAAATCATTTTTGTGTATCTGTTACGATAATTTGGAACGACCAAAAGGGGCTGATTCTTATCTGAATTAATGTTGAGGGTAGTTTCTATCTTTTTTTTCTCCCTTTCTTTCTTTTTTCCTTTTACTTCCCTATCCAGGGTCTCGATCCGAACCAAGATTCGCGGTGGATTCATTTTTCAAAGAATCTGCGGGAAAATGCAAATGCGTGGGGCATCTGGCAACAATGGCCGTGGTCTCACCCCTATTTTAAGGGTTGGTTTTCGGCCTGGATCCTAGGAGGGCGGCCAGCGAACGAGGCTTTGCCGGCCATGCAAAGCAGCAACCCCAAACCCAGGACGGCCCCAACCCCCTGATAAGGGTGGACAGCCACGATCGATTAGAGGGCTACCTACCCCATACCATCCACCCACCATTCGCTCTGCCTTTCGGGAGCTTTAGCCATATTTCGATTCGTAACACGCCCGACTAACGATCTCAGAGTTAAAAATGCAAATTCGACTGTTTTTTTTTCTTCTCCCGCCCCCCTCCCCCCTTTTCATTTCTTTCTCTTCCTTAATCCCCCATTAAGTTCACATTTTCAACATTCCTTCGGATATCGGGGGATGCTTTCTTGCCGATACACGACGACGCCATATTTGTACCTTTTCGATATAAAATTGTCATTAGTATGTAATTTCCATATTTCTCCTGTCACTGCAGTCTCTCTGTCTTGAAGCTTTCACAAAGTTCGCACGCAAATTTTCCCTCCGTCGTTATTATTTTCCACGAAACTTTGGGCAATTCTCAAATCCTCTTTCAGCCAAGCAAAATCTATATCGCGATTCTTCGTAATATCAAATTTTTCTCACAGGGCTACATTTTATTGTGATCTGTACTTGCTCTTTACTTCTTTCAATTTTCTCCCGCACGCCTGACCCGTCGTCTGGGAAATTCCTGACGAAGGTTCCCACGTAAACACCATACAGTTTGTACAGTGTACAGCCCAGCTACGTACACTTGGCAAAGTTCCCCAAAGTTTTGCACGTCGATAAATTCGATGATCTCGGTCCGGCTAAGGGATGTTGACTTTTCAAATGACTTTGGTATCCCCTCCCTTGATGCCACCCTCCCCTACCACCCCTCCCTCCCTCTCGACCTTTAATATTTTCAAACCAGATCGTAGCCCCGGTGGTCCAAGGAAAATTGGAAATAAATCTAGGGCCTTTAGAGAAAAAAAATTGGCAATAAATTCTCGCGTTAGCGCGCGGCCCACTGGGCATTCGCTCCCTCGAAATTTTTAAATTTCCTAATTCCGTGGAAAGCCTTAAAGTGGGGTGGGTGCAGTGAAAAAGGAGAAAAGGGTAACGCACCCCTCAAGTCTGATGGGAACTAACGGTTTGTCTGCTTTACGCACTTTGAAATCAATATCAAGTACGACTATGTCACCCGTTAGATGGATGAATTAAGTTGCCGATAAAAAAAATTTTTTTCACCTTCGACACTAATAAATCGACAAATTTCTTTGCATAGTCATCTCCATTATAATTACCAAAAAAATCATTTTCAGTACAAATTTCGGTTACATTACAAAAAGTACACGGTGTACCGGCAAGAGCGTCTATAAGGTGGTGTGTGCTACTCTGGTCGCCAAAAATGAAAAAAGAGAGATGATAAGAACCCCCCCCCCCCCTGCCGACCCAAAAGAAGAGGCAGAAAAAGAAAAAGTGGAAAGAAACACTCAAAAAAAAAAGTCTGATATCCATGGAATTTCATATCGACACAGAATGACAATTTTTTAATATTAAATTCCTCCAGGCTCTCGAGTCTTTTTTTATCTTCTTTATTCTCTCTCGTCGCCATTTTTTTGCTTTTTTCCCTACGAGGTTCCTCGCCCTCAGTAAAAATTTCTCGGAACGACTAATTTCTATTTCACTTTATTCTACCCCTCCCACCCACCCCCTAGTCCCACCTACGCGATCCTTTGTCCATATTGAATTCTTTTTCATTACAGGACGACAAGTCACCCGGGCTATTATTATCAATGAACCTTTCCCGTCGCGCCGAAGAATCCTCAAGTCCGACTCACAAACCGACGACAGCTGACGCGACCAAAGCTTCGTAATTGGTTCTCCCAACGGATACACAAACGCATACAAGAAGATGCAATAAATATCTAATAAATATTATAGCATGGGGTGAGCCCTTAAAAAAATTTTTTTTTTTTTTCGAAAAAAAAAAGGTATCGAAACAGAGTATAGAAAAAAAAATGGAAGCCAGAAATATCAGATGCGACAATAAAGCACGGTCGCGCTACAAAACCCAAAACAGTTCTGGCGACTGTCATTTATTTCATTATTTATTTTCGCAGAGGTGCCTGAGAGCGGAAAGGAATCAGGGTGTTCCTGTGGGATCCCCAGGGTGCGTCCTTTCTTTTTTAGTTTTTTTTTTTTGGAGCATTGTACGAGTCGAGTGCGGGTTTTTAACCCTTAAAAATTCGCCGATGGGGTGCGCCAGGACTAACTTACTGAGACATACGGTGTGCGTGTCGCGCGCAGTGAGAGAGAGGAGGGTGAACGAAAGAGTAAAAAGAAAGGAAAAAAGGCAGCTCTTCTGAAAGGAGGGATTACATAAGGGATTTTGGTTTTCGCGTTTCATTTGGACCCGAAAGCCGATTTTCCGATCTTCAATCTATAACACGTTATAATATAGATGTACGTAGTACGGGAGACGCACTGGCACCCGAAGTAGGACCCTTGAATTACGCTTCCATTGTCAACGAGAATCGCGTCATTTCCCCGAAGACTTCGTGATGTCGCATATTAAGTCGCGTTCGTTGCGTTACGACCCTTAATCGGTTTCGCCACCCCTTATATAAGAAGCATCAACCCATCTACCTTTTCCTACCAGCCATTTTTTCAGCTTTTACAGAATTTTTATTTTTTCACGTACTAACTTTCTCATATATATATATATATTCTGTAAAAGTATATATATATGTATCCAGCATCCACTTCACGGTCTCTTACGTAAAGATCTTTGAGATGGACCAATTTTCCCCCCCCCTTATATCTCGCTCACGACGATTTTGAATGTGATATGAAAAACTCAAAAATTTTGCAAAAAATGTCAACCCTTAATGCCATTCGAATGAAGAGTTTGCTTTTTCGTAAGTCACGTTTCTATGGGTGTGTTTGTTTGGACAACGGTTTTTTTTTTGGGGGGGGCAGGCAGGGGGGTTGGGGCACCTCACTCTCTCCCATCGTGGGAATTGGTAAAGATACTCTCGAAATGGAAGTATCGATCAAAAATATATTAGTCCCCGATATGACAGTGCGGAGTGTTTTCTCTTGGTCCCCCCGGTGTCTGGGGGATAGGGCACGTATTTTTTATTTTTTATTTTTTTTTTTCAAAATACAATGAGACATACCTGCAGGGGCAAAAAGGGTTTCGCTACCTGCAAGCGAAAAGCCGAGCGACCAAATTAATGATTTAGTGTCAGTTCCGAATTCTCTTTTTTTTTTGGGTGACGTGTCCTTTTTTTCATCCCTCTCCTCTCTCTTTTTATCTTTAGGGGTGTCGCGACCATCCCGATATCTTTGACGTGCTCCACGTTACTATCCGACGCGAGCGACAACCTTTGATGGAATAAAAATTTCTAGTAGGTTTACCTCCCTTCGTCCCCGATGATATTTTTCAAATTTTATTTTTTTTTTCAAAATCAAAAAAAAATTTGATTTCCAAAAAGTACGTCGTGTTATTACGAATAACTGATAATCGAGAGATACGTGACGATAGCCTCGAGAAAATGGCGACGGGAGAGGGTAGTTTTGGGCTTATATATAGTATATATATATGTATATAACTTCTTGCAATGGGGTTGTTGGCCGCGTATACGGGAGGGTAGTGTATTTTTACAAGGTTATTTGGAGTTTAGAGGAGAAATCATCCCTTATGCGCAGAGATCCCCGTGTCCCGCGGGATTGCGAAAGTGTTCAAAAATTGAAGGACGCCGGGCGTCGCGAAACTGAAAACTGCATTCGAAGTGACCAGGGGATAGGATCCCGCGGGAATACAAAATTCAAATTTAAATTCAAATTCGAACCAACCGTAGAAGCGTTTTTTGATCTCGGTCCACGAAATTGGTACATCGTTTTGATCTATGGCCAGGCATGGCACGTGGGACATATATATACATATATATACACAGTACATATGTCGGGACGAGTTATGTATTCCGGTCCTCTACGAAAACGACGCCATACCCTTTATATATATATACACAAATATCCAGTAAGCATATATATATATATCTCCCATCTATACCTGCAAACTAACCCTTTTCCGCTCCAATTTCCGAGCGAGCGCGTTTTTTCGCAATAATTTTGAGCCCTTTTGTCACCGGCCACGCCATGAACAACCCTTGAACTCTCTCGCCCGTAAATTCCACCCCGTTTCCACTTCCATCTATCCATTACGATTAAAAAAAAAAAACACACAAACGCACTCATCCACGTGAAAATGGTAATTTTTTCGAAATTTCTACACTCGTTCATTTTCAAAAATAAAGGACTCGAAAGTACGCTGAAGAAAAAAATCGTCACTGTCCGCAGTCCTATAACGGTAATAGGGGAATCCCCGTATACGAATGGTCTCGACAAAGGACAAACCATAGGTATAATCAAAGGTCCAATGGATCGTTTTGACAAGTGCAGTGATAACAAGGATATATATATAGAAATATTATACACGTAATATTTCTGATTGATAGACGATGTATTTTTGATAAAAGGAAATACTTTGAATTCTTTTGGTCAATGTGCAGGAAGAAGTGTCCTCTCCAGGCGCGACACTCGTCAAAATGGTTAAATATGTTTTGGAGCTCAAGCTTGGTTAGATATAAGGAGCGTGTAAGGCGTATAAGAAGCATTATATATATATATATACAATATATAAGTGAGGTTATGTATGAAGGAGGTCGGAGGACGGCACTGGAGGCTCCATTAGCATGTTTGCGCTTCTGGGGTTGGACCTAAGTGATGTTTTGTGCGACGCTATTCGAATCGTCCTTTATACAAGGAATTCCATCCTTTAGAAAAGAAAAAAAAAGAAAGTTTCAGCCTAAGGATATAATGTATTATATTTCGTATTACGCGCGCGGGTAACGGTGACCGATTCTTTCAACGGGACGCTTCAGGATATTTTTATACGATTGAGGTTACGGAGGCTTCCTTCCGTTGAACAGAATTCCGGGGCCAGTAGCCTCCCGTCGTTCGATGACGTAGTTGATAAATTCTGTTGATGTATTTTTTAAAAATAAAATCCGTTATTCTTAAGACACACGATATATACGGCACTGGCGGAGCGAAGGCGTAGACGCGTGGTTGGGACTTGTCAAAACTTGTTTCCCATTGGAACAACCTTTTAAGGCGTGTCATTGGGCTTTAGGGCCTTACGGGGTCCTTGCTGGGGACTTATTGGGTCAACTTCTGGCACGCTCAAGGGTCAGAAACCGGACCTGGACACACTTCGTAAGAATGCCTTGTTGTAGAGGTTACGTCTCGAAGAAAAGGTCGTTACGTGCGAACAGCATTAGGGTGGACATTATTTTCATATTTTCGAACACTTCTGACTGTGTGTACATGGTAACAAGATGGGTGCCTCTGTTGTGGATTTTCGTTGGACACGTTATAGGGTTATCCAGAGATACGGGGATAAAAGTTATATTCGGTCTAGCTTGGTAAAAGTTCGTCGCTCGTAAGAGAATGAAATCGAAGGTTCTGGAACGGAAATAACGATTGTAGATTACCAACGGCGCGGCTGTGCTATCTGCGGAATCAAATCATTTTAAAAAGCATACCTGAGACGAGAGGCTCTCAGGTTAACAATTTATTAAATATTTTCTGACCCTGCCTATTGGTAGTATATTGAGTATCAATGGTAGAGGGGCGAGGGAGGGGGGGGTCGTAGAGTTTATCGAGAGGATCCTGCAAGCTCATCATTCGCAAGAAGGATTTTTACATAATAAAAAAAATGGGGGACACCCTTCTTACTATTTTCACTATTAGTTTTTTTCTTCTTTCCACCCCTTCTCTTTTATCTCTCTCGATTTTTCTATGAAAGAAAAAATGTTGCCACGTAATCCAACGACCACTATTTCCTGGGTCTGGTGATCCGCCATTTTATTTCCCACCCTCTGGCCGACCCTCCCCCTGTCTACGGGTATTGATAAAAAAATACAGCGACCCCATTGGCCAACTTGACCATGGGGTGAAACCACCCTATGCTGACCAAGCAACGGCACCCACTACACTTTATTTCTACACGTTACGCAGCCACCCTTAATTCTTATAACTCACGTACCGTCGGATACTCTCCTCCCGTGGGGGTCCATGGCGAATTTTAACCACGAGCAACCTTTTTTTTGTTTAAATAAATAAATTTAAAAAATTGCAAATACACCCTTGTACTAACCTTGCACAACTTCCCTTGCGATTAAACGGAAGGAACGAGTTGAGAATTAAATTTTGATTAAGAGAAAATTAATTTTTTATTTTATCACTAAAAATTTTTTGCACCAATTCGTCAATGTGTATCGACTCAAAATTCTTCTCCACTTATAGGGTTGATTCATTTAACGTCACTCGTTCGTTCCGTTGCAACTTTTTGGGAATTGGGTCTGGGTCCAAAATTCTTCTCGATGGGCCGGAAAGGATGATTTTTGAGAAAATCCAAAAATTACGTCAACCCGGTATATCTTGCTCTGACCTTCTCGCGGATGCGTTCTGATCGGTACTGAGAGACGATAGCTGTGCCCGCATCTCGAAAGAGGCCCAAGAGGGCTCAGAAGGGCCCAAAAATCTTACCTGGGGCGACCTCCGTGGTGGGGGTCAGGTAGAAAAGGGTTTTCGTATGTGGAACGTTACGTAATTTTTTTTTTTTTAAATTCCTTTTAGCACGGCTGCTGGCTACCTGGCAATTATTATGCGTAAGGCCCAATGCATACCTGGGATGCAAAATATGCTCGCACTCAGTAGGCCCGGACCGGGACCAATGGGAGGGCCCGGAAAAATTAATTTCATTTATTTCTATCCCGCTGCGAAGGGTATGGCGTGACGTCACCAGACCTCTCACACGTTCACTATACCTTAAAGGGTTACGAGGCCCCAGATGACGCAGTTTCCAATTTCCTGAATGAAAAGCGAAACTAATTCACGCTTTCGGCACCTGGCCCCTCTTTTTTGGGTTTAATGCTTTTTTTTTCGACAAATAACTGTATAACTTGATTAAACGTTACGGATAAACCAATTAGCACGGCGTACGAGCATATATGGATAATAAACATACGGTCGCGTGAACAGACCGACGACATGTGGTGGATTTTTTTATTGGATGACGTAATGGGTTATTAATTATTTTTACTAATGATATCTAACGCGTCGACGAGACATAAAATTTTTTTAATGAGATTTTCGATTTTAACAATAAATTTCCGGGCATGAAAAATCGCTCGGTTATGTGTTAAACGGGGCAAATTTTGGGTGGTTCTCGATCCTGACACCTGATTTTACGTATTTTATTTTTTTCGGGGGAATTGTGTGAAATTGGGGAGTTTTTTTCAGAAAACTGGTACCTGCAGTGACCAACCTGCCCTGCCATTGCCCCATCGTCCCCGGGTTCGACCGATAAAGTCGAAGTGTTTGAATTCACCCCTCGGGGTGGATTACGCGCTTTTGACAAAAAAAAAGTGTCGGCTTGACAATAGGCTCAGGGGTGGTTTTGGGTGAAAAAACGTGAAAACCGACACCAAAACAGGGCGGAGACCGGGAAATTGGCTACAAAAAAAGTGCAAATAGCGGCAAACATCTCTATATCCGAATTCGATCCGTACACTTGCGGGGTACACGTGTATTTTTTTTTCGCCCACCCAAAAAAAAAAAAAAATCTACAAATCCGATTTTAATCAAGGTTCAATTGTACGCGCTAGCGTGTACGACAATACAGGTACATGAGTATTTTTTTTTTTCCATATAGCCAATTGACTCCTACGGAAGTGTCAAACGTGCCCGGGCTAGACTCATGCATTATTCTTTGAGACTTCTCGCGGCCCACCGTCACCACGGGGCCCTTCTTCATTCTTGGCAAAGTATGAAAATCGCGAGGTTGAGGTTCGCCAAAGAGATCCTCGTGCCTGTTACACAGTGTGTACAGACACGTGGGGTCCATATAGGGGAGACTTTTCGGCTTGAGATTCTAGAGGGTGAGTGTAAAATATCCAAATGCATATTCACCCGTAAATACTCGAAACGCCCTGAATACCTTATATCTCGGCTATCTCTAGAACCCTCGAATCCGCACGGACGCGTCCGAGAATTATCGAAGATCTCCGATTCAACATCCTGACCTCACCACGGGTATCCTAGGGCTTCCATATAGAAAAAAAAAAGGAATAGGTCCTTCCAACTGATGGAAATCTGAATTAGAAAATGAAAAACCCCAATGCTCTTTAAGGGTCAATAACTGTGTGAGTGGTACCAGGATATATCCTAATTGATCCGAAGTGGGTCTCCACTTCACGAAATGACCTGAAAAACTCGAAAAAAAAATGGGGATGAAATTTTTTTGAAATTATGCCTCAATGCGATAAACAAAATTTTGAAGAAAAAAATTTTAACATCAATGATTTTTACACGAGACTTTCAAGGATATACTATATATATATATATAGGGGGTATGTAAAAAAGGTAGAGAGAAAGAGAAAAAGAGAGAGAGAAAATGAGACACTAAGAGAGAATCGATATTCCGTACAGGCTCGTAATCCTTTTGAAAATTTTAACCCCATCTGTCGTATTGGGCGCATCCCCGTGGTATCGACCTATTTCCGAAATGAAAATTCAAAGGACCTAGGTGGGTCCCGTTCGATCTACCTGGAAAGGATGCGGCTGTTACGTGAGGAGAGAGTGAGAGAGAGAGAGCCTCGGTCCTACCCAAAGGATAATCCATTAACATAATTTTACATAGAGAGGTTATTTAGCGCGGGGAAACATTATATCGGTAGAACCCTGCCAGATGCAAAGGAGGAAAATAATGGCGCAGCCCACCAGGTATATAAGCGTGGAAAGGAGCCGCGGTTACGTAGGAAGCACAAGGGGTTAATTCAAATATTAAAAATTTTCAAACAGATTTTTGCGTAACGGTCCGACGCACGACTGTCTACCTGGGACTGGTAACTCTAACCCCCGACATGTATTATAGTACCAACGACCAACCCTTATACTTGCCAGGTACTTTCCTTTCTCAAAGGGTTGCATTATCGTAACGAACCAAATTCGTACGACCGAAGCTACCCGAACGGTTCCTAACGAGGGTTGACAGGACTCGTTTCCGGGAGGAAGATAAAATTGGATAAAATTTTCAAAATTTTAACAGTAATCTTCCATCCCCGCGATACCTCCACTTTTTCTATCTCTCCTCTACGTATTTTCATCCCCTATACCCAAAGCCCGGACCACAAGTGCTGAAACGGATAGAGGGATCCTGGCACTCTCCTCCAGAAAGAGTCCCAAGTGGCGTTCAGGACTCGTCTCCGGGAGTTTTGATTTACGGGAATTGTGACGGGCCATTTGTCCAGCAGCCCCATTTCGGACAGGCCAGGAGCCCCTTTCTTATCTGCAAGAGCCAGCAGCCATCTTAAAACCGCGGCTTGGGGGTCCCCCCGCATCGTCCCCCTATCATCCCTCGACGCCACATGGATTTACCAGGAGTTCTTGAGGCACGGAGACGTCGGTGACGACGGTGCTGGGTGACGTCACTGGCAAACTCCCCTTGTCCAGGGGTTCCAACCCTTTTCCACTCCTGTGAAAATTCACATTGAAACTCGCCTTTATCGGGAGGACCAGCGCGACGGAAATGAGACGGACTGTACGCTTAGCGCAGGGAGGGGTGAGAATTGTTCTAGAACAAATTTTTACCCTATAAATGTTTTTAGGTATCCACGTAAATGGTACGAGTCGTTTTGTGGTCGAAGGGGGGGGGAGGGAAAAATGGCGGAGCTTTGAAGCCGCAACCACTTCAAAGAAGCTGCGAGCTCGTCCGGAACGGATGAACATGGCTGAATTGCTCCAGTAACGTTTCTCTGTAGTCACATATGTACTCGTACTCTGCTGTTAGATAGGTTAGGTCCTATTTCATACTACGAGCAGTACCGGTAGTACCTAGGTACTACTCAACAGTGCCAGGTCTAAAATTTTGATCGATATCCAACGTGCGACTATACTTTTCAAGCAGTCTGCTAAGCTGGTCATATGTATTCTTATGGACCACCCTGTTTATGGCGCGCAATTTATTTTGAAATCGAAGGTAATGGCCGTCGGTTTACGCCCTCCTCTCTCCCTACTCGAGTCGCTCGTGGCTACATTAAAATTTCAAACAAATACAAAAATGGGCGGATCGCGACGAATATGTATTGCCCCATTTCTTGCTTCTTGGTTAACAAAGAAATCCGATACGTGGAAAGCATAAGGATAGGTCGTTACTTGTTGTGGATTTTTGAATTTTTTTATATATATATATATATAAAAAAAAGTCCCTAACGACCTTGGAATCATCACGCAGCAATTTACTTAGACCAGAGTCAAATTCTTTTGTCCCATTGAATTTTAATGTGTACCTAAAAAAAATGATGGTGAAAAGAAGGCAAATCCCTCTTTTCTTCGGAAATAAATTCTAACGAGCTCACGCAAAATATCTACTCCGATAGAAAACGAAGCGTGGAAAGGTTCAATTCTAAAATTTGCAAATATGCTCGTTAAAAGCGATATCATCCCCAAATACCTCAGTGTCTCGACAAAACTTTCGCCAGTCGAGTGATATCATACACGGCGCGGATTTGGCGGGCTCTGCGGGACTTTGGAAAATATTTCCTGGACGTTGCAAAGGAAGTTTCCCGTAGCTGGTAACTTTCCGGCCGTTCCGTACAGCCAAGCCCCAATGAGAGAGGTATGCTTCGAATTTTTTTTTTTTTCCGACCCCCGACGGTTCCTCGGAAAAGAGAGAAATTAAAAAGAAAAGGATAGAATACCAGGAAAGGTCGACGAAGTAGCAGCAAGGACAAAGACAGACGGATAGAGAGAAAAAGCAGTGGGTGGTAAACAGGGTGGACAAAAAAAAGACGAACGCGAAAAAAAAAGCAAGGAATGAATTCCACGTATACAAAACGCAAGAGAGAGAGAGAGAGAGAGAAGACCTTGCGGTGGCAACAGCATTGAACGTGCAGCTCGCAAAGGCCTCCAGAAGCACCCCTGACAGATAATCCCTCGCATAAAATTACATTTTTCGCAGAACGCTACGATGAATCCCGCGGCCGGGCTTCTTCCGAGCCGAAGCTTTTGTCGTCCTCGGTCCCGGGGAGATTTCATTCTGAAAATTTCACTGACAAAAGGATCGGCTACGTAGAGGCAGGTACCTATCTCGGTTATCTATTGCATGCAATAGGTACTTGCTGAATTAGTACACAAAACTATATATACACATATAGACCCACGCAACACTGAATGGAAAACGAAAAAAAAAGTCCCTTAACCTTTCGAAGGTCAGTGTGTTCGGGTCAATCGATAGAGCTCGAATTACCCCATGCAAGAGTACCTACGGATCCGGTACTATATTTTTTTTTAAATTATCCCACACACAGTATATCTCTATACAGTACCTTCTTGCTCACTCCCCTTTCACCGAATCTCTTCTCGTCCTTATACTCCTAGTCGCGAGCCCCTTTTTCCTGGCGTCATTTTTTTCATCAGATACCGATGACTTGCCAGTTTCCCGACGACGCTTCCACGTGGACGGGGAGGCGTGCAGGGCTCAGGGTTTCCGCTCGTCCTGTTATCCGAGGGATTTAAGGGATGGTCGAGAATTCACCCTTGGTCCGTAGGGTGGGTGGAAAGAGGTCGTAGAACGGAGAGTAGGCGAGTAGGAGAGAGAGAGAGAGTAAGGGATGATGGGAGGAGCAAGGGGGTGGCATAGGAGGGGAGGGGGGTGAACGCAGTCAATTTTTATCATATATCTGAAAGTTTCGGCGGATTGGCTTCTGCTTGACCTATGCCCAATCGTCCGGGCGATACTAGACGCTATCGGGGCCTATCATCCCCTTCGGAAATTTACCCCGAATTCGTTTTGCATGGGGGAGACGCCTTCTTTGGGTCCCTATTACGAAATCTTGGTATCGTCCCTGTTAATACCACCCCTATATCCTACTGTACTACATTAGTCTTCTATCCGCGTATTTTTGACGTGGAAAAGGGATAATTTTGAATTTTTGTTTTTTACAGGATTCTACCCTTAAAAAAAATGGGCCTCACTGGGGACCCTTGCGTTAACGAAAAAGATACCTTCTCACGGTGAAACGTCTGCTGGTCGATGAGAAATTTATCGAGGATACATTTTGGGACTCCGTTGGCTGCGCGTTAAGGTGCTTAGGTTAAAGTGTGAGGGGTTCCCCCTCTAGTCGATGGTACCTGGGACCCCCCGAGTCACGCGAAGCGTTACCCCTTTTTTTTCCCTATCCTCCACGTAACGGAACGTAAAGCTGGGTGCCAGTTTTGGGCGAGACTTCGCACGCAACGCATCAGGTAAGTGCATTGTGTAATCTGATTTCCGGGCCCCGGCCGATCCTCCACTTCATTTATCAATGGAAATGCTCTCGATACGGATCGAACGATTTACGATATCGGTGGTCTCGTACGTCACGTACGTTGATGTATACCGGGTGATTGCAATTTTTTTGTTCTTCTTTCACGCAATTTTTGAATTTTATAACGGGGAACGAAGGCGGTACTGGGTAAGGGATAAGGATAAGGATTTGGTAGGGAGTAGCTTTATTCGATTGCGTGAGCCTCGGCCTCCGGCTTCTATGGCAATTGCACGTCTCACGTTAAGTCCCAATTACGTCTGCAGGCAACTTCAGATTTTTTTTAGAACACACTGCTTGAACTTGGGGTGCTGAAGGAAAATGCAGAAAACGTGCGAACCTGTTCTCAATCGTCTGGGTATAGTGAGTTGGAGAGAGAGAGGGGGGGGGGGGGGAGAGAGTGAAATGCGTAGGCTGGAATAACCAAAGTCTGTAGAGTATCGATCTGGTTTGATGTATTATAGGCAAAGGTCCACGCAGCCATCCCGGCAGGACCTCGGAATATGCTTTTTATGTTTTTCTCTCGTATCAACCCCCTAAGGATAATGGCTGTTTCGTATAAACGTACGATTTTTTATTTCAACATAAACAAAATACGGGATGAGATATGACAAGTGGGGATGAAGATGTTTTTTTTGGTTCAAATTTTTTTTAAACCTATTTTTGTAATGTTTAAATTTTTCGCATTGCATCTGCTCGGTTTTAATGGCCGCCATGTTTGTTTTCAAGGACTCCCTGTATACTCGTACCGGTGTACTAGCCGTTTGATTTGGCAGGGACTTTACGCGTCAGTTGTCACCGTGTCGCGTGTACTGAATCATGCTGGAAGGTACGTGTCTGGCCTCTTGAGAAATTCATACGTACCAGATTCTTATATAACGTTCTAATTTTCCGAATGGATGAAGACATATGAAAATCTGAGAGGCAAACGAAAAGAAAAAAAGAAATACGTTAGGGGCCACCAAAGTCAGGACTAATAAAAGTCCTTTCTCTACTTTTGTGCTTGTTTCGCTGTACGTTCTTGCGAGTCGCCGGAGACAGAAGAGAGAGGAACGTGTCGGTGGGTATATTTAAATTCGTGACGTCATCGGAAAGGAAGGAAAGGGAAAAATGAAAAAAAAAAAAAAAGAAGTTACATGAGAGGACGAGGAGGACTCGGGTATGTGGGGAATTTTTGGAAAACGAAAAAAAAGGAATATCGAAATTACGTGGTAAACGAAATTTGTATTATCTACCGCGGGATTTTGATATGGGAAATATTGGAAAATTAAAAAAAATATGTATGCATGTGTAGATTTAATATATTTCTTCGCAAGGACCAATGTTGGGTTTCTATGGGGAATTTTATGGGACACGGAAAATGGCCACATATTGTCCCCGTACCGGTATACACGACCCCTTGGACAAACAGAAATATATGTCGGAAAAGATGTCTTTCCACCCTCGGACTCAAGGCGTTCCTTTTTTAAACGGCGAAACAGTTGCGACCACGAATCGATGGTAACTACGCCGACCGGACCCAAGTACAGTCTAGAAAAAAAATGCAGTGCCGTGACAATGGTGCGAGGGGTGTTTATGTGGAAAAAAAATATTTTTTGACTTTTGACATTTCGAAAAAATGTTTGATTTTTTTTTTTTTTTATTAAAATTGAGTCGTTCCGTGTGGACATAAAAAATTATTAAGTTTTATAGAGAACGATGGAATTTTTCACGAGGGTTGTACTCTGGTTGGGATGCGCGGGGTGCTCCGGTCTTTTGCATACATTTTGAAACGTAGAACCGCCACCGCACCAAATATGCTGGCTGGATGGAAGAGGAGAAAAAAGCAAGTCGGAGAGAGAGAAACTAAAATAACATTGGTATCTGCGCGGAAAGTTTTGCGTGGAAAAAGTCAAAATGGCGGAATCGATTGGTTTTGGGTTCTTTTGACTTTTATCAATGTGAAAGAGGGAATTTGTATTTTTCAAAAAGTACGTAGAATTATTTTGATTTTATATTCAGAATTTTTTTTTAATTTTTGGATTTTACATTTTTCGTTTTTTTTTTTTTTAATTGGTCATATTTTTTTATACTGTCAATAATACGTATACGTAGTACTTTGTGGATTTTACTCTCGGCTGGATTATATAAGGCTGGCAAGTAAAAAAAAAAGTTAAGGTGGAGCTTATTGCGTCACTATCGGAAAAATGTTATTTACGCAGGACAAGAGCTAGCTGCGGAGGCTGTGTCCTTATTTACATGTGGTAAGTCTCCTACGGGACCAAATCCCGGACCGCGTTTGGAACCCTGATAATTCTTCCTTTGATCCCGGTCCCGTGGGTTTACCCCGCCTACGTTACCACCCTCGGACCACCTACCCACCCTGTCTACTATCAGGATACGAATAAAGATCGCTACGAAAAAAATAAGTAGGAAGGATCCATTGATAATCGTATTTACAAAAATTCCCTCCGACCCTGTGACTCAAAAATAAAATGTAAATTTTGAAAAATTCCGAAAAATTAAAATCTCGAAAAGTGACACGCGCAACACTTTCGTACGAAGAAACGTGGTTTTTTTTTGACACAAATAACCTGTGACGTAATGTCTACCTTTTTTTGGAAATTTAAAAAATTCATTTTCATTCGTCAAATCTGACGTAGGAGTTATGTTTCTAAAGTTTTTGAGGTCAGAAGTGCCCAGCCAATAACCATTCCTCCGGAGGCCTTTAAGGGATGATGTGGGCAGTGCCTAATGGGATATCGAAATTAATCCGAATTAGTTAGCAATTTCATTTCAGACTCCGGGTATAAACCTTGAGTAGGTGGTACACGTTATTTCAGTGAAACAGAATGGACGCTATGCTTGTATCTTTGGTAACTGTAACGTATCCTTAAGTATCGTCTGATCGAAATTTTGGCAGAGTCTCAAGTCTCCATCTGCTTTAGCGGGGGACGTGATATAACGAAAAGGAGACACCGAGAGTTCATCTGGATCTGTGTAGCTGGTGAGGAGTACGATATCATCTTGAGCAAACTCAGGAGGGCCGTGTTACTAGCTTTCGAGAGATACGCGGTGACTCGTTACAATAGTCAAGAGAATTAAGAAAATTATTAGAATGCATGAAAGAAAAAAAAAAAAAAAGAAAAAATTCGTCACACGATATAAGTAGCTTTCCGTGGAATTAAATAAAAATTCTTTAACGAAAAAGAAAAAAAAAATGAAATTTTATTTTACACCGGTAAGAGAATAAAATTAATTTTTTGTCATATTCTTACGACGACTACATTCCGTCTGTAATTAATGAATATTTCGGAAAATTCAGAATTTATGGAACGACGAAATCGAAATCGTGAATTTTTGAGTTTTTTGAATATTATTCCTACGATCGCATTTTTAAGGGTTCATATTTTTTTTCTTCATAATTGCAGGTTTAATGTCGAATAATTTTTTGGAATTTTCTTTCACTCTAAAGTACCGTAGGCACTTGACGGACACCCGGTATATAATCTCTCTGGTTAGTTAGCGGGACTAGAGGATCCGGGCGAGTATCCTTCCAGGATAGAGTATCCCTCGGGAGGTTTTCGTCCAATCGGCTGGCTGGTCAGCAGTGGGTTATAGTGGGGGTCGGAGGCCGGCCATTGGTCAGTCGAAGGGTGGCCTGGTATTGAGCGAACCGGTCCAGGGGTTGAAAAAACCGCCCCGAACTGACCTCAAACGTCCTACCCTCGTCTCGCCAAACCTAACCTAATGTTGGCAGCTTCTCTCGGGGATGCAGGCCACCCCAGCCACGAGGTTAGCCTCCCTCTTAAATACCCGGCAGCTTCGTACGCTGCACGTACCGTCATAGTTCCTGATCGGTCGGAAAATGACTACCCTTGAAAAAAAGATACAAAAAAATTATCCACTTAGCGTTAACAGGGCACTCTAGGAAATTTGAGGTAAAAATTTTGTTTCAAAAAAAAAAAACTTCTATAACATTTTTTTTCTCCTACATTTTTCCAAAACTTTCTCAAAGTTTCGAAACCTTCCGTCGAATTCTCTAACGAGCCCTTACCTTGCTATAAGGGTTTTTGCTAACCGACAAAATCCACCCTCCTTAAAATACGCACGGTGTAACTTGGCTGCGAACCCTAAAGTATATCTAGCCAGTCTAAGTCCAAAGGCTATTTGCATAGGCGATATTATACCGTAACGTCTCTCCTGTTCGCTCTCCACCACCATCCTGAATCCTGTAGTTCTCTTTCGTGCGCCCCCCCCCCATCCACCCCCTTACACCCACCCTCACCCTCCAGCCCCATCCCTAGTCTCGCTCGCACAGTACCTTCTGCGTCCTCGGGACGTCTTGGGATCTCGGGAATTGGATTAGTAGTGGTTCACCCAAGTAAGACTTGGACTATACTCAATTTGAACTAAGATCGCGCTAGGAATGGGCAAATTGCTAAATCAGTTTTACGTGATCACCTATTCAGAAAGTTATTCTCGATCGAGAATGAATTAAACGTCAGGGCAGATGAAAACGTGATGAATTTCGAAAATTAAATGATAAACGGCCATTTTGAATCGTTACGTAACGATAAGATCGAGTCTTCCTCGAGGATCGATAAAAATAATAACAATAGCGTGCACAAGTATACGCGATCTATTTGCCCTAGGAAATTTGCATGGTAAATTTGTATTTTGTAAAAAAAAAACAAAAATAATCGTAATTTGTTATCTTTACATTATCTTTATTTACAAACACTTTCTCCGTCGCCTTTCCTTTAATCGCTTCTTTCTTCTAAAGAGGCGAAAAAAAGGACGTTTAATAAGTCGCCGCTCTCGTCGGAGTTTTAACGAGCTTCTATTTTCGGTACGCTCCCTTTAAGGCGTCTCGCCTATATATACCTATAGACAAAGAAGCAGGCCAGGATTTAACGTAGCTACATTAGCGATTCGATTAAGGCTGCTGCCTCCTGGTGGTTCGGCTTTAAAACTTCAGCCGCGAGGAAAGTTTCTTCGCGCGGGAAAGATACTTACTGCTTTGTACACTCGTCAAACATTGACTCGGGCCGGATACAATTTTCGAGACGGAGCACCGAGAAGACGTTTGAATCGCCCGCTAAATTACGCGACAGTGCCACCTGGTGGCGCACTTACGTACTTACGGGCTTTACGAAATTTTCATTCGGGCTTTCTGCAGTTGGCACGAAAAATTCTTCGCGTTAGCTTGGACCGACTATTGGCTACGTGAATAACCAAACGCATTTCCAACTGCCGTCGCTTATTTAATATGGCGTCGTTTCACTCGGGCGTTCGTAAAAAGGAGACACCGTCGGCCACGTCACTTCTTACGTGGAAACGGCCAGGGCCAGAGGGGAAGAGAGAGGGAAGCTGAAGGAAGTCGAACGATATAAAATCCAGCGTAAAATGGCCGGTCGCAGCTCCCGTGGAAAGCGTAAAAAATGCAGGGTCCCGACTAACGCAGTTAATTTGCCGAATGGGGCTGTCCTTTCTACCCCTGAACATGGCCACTGCTGCTAACATACATATATATAGGGTGATCCTAGTAGAGTCTAATAAAAAGCATCCCCAAAGCCCGTCGAGGGATGGTGGGGTCAGAAGTCCATTCGGAAAATGGAGGGACTCGCCCGTCCAACTAAATCTACCCAATAACGGACTCCTATTGCTTGCGCGGGAAATTTGAAAATTCATATCTCTCGATAACCAAGGTATTAAGAGACGAGACTTCTCGGATGGATTTAACGAGTTCTTGGCTGTTTATTTTTATATTGTTCAACGGTTCATCTTTTTTGGGGAATTTTTAAAAAAATTTTTTCACCCAACAGACACGGCCAAACTTTCTCTGTCTGTTAGCAAGACGTATGGGAGGCGGCTGGTCTTGGCCAGGGTTCGACTTGACTTCCGACTTTCCCTGCAGAAAACATTGAGTCTGCGAAGGGTCTCATCCCCCTTCTCTACAAAGATGCTATAAATTCTCTTCCCTGATCTCTGGATAGTGGCCGAATATAAGAAGCCCGACGCGAGATACTCGAGGGTCGGGAAGGTCAAATAGCCAACTGTTTTGCTCTTCGATTTTGGTACTACTGGGATACTCGATAATTCAAACCACTTTGATATCCGATATAGGATGAAGAATTAAATCTTATTTTAGTGTGTTGCCTACTGTTACTATTTATTATTTTTATCTAATGTATGCTATATATGTGTTTTTTAATAATTTCACGGAAACAGGCTTGGCGCGTGGTGGCCGTACCTGGAATCAGGAACAGACCAATCTCACAGTAACTTCCGGACGGGAAATGCGTACCCGCGGACCATGGACCAATCGAATCTCACAGCGAATTTAACACCCCTCGAGGAAAAAGTCGAAATTTCCAATTTTATCGAATCTCCGGTCGTCTGTCGTTTTGACAAGCATTACCGTCCGATCCCTACGGCTCATCGCCGACGAATCAAATTTTTATTTCTAGACAATTTTGGACTACCCAAATTATTTTTAAAATTTACACGTAAAATTGTAAAAAATAATCTATATATCCAAAAAATCCAATGATCGAATCCTACCTTATTGTGAATTCAAAGACTTTGTAATAATCCAGTAAAGAATATTTTGAAAAATTCTATTAAATTACCCTGTACCCATTGTACACTTTGTTAATAAAAATGACGTCTTTTCCTCTCGGTACGTCATGTACTTCCGGTATACGACATGAGATTTGCCGAGTTGCAGCCAGGCGAAACGACCTTATCGGAAAGTCATAAACACGTAAATCCCAGCCGTAAATTAGGATCGTCGATGCGCTGGACTTTTCGACGATTTTTTTTCATTCGAAGAACCGGAAGTGCCGGCACTGCACGTCAGTGCGTGGTGCGCTACCAGGCTCGTACGAGGCGTCGTTGAGATTCATATACGTTTAAGGAAAATCAAAGATGGAGTTATTTCTAAAGAGGGGCAGCACAGCGCCATTAGAGGAGTTAAGAATTTTTACGATCAGAAGCAGCCAGTGTATGCCGTAGTAACAAGGGTGAGATGATTTCAAGAATGCAGAGCACGTTCTCAACCAATGCCGGCAGCCAGGCAGTAAAACAAATACGTCCCCCTCTATACGGGGTGTCTCTGCAATACGAGTGGGTATCGTAGTCCTCGTTACGGGTAAGGATCAAGTTAAACTCCATAATATCATCCTATTCGATATTTGACTTTCTTTTTTGACTTTTTTTTCATTTCCTAAAACAGAGTCCATTTAGTATTTTTTTAAAAATCATTAAGCTGGAATTTTGTAAATAAAATGTATATATGCGTATGTTGTTTTTTTTTGTTACACCCGTTAAGTATAATGTGGCATGGAGCAACGACAAGAGACCTAGTGCAGAACAAGAATGTCTCCTTCTGAAAATGTCCTCTTTAGAGTCCAAATGAATGATGGACAGGTGAATGAAGTGGCCAATGTGGGTTGGTTTCAGCATCTCATGTGACACGCACGCCAGACCTCCATTGTTTTCATCTCCCTTTGATTGAGTGCCCGAGAGTTCTTTGTTCTCTTAAGGAAAGAACCCTTCCACCTCTTTTTCCCGTCTAAGAGAACTGGCCTGTCACGATTCATCCGGGACTGTTTTGAAAATTTCAACCCCTGCGTGTCGATCGAAGACTGCCTGTCGTCATGGGAATAAAACTTAACCGTCTCCGAGTGGCGAGTTGGTTAAATTGTCATTAATACCGGGATTTTTGAAAATTAGTCTCTCTGGAAAAAAAAGGTTTTTTTATATTTAGAAATTAGAGTTAGTCACTGTTGGTGATTTTTGACGAAATCGGATTCTTTTCAGGAATATTATTTTTAGGGCTGGTTATTGTCACCTTTAAGTGAACCGAAAAATACCTGCAAGTGTGGTCCATTCTCAAATTGATCTGACCCATGGTCCATTTTCATGATCTGATCTTTGAACCTTGCTCCAGAGAACCCCTTTTATCTGAATAACGTGGATGGACCAGTTTTCACCTGATCTGGATCGTGATCCATTTTTGGAGGTTGCATCGGGGTCCAGTTGTTGAGCGATGGAGATACGAGTTACAACCTAACCTCTAAAAGGAAACCTGTCTATTCGCGTGCCGAGGTCCTGGCCCTTAGGATTCTGTGACTGGCAGGACTGCCGGCGTGCCACCTGAAACTGGTCCATCTAGGGGATGCTGACCCTCTTACATAATGGACACTGTCCACTTAAGGGTAAATTTAGACCGCAAAATGCTCTCGTTTACCCTTTGACTTTTATCTGGTCACGGGAGATGGATGCTCCCCTTAGTTATTCAAACCCTATTCTTATATAATGCACGTATAAACTATTCTGTATGGACCGGATTCTGTCTTCTCGTTATATTGCTTATGCATAACTTACCGAACAGGTCCTTGGCGGAGGGTACACACTTTCAGTTTATCCCGAGTGCATAATGGGGTTATTTAATTTTGAGAGCAAATGGTAAACGGGTACACCCTATAGGGGTTGTTACTCTCTCGGTTATCTGTTCGGTCGTTACTTTTAATAATACAGTGATAATCGATTACGGAATTCTTAATAAAGCGGCCATGGTGGTTTCCATGGAAAACTGAAACAACGAAGTGTCGGTAAAGTAGTTTGGAATTTTCGACAGTGGACCAGTCGGTATCGCGTCGGTACTGCAGTTTATCCTTTCAATATTATCTTTGACGGAAGACACACAAACACCGTCGGAAAGTTAGCGTCAAAAGATAAAAAAATATGTTTAAATACCTAACAAGTTGCTCCTCATATTCTCCTAATTATTCCACTGCTATTATACAATGATTAAGAAATATTCATTACACAGGAAAATTTACTCTATTTTGATGCGTAATTTATTTTATTAAAACAAGCGCAACTTTATAAGATAAAATTATTTGCAAATTACATTCGAAATCAATTTATCATAGAAAGTTCACTGGTTATCCCAGAGATGGCGATACTTATCATGCCCAGGAGGTAAAATGATTTCGAATGATAGCATACTCATAATTTCACTTAATAGCATATTCTTGCACAAGCTGTCAATATGCGAATGCAACTGTGCAGAAATCAAGTTTAATGGCTGCATACAAATTTCCTAATAAAAAATGTCACACTCTATGCTACAATGACTCCACACTTAAATTCTATTTCTATTAGTTTCCCTTTGTTATGTTCCTGCGTTTCCAAGCAACAATTCTCTATATATATATTAAAGCTGCACCAAGCACGATGATTCGGTAACGGAGCACAGTATTGCACGTATCACAAAGAGAACGTGTTTTAACAGTGTAAATAGTTGTTAATTTTGTAAAAAAAAAAAAAAAGAAAATTAAATGTTAGCGCAAAATTCACGTGCGATGAGAAAACCTAGTCAGGAATCGGAGCAGGAATTAAAATTGCAGAAAATTAAAGAACTGACTACGATAATAAAGGTTCAGTCATACGATACTCGATAAGTGAACTCTGACATAACGTTACTAAGGTCAATATCTATTTCCTGTTCAGGACACAGACAGAAATCTGACAGTTTGCGAGGAAATCCTATCATCTTACATAGAAAAACGATTGCAGGTAAGTCTTACCGCAACGAATACAAAATAGTATTTTTATTTTCAAAAAGTTATTTATTTGTCGCGTGACAATAAGTCGAAGAAACAATAAAAAAAAAGCGATACTGGCGGTATTACAAGGAGTCATTCGATTTTACGAATTCGATGATTTCAAGCGTGTCGAACTATGACGCAATTAATTGCAAACCATTAATTACGAACCATTTACGTATATTAAAAGAAAATTACAAAATTAAACAAAATTGAGTCATCTCCCATTTTACGCTAACTAATACTATCAACGATACCTTTAGTGATACCGAGAACTAAAATCTCGTTATGAAAAAATATACAAATTACATATCAACGCGTCTTCATCACTTATCAGTAAATTTGACGGTTGTAGAAAAATGAAAAATATATATAAAAATTACACGCACGCGCAACTTATCAGCCATTTCGATTTCTTCTGAAGCCTAAAATCGATTAAAGATAACACCATAGCACATACTCTCTCTTCTTTCTACTCTTATTCATTTCCCATGCCATCCATGACCATGACCACCGTGCCACCCTCCGTACCACCATGGCCAACCAGGATACCACCCACCATACCATCCATGATCACCCCAGCCACCCCAACCGCCATGCCACCCACTCCCGCCATGACTCCAACCTCCGTACCTAGAAAAATAATTAAAAATTATTTTAACAAATTCCATAACGACTTAAATTATTCCTAGAGAAACACACGCTACTCACCATGGCCAGCCATGTCCACCATGACCACCATGACCACCATGACCCCAACCCCAACCGTAGCTTCTCTTATCTACTTTCTTATCCGATCCCGGCTCCTCTGGCGACGCAGCTTGTTGACCTTGAAGAGCTGCACCAGCCTGAGGTACATCGTTGGTCTGGGTTATTCTTTGGGCTTCAAAAGCCTCCTGACCCAAGGCCAAAGTGGCCAAGGCAAGGACCACCTGAAATAATAAAGATATATTAAATGCACTTAAAATTTTTTTAAATCTTTTAATTTTTCTCACTACTCAAATTTGACTTTGACAAAATCACAGGATAAATCGATCTTACCAGTAACTTCATATTAAGTCTAGTTCACCTGTCGACTGATGTCCGTCCGGATGGTTGACACTTCTTTTATACTGGATTTTCCCATACGAGTCGTTTACCAGATTATGGTAAATTCTAGATCCACCGGTACCCAGGTACAAACTCCTGACTGACAACTCTGCCCGGCCACACCCATTTTGAGAATTGCAGTTTTATACGTAATTCCTTGGATCCACTTCACCTCGGACACGTGTGACGATACTAGTAAAGATCATCGATAAGGATTTAGAAAGATCATTTATAACGATTGGCTGCTTCGGTAAGTCATTCCTTGGACATGCTATTGACGTATACGAAATTGAAATCTACGAGTCACTCTGCTTTATGAAAATTTATTGGAGAAATCTTCAACCGATAATAATTGCTTAGGAAATTAAGTACGAAATGACAACTTGACAAAGCGGATAATCTCATGATTTTGCATAATCATCGAATGATCGACGCAACCAGGAAATGGGCTACTGGAACACGTAAATGGTTCGATCAACTTCTTTATAAATTTGTAAGACTAATTATCGATGATTTTAACATTACTTTAATGGCGTCTGTGTCAATTATATATATATATATATATATATATATATATATATATATATATATATACACACACAGTATATATCTCACAGCTTACTCAATACGTAACCATAAAAACTGAACGAAATACTAATTACATACTTGGAATCTCCGTGGTGAATCCCTCTCTCTCTCGCACTCATTACCAGTGACAATGCTCAAGTGACCCTACCCGCGGCCTTCTAGAAGCTAGGAGAATGCAAGCTGGGTAAGACGATTTTTCTTCAAACTATTCCATTTCCTACTTTCTCAATGAACAAAGAACCAACCAGGAAAACATCCCTTGTTACAGAAGCACTTTTATAAACCCGTCCAGCAAGATTCCAGTATATCCGGTGTAATGGATAAAAAAAATGATTTAATCCCATAATTAATTAATACGGAAAAACATGAAATAAATTATCGTAATACGTAACAGCTGATCGATAAATTTTTTAATGGTCGATTGGATAAAATTTATCACTCTATGGGGAGATCGTATTTATCATTCGATGGAATGATATAAAGCTGTCTTAATATAAAATCAATCGATCGATTCAATCCGATGAGATCAATGAACGTGCACGTGTTTGAACGTTCCCGCCAAAAGTGTCAGACCATTACGCAACATCCGTTCTCCATATACTTATGGCGAGCATGTGTTTTTGTAAGGAAGTGGTTTTGTAGCGCCAAACTAGGAAACCAAGAGTGTCTCGTTCGACACCGGCAACGGACTTTCTCCAGAGCAGGTTGCACTTGCGAAAGTGAATCTAGGTGGTCTAACGTAATTTGTCTGGAGTAAAAAAGTGAGGTGAGGGAGAGAGAGAGAGAGAGACAGGGAGAGAGAGATTGAGAGAGAGGGAGAGAGAGGAAAAAAAAAGAACGTAAAAAGAAACCGAACGCCATCGATTAAATAATTGTCGACGCAAGCCTAAAAGAATCGGACGTTGTCCATTTGGTTCGGATTAGAAAATTTGAAAAACATTTTGAAATTCCCGCGCGTCCATTCGGTCGTTGAACTTACTCGCCTTGCGAATACACTTTAATGAAAAACAAATTAGCTGACCATTTATTGCCTACGTACTATTTAAGTATTTCTTGTGCAATTTACACTTTAACAGGCATACCTTAATCTGCTTAGAGTTCTGGCCAATTCGAAATGCTTTTGCTTAAGAGTTTTGTATACCTTAAACCACTGTTGTGCATAAACGTATAATTCATTGTGATTCGTCCTGTCACTCTTGTATAAACCAATTACGAAAAATTGTACTAACTGGAAATGTGTATTTATTAGATTTCTGGTTATTCCTTTGCTTTTGTGCAATAAGTGCATTTCGCAAACAGAACATTTGAATTTAGGGATGGTTGCCAATTTCGTTTGGACTTTCACTCGAATCAGAAAAAAAAATTAAGGAAATTCGTTTAATGAATTTTTTGTCTATATTTATTACGTCGTTTATATTTCTTGCTATAAGGATCTTTATACGTTTTACAATGACGTTGGTACTTTATTGTAGTCAAAGGAAGAATTTGGGATCTTGGAATTCCTAACGGGACAATCGGACAGTTATTCAATATTTAAACGACAAGTCGATACCGACGGTTCACTTTTTCCCCGTCTGCCGTTTCGCTTCAGTTCCTACAAATAAGTAGGTGTATATCCATGTAATTGAAGAGAAACTTAGCATTTCTTTCCGATATTATGCAAAAATTTATCCCCACTAGATAAACTATTGTTTATGACGGTTGGCACTGAGCAGTGGACAGTTCGTGTCCGAGCGTCGATCTAGGACGTCGTTCCTGTAAAAGGATAATCCCTTGAAATAGATTTGGTGTAAATAAATACCAGGCAGATACGAAAATAAAATACTTAATAAAAAAGCAATAGTTCGTCACCAATAAAATCACAATAACACAGTTAAAACTATACCAGGATATTTTGGAATTGTATTAAAAACTTTTCAATTCCCCCAGGATCCTCCCCGCTATGTGGTGTGCCAATGTGTGAAGTGTTAAAAAAAATTTCATGCAGTAGATGCGAAAACTTGCAACTATGGAATTCCGTGTACTATTGTGGTTACTGTGCATCGCGTATGCATTCGCAACAGTCACGAGTGACGCAAAGACAGAGGATGCGGAATTGGAAGTTACTAAGGACAGCGACAGCAGCGCCACTGAGTTAAATAAGACAGATGAAAACGGAACTAACCATAATAATTCGGATAATAAACCACGTGACAAAAGGACCCTGGGTATGATCCTTACAGGACTTGCAGGAATCCTTGGCTACACAGTTTCGCCAATACAAGCGGCGTCCTTACCAAATCCAACGCTTCCACCAACGGCGGCACGACCAGCCATACCCATTCCAGTATTCCCAGTTGGAATTCCCGCCGCGCCAGCGCCACCGCCCAAAGCTCCTGCTCCTCCGCCGCAACCGCCAGCGCCATCTAAGCAGAGAGAAAATGTACGACTTACTGGTGTTGTGAATTTTGGTAACAATGGCGACCTCCTGGGACACTTGCAGCAATACGAGCAGATCTTCCATGGTGCAGCTGCAGCATCATCACCAGCCAAGCCGAGACCTAAACCACCTATAGGACCACCTATACTCGCTGACATTCCTTCACCGATCGCTCCGAATCTGCCGGCTCCTTATCCGCCTGCACCTGCTCCAAGACCTACCAAGCCGTTACCTTTGAGAACGGAGTACGAAGTGGAGTACAGGAATAATCAGAACGTAGAGAATTACAAAGTTGAGAACAAGCCACTTAAGGATGAGACTGAACTTACTACACCTAGTAGTAAATATACTCATGATGTTTTTATACAGGAACCTAACTGGAAACAAAATTATGACGACCGATTGGCACAACTGGAAAGACAGCAGGAAGAGTATGCTGAGAGACTGACGCAGCACGAAGCTCAGACTAAGCCTAAGGAAGAAGAAGAAGAGATAGTGGAACGTTATCCTAATAGGGAGAAAGAAATTGCTGACAGAGATCGTGAGTACGCGGCCAAGTTAAGGGAACAGGAAGAATCAAAACATGAATCTGATCATAGAGATTACGAAAACGATCGTGAGGAACCACGTGAGAAAAATGAGAACTATTCTCAAGGGAAACAGTATGAGGATTATTCAGAGGAGCCGGCACGTTATAGGGATTATGATAACGATTCTAGAAATAAGTACAAGGAATATACGGACTATGAGGAAGCACCGGGTAAAAGCTCTAATCAGGATCACGAAGAGAAATTACCGATTATTAGGAACGACGAGGATTATAAACCGGAAGTGCCGATGAATAGTTATGGGGAGAGTTTGGAGAGGCAAGGAGAGATCGATGAGAATATTGCTGATTATTTTAGTAAATTCAAAAATCCACATACCGGAATGTATGATACTGATAGGATTCAAAATGCGGGAGGAGAGGGCGAAGGGTCGAGGTGGGAGCAAAGCTTGAAGGATCAGGAAAGAATTCGACAGGAGTATTCTTCACCTGCTCCTGAGACCAGGTACGAGGAGTATGACCTGGACGATGAGGAGCCTAGAAAAGAAAATATCAAGGAATCTGAAAACGTGGAGAATCTTGATGATGATGTTGGTACCACCCGAGAAACTTATGTGGAACAAAAGACACCAGATTATTCAGAGGCCTTTGGGAGGTATGAGCCTTATTCGAAAAATCTGGAACCGGAAGAGGGTGACCATGTGCTCACGTCTCAAAGTGAAAGCGGAAGTCCTCAAGAATCCTATAGGAAAGATGATTCTAGTGAGGAATCTCGGAACGATGAACAAAGCGAAGAGCCAAAACGAAAACCACCTCCGGAACGTTACGAATTTAATTTTAAAAATTATAATCCTTATTTTGCACCAATACAATATATTTATAGTAAGGACGAGCTGGACGATACCACTGCCAAAATTTTGTCGTCCTATAAAAATTCGGAGACGTCCGAGGACGAGGAACAAGGCTCTGACGAAGAGGAGAGTAGGAAGCATGTACACGAGGAAGAATTGAGGCCCAAGATTGGTCTACCTGAGAAATTGGCCTTGAAGAATCTTCACGAAGGCGAAGCTAAGGAGATCAACGCCTGGCCAGCGCCTTTTGATTACGTTTTCGATAGTACGGAACAAACAATTGTAGCTCAGGCTAAGAACAGTGAGCAAGCACCAAAGTCGATACCAAATCAAGAACCAACTTATCAGACGCCATACGAACGGCCCATAAATCATGGACCCAAGTCCGAAGATTACAAAGATCAACCGGAAGCTGATGATCGTGAAGATTATAAAAATTATAACCAGGTCCCATCAGCTGATGATATCGACGACGTCAGTCCTCGTCAAGGTTACGTATTGAAATCTACATCCTCGACTCCATTTTATCCCAATGGTGGATACTTGGAGTCCTTTCGTGCCCATGATGGTCCAGCCGATCATCAAGAACCTCCCGCAGCATCCAGTGGTCCAGCACCTAAAAATGAGGAATCGCAAAGGAATCGAGAATCCCATGATGGACCCGGTAGTTTTCTGGACAGGTATAGATATGGATTCGGAGATGAATCATCTCGAGAAGAACCACCTAAATTCGAATTGCAGGGTCACCAACCAGCTGAACAGGAACAGGGCTTCCAGTCAGCGTCCCAGCCACAAAAAGTCCCAATTCAACATTCACACGCGTCACGTGTTCCTGAGCAAGTGGAATCCAAGGAGCAGCTTCATCGGGATGGACCCCAGTATGAACACTATTACACGAAGTCAGTGCCACAAATTAATGGGAGAAGATTCGACGAGAATTCCGAGGGGGATCACACAGAAAAAACGGCGGAAAACTCAAAATCAGAGTACAAACGGAAGACTCCAAAGAAATTCGATGATCCCCAGAGCGCGCATGACTTTTTTGAATTCAGCAAAGAGGATTATAATATTGAAAAGGAAAATTCACCCATTTCAAGTTCTTCCGGTGTGGAGAGTACCACGGCATCTGTATCTGATAAAGAATTGGGATTATTGACAATTCCTGAACCAGCGCCTTATGACTATGATGCCAAATTGACCGAATTTACGGATGGGCCTGAAACCGATACAGAAAAGGTTAAGGTCAAAGAATATAGGAATAAAGTAGCAACCTTAAAGGTTTCAGAATTGAAACAGCTCGGTCCAAACGGTCCAGTGCATCTTATAGGCTACACTCATAATTTCTAATAAGTGACTTTCTTAGTTAATGAAGAAATTGAATGTAGTGTCATAGAAGGAGATGCTAGTTTCTGTAAAGAAATAAATTATAAGGCGGCAATTATTCTGGCGTCAATGGGAATTCAAATACAAAATGTAAAAACAGCACTTGTTAACTCGAGATAATCAATTACGAATTAATTTAAATGAATTTATTTAATTGTTATTTAATTTATTGTAAGTGCTTGACATGTTCCATTGTTTGTTAGGTCAAACAATAAAATTGTTATTACCTGTAAAAATGAGTGCACTGTTATTTGATTGAGGTTCACCACATACCAAATGTTAATGAATAAGTGAACGTAAGCAAAACTGATTGTTACCTGTAGTAAATAATGTAATAATAATAAATATTCTTGTGAAAAAGATACGACTTTCTAATTATTTGTTTCACCTGAATTTCCCAATGATTTGCAATTCCGGCAGGTATGTGCACTATTGCGCATTGTGTTTCAGGACAAAAAAGAAGCCATGCAGCAGCAGCGTGAACTGGAGGAGAAGATGACGGACATTTTGGACAATTTGAAATCGCGTTTATTAGTGGAATAAGAATGTCATTCGATGTTTCTCAATTCTATATTAAACGATATTATAAATATTCTACATAGTATATCATAATCATAGTTAAGGCAATGCATTCTTGTTCAATTTATAATTTACGAGTACTCGTAATATATTTTTTTTCGACAAAATTAATTTTAATTATTAATTTTCTGGGTGCCTATCTGCAGGCGCCATTTACTAGCATCAGTTATTGCCTATTGCATATTTCAATTAAACAAGTATACAGCCCCGTATAAAGGGTTGCATACTGCGAGGGGCACCAGTCCAATATAGGTTTTAAGTACGTGTAAATTGTTAATTGTCAAAATTAACTCTATAATGTAATACTGTCATTGATGTCTATTTGTAGGTAATTTTGTATGCTTAATATATTATAATGTAGACAAATTATGACATTAAAGAAAATTATATGCTCCTGACGAATGTTACGTACCGCAGAACTTACGCAGCCTCAGTATGGCTGTAACATCGACCGCAACAGATTGCAGCGTATTCAATTGTTTTTACATGAATGTGATTTAAAACGTTTGTTTTATAGGCTATAGAGTGAAAGTTATGGTAGCAACGTAATTTTAAAAAATCTGTGAATATTTGTCAGACAAATAAATTCTGTAGGAGTTAACAATGGAAGAATTTTTGAAAAAAATTGGTCTTGGTCGAAGACCCATAAATGATCCATTTTTTGATGAATCATACAAAGTTTGTAAAGTGTTTCAACGTAAAGGAATAACAGTCGAAGACGAGGAGGAACTATGTCATATGCCGTCAGTTTTTACTTGAGTACATATTTCGTAATTTAAATAATGATCGTGACTCCCACCAGTTAACCTTATAGGTGTTACTGTCATTATGCCTGAAGTGTTGTTATGTATTAAGGAATATGGGTTTCTTCATATTGTGTTATTCATGGCTTTTCTTTCAGTATGAAGCAATTTCCATGCAACGTTCCTGGATGCAAAGCAATATTTGAAACCTTGTTGGATTTTGAAATGCATTATAATAGTATGCACCGTTATGTTTGTACAGAATGTAAAAAGAGTAGACCCAATGCTAGACTATTGGAAATTCATATACAGGAAAATCATGATAGCTTCTTCAAGATATTGGCAGAACGGCAGCCCATGGTAACTATGACAATACGATTAGCAGTTTCCAGAAGTGTATAAGTGGGTATAAACGTATTTCTTTTTTCAGTTTCAATGTTATGTTTCCGAATGTGAACTTAAATTCAATAACCCCTGTGAAAGAAAAGAACACTGTGTAACTGTACATAAATTCCCTAAGAATTTTCGTTTCGATGAAACAGTACATCATAAAGATAAAGGTCCGTTTCAGGACCACATGGAAATTGATCCACCCAAGGAGACACAGCGGCAAAAGACCAAAAAAGTAGTGCATAATTTAAGTAAAAATCAAAAATGCAAAACGTTCACAGCTATTCCTAAAAGTAACATACCAGACAGTACAAATACTGTTCCTGCGAACAAACAGTCTGATACTCCTATTAATAGCAAATCATCCTTGACATTTATTCCTCGTCAAGTTCAGAAATCTTACTCGAAGCTGCTTACGAATAATCAGAATAGAGAGAAAAATGTTTTAGAAACTGACAATATGATGGACTTGGTTGAGTCTCTTCCAAAATAGTTTGTTTTTTGTTATACGTATCATTGTATATTGTGTCCATTATTTTAGTCCTTTATATCGCATTAAATTATTAGTTTTATATCGTATTAAAGTATAGAACTTTCCTTCATCAAACTTTCCTCTCCACAGTAATTAACATTATGTTATCGTAATTGAAAGACAAAGTCTGTGATATAAATATCTGCAAAAAGTCACAAGAAGGGATAATATTTTACAATGATAAGTACCTATTCATTTTAAAAAATGTTCAGTTTTATTATAAATATATCTTAAATATTGCAACAGTCTTTCTTTATTTTACAAAAAACTCTCTTAAGGAAGATCAATATATGCTTGATGATATTTACAACCTGCATCCAAATGCGCTACTGACTACCGAACGCATTTTCATATCAAGGCGAATGTGAAAGTATTTTCATGGTACGCAAAAAAAACGTTTTCATGACGGCTACACCTGTAAACCATGCTTAATGTGTGAACACAAAAAAAAACACTTAAACTTCTAAACTTTGGATAAAGCTAATAATCAGATAGCCTAGTCGGCAAAATCCTCGTTACCACATAAATATTATTTCTAAGAGTAATTTACCATGCCAACTAGGCACTCAGTTCTTCTGCAAACATTCCTGATGACGAGAAGCGACTCAACGAAATGAGAGGAAAAGATAAAAAAAAAGAGATCAATATAAGCTATCACGCGTTGTGAAAAAGAAAGAAAAAAAACAGGTAAACAGTGAAACAAGAGATCATAAGAATAACGCGTCGTACAATAAACGCAATAATTTATATACAAACGCCTTTGTATATAAAATATTTTATCAGTAATCACTGTCCTATGTAGTCGCGTCTCAAAAAAGAAAAATAAGAATCAAGAAAACTCCGTGCAAGGATGCACTCGCGAGTAACGCGCGGAACGAAAAATATTCACAGTATGACATCTGAAAATATATGACCTTGAAAGATAAAATATACTAATATAGCACTACCTTACTCAATTAGAATAAACCATACACCTGAGCTTAGCCGTCTCATTTCTTAACGCTACCAATTCGTACTTTAATTTCATATTTTCTTGTTCAAGAAATGCAGCCCTGATTGCAATTTCATCTTCCTTCGCCCTTCTGGCGTCTCTGGACCGTTTTGCAGCTTCATTGTTCTTCCGTCTTCTCTCCCAATAAGCCGCATCCTTCTCATCTACCGTACTAGTCGGCAAGCCAGGACTCTTCGTCACTCTCCTCATCTTGATATTGGTACCCTCATTGGTCCTCCTCACAGAGTCCAGCATCCGTTTTCGAAATTCCGAGTAAGCCTCAGTCGAATTTTGATCATACACCAACTCAGCAGTACCCATGGCCAGGGAAAGAGGATCCTTAGGATAAGCTTTGAAGGGTCTCGGCGCCTTTTTCGTCATTTCCGGCGAATGCAACGGAGACGACGCATCCAGATTCACAGTAGAGACCGGAAGTTGTGTATTTTTTGAAGAAGGCACTATGCTCTGTCCATTTGGAAGTAAACCCGACAATGCATTGGATGCTGGTATAGAAACCATTGGCATTATAGGATAAGTTTGATGACCCATCGTCTCGCTACTTGTACTGATTCCTTTTTCATTGTAAATCGCCTCATATTTTATCTTCTTTGGTGAATCCGTTTCTGATGGTGGCGTCACCATGAAGGTTCGTCCTTCGAATGGACTTTTTCTTTCCAATTCAGAACAATGAAGTCCAGACTGTTGACGGCTGTTTGAAATGCACTCCATAGATTCTTCATATCCCATAGACAAGCAATCATTCATAATCCGTGTTTGTTTCTTACAGGAAAGATCCAACACCGGTGTCTCCAATGAACACTCGTTCACTTTCTGATTCAAATTCTTTGTGAAATCTAACGCTTCTAGATTATCCATGGCCGTTTGGTAATCCTCCATATATTTTTCCAGATGCCGTACACTGTAATCAAAAATCAAAACACAACCTTTAGAATACATGCTTGAGATCCCAAGTCTTCCATGTTATAGATTCAATTGTAAGTTACTGCAATTTTTTATTATTATTTTTATTAAAAAATCACTTACGTCTCAACTGATTTCTATCAGACCAATTGGGAAATTATCGTTAGGACGGTAACACTGCCAATGTGTAAATGTGACACGAATCGAATTAAGCGTAACTGTTATACCAAAATGTCCTCAAGATTGTAATCGATCCTTAATACCTTGTTGACATTCGTAACATTGTACAAGGCAGTTGAAAAACACCAACCTATTACAAGACTGTCACTATACCTGAAGATCGTACAAACAATATATATCGTTACTGGAATATAGTCAAAAATTCAAATATAATGGATCCACATGGAAAATTGTCAGATAATGAAATTTTCTTTGTTTCTACAATTTTTTTCTTGTAATTCAACAATGAATATTGAGATAAACAATTACATGATATTATAAATGAAGAATAGATCATGGATCAAGAAAAGATTTTAAATCGTCTTGGATCAGTGTTTTTCAGTGAGTGAATACAAAAAGTGTTAAACATTTTTTTTTTCTTATTTCTTTAAACGTTTTGTGTAATAAGTACTGTCTTACCTAATAACAAATCCAAGGTTACACTCGGGTCACTAGAAACACAACACTGATTTTATATATGTATATATATATATATTTGTCAATCAAAAATTCCTTCGGTGTCGTGATTAGAATTATCACTGTTGCTTCGCTCGTCCAGAAACTTTCTACGAAAAATTTCTTTCTGCAAAGTAGTTAGGTCGAACACCAAAATCGTATACTTCGAAAAGAGGGTTGCACTTTCGCTTTTATACGCCTCAACCCTTGTAGGAGTTAAAGTAGGGGGGATCTTTGGAGTACGGTGGGGGTGGAGTAGATGACCATTAGAGAAAAACTAGAGTGGGGGTGGCACGCGTACTTCATTGCTGATTTTCCAAATCTGAATCCACGTGCACCATACATTGTTTGCTCGGGCTGTAAACCCCCTGAATATATGACACTGGCGACATATGCATGTCATATATATGCATTTATATACATATATGTATACAAATATACACAACATACGTCTGGTTGTTTAGCCCAAATCCACCACCTGAACATGGTTTTTTAATTTTTTAGCATGCAAAATTTTGTCTAGAACTAGGTATGCAACAATTTGTATCAAACAGCATATTAAATAAAAATATTTTTCTCGAAGAATTTTTTTGTTTCGAAACTCGAAGAACGCGGAAAAAAATATTTTTACCACAGATCGCTCTAACCTTAAAATTACGGGTGTGACAATTAGTTAGAGGTAAAATAATATTTCGACCCTTCACCGGTACCGTGATTTTTATAGCACTGTTACCTGCGCTGTAAAAATCACTCAAATATCCAAAAATGGCTAAACGACCATAGAAAAAAGGGGATTAGCCGATCTGTATTTTTTTTGTTTACGACGTTTTCCAGTTTCACTATTTTTCCCATTTTTATAATTTTTATTATTTTTACCATTCACCCAAAGCTGACAATTTCTCGAAGTACTCGTAACCTCATTGTAGGTTGTATTATACAGTGTTGTACCGTAAGAGAGTCTATACACGCATAATATACATTAAGTTTTTCAAAAATGTCTCGAGCCCCCATAATAAAATTCTTTGCAACAAATAGATCCCGCTAAATTAATCCGTCCCAGCTAAAAGGTAGAACAGAAGTCGACGGACTACTAGAAAATCCAGTTACTTTACTTGAAAACAAGGTAAATCGCCTCACCTTATCCTGTAAAACTGGTCAGCTCTAAAAGTTGGTCAATCGCGTTGGGTCAACGGTGGCAGAATTCATCCCTGAGAGGTCAACTCGACTATACAATTTTCTTCTTAACCCTTTCGGTACTACCACCACTGTAATATTTCAAAGAGAATTGTTTCACAGGATCACGATAATTTACGACCCATCCGTTCCCCATTTTTCCGAGTCCTCTCACTACGGCATAGCATGAATCGTGAAATTTGCGTAAAGAGCTCATAAATTAGACGGGGTGAACATTGCGACGAGTGAAATTTGCGGAAATTTCATACGACGCAGGCAACTTTCCTCCACTGACACAAGAATATTGATGGTTACTAGTTACGGAATGGCCGCCGTATGGCAGAACTGTTAAACGGGCCCAGATCTCTTTTGGGCCTCGTTCTCGAAACACTGGTACGCACTAATGGTCCATTTTCCAAATCCATATTTATTATCCTATTTTCATTCAGTACTCTCATGGAAATGATTTTCAACCAGATCCCTACATTACCGACCGAGCAACCATTCGCACAATTACTGATTGAGCCACTACTACGAGGAGGTATCCATCTTTGTTTTTTCAAAGCTATCGGACTGTGTCAAGAAAAGTGAAAATGGTGCTTCCCATAAGGATACATCTTATTATGTCGTTTTCCTATAATCACGGTAAATTTACTCCTTCTTACTTCTATACATATGAATACATATATATACATACATACATACAAAATCCCGAACTCATAGAATACCCGTGGCATTGAATGCTCCGCCTTTTTCCCATGTATACAAATTTTTGCTCTTTTGGCCACATAACCCACATTTCTATGGTGCCAGGCGACCGCCAACCCGTTATTTGTATTTTCCCGTGCCCACCATAGATGAATGCATTTGTCATTTGCATCTGCTCGTCTAACAAAATACGGACAATCCTAACGGTGCACATCCAAGTGCACGGTGGATTGGCGAATCACTGACGAATTTTCTAGCGGAAGACTCCAATATCTCGTTAAGCCCATGATCAATGGTCCGTGCTCGTTATTTTGCGAAGAATGAAGATGTACATGTCTCTTACGAATTTCCCATAAAACATTTCCATGCGAGATCGTCAGTAGCCCAGTACACAGCTTCCGTCGTCTTATCGACAAAAAGACAATCGTTACAATCAACGATAAAAGTAAATCCAAGAAATTTCTGTTTAATCAACCGTGATCAAATCTTACATATACTATAGTCAAATGGTACAGTTTGTACATATTCTTCGCCACTAATAATGGTATTTTATCAAAATGAATCAAAGGAAAATCCACAGTTTACCATTGAACGTTTTTCTTTCAGGCCACAAATCAACTCAATTCCGGTAACAACTTTCCCTATATCCAACTGCAATTGCACAACACAAGTCCATAGGTCAATTCGGTTAAAGCTAACCAATAGTCACAATTTGGCCATCTATGAAAGAAAGATACCTGTACAGGAAGTATAACCGTTTGTGACGTAAATGAAAAACATCCATTGATTATCACCAGCAAAACGTCATATTACTAAACGATAGGTTTCGCTGAGGGTGATTACGGATGAATGGTAATTTATGCCTGGGGCATTTGAAAAAATCATGATTGCTCACATTACCTATCAATAATTAATTATCTATCAAAATAAGTAGCAGTCAGTATGTCGTTTGAAATTTTAAGTGGGTGTAACTGTCTATACATGTCAACCTTAACATAACAGTGTAAATATCTTATATAAGAAACTTTGGCCTACGTGATTTTCTGATAAAATTTTCAAAAATGGCCTCAGGCTCCACATCGCAACCAATGAATTATCTACCATCTATTAGTTTACTGGTTAGTCTATGTGTTGTCAATAACGTAAGTCACTAACATAAAGTATATTTATGAGCAGCCACTTCGCTGTGACGTGATAAAAATATTCCCCGAAAACGACAGTACGCGTTGAAGTTACAACAGTACGGTTAGGATCTTGAAAGAGAAATATAATTGCAACGCATATACAAAAGAGATGGAAAAACAGTATAAATAATATTAAAAATGTTAATACTTAAATTCACAAGTACGCAAATGATTTTACTGAAGTTGATGAACATTTTTTTCAAACTTTTATTTACGAAGATTTCACGAGAAAATGACACCTCCAGTTTCGCCATGGTGCGCCCTATTAATTTACAAAATGGCGGTTATTTAGGAGTATATGTTTCGTATACAAAGGAAGCGATAATCGATCATTTGTAGTTTGGGTACTTTTCTTCAAAACATGTTTAATTGTACACGTAAAGATTATAGAGTATGGGAGGAAATTTGAAAATTTGTTGTGAAGGGTATGCATCACGATGACAATGTGAACGCAGCTGTAATAACTTGTAAAAACATATATAAGGTTTTGTGGGTGGATTGGAGGAATAATGAAAAATGTAAAAATCTTTTGTTGGATTCGTAACAGATATAATGGAAAGTCCATGAGTAGTGTACATGCAAGAGACAAATGCTACTGGGAATTAAAACGGTAATATTTTGGGCGGGAACAGGTAAAGTAATGAGGTTTTAGGTAAAGGTGTAATAAAATACGGGTCACCGCCATTTTGTACCGTAATCGAACAATGGTCCTGAGGGTTTTGCAATGTAAAGCGATAACGGGTCGAAGGAAGATTTTATATACAAGAATGGACATTCTATCGCTCAAACTCTTATTCTATATTGGAAATATTTTTTTGAAAATTAATCAAACTTATCGGAAGCTAATAGAGAGGGGAGGCGGAGTATTGGGGGTCCTCTCACTCTTGGGAGGTCCAGGAAACTTGTATGTGTCGCATTCCGAGCGGCCATTAGCTTTTCTAAATAACGCGGACGAACGTAAGTGTCCCCTGACTTCCTTTCAAAAAAGAACTGGTAAAGATTTTGAAAAAAAAAATTGGACAGCCGGACGTCGCATTAAGACGTCTCTCCGTGGTAATTACTTTTCGATTTATCTTGAGCGCGGAGACCACCGACCAAGTTTTGCCAACAGACTTTCGAAATTTGCATACTTCCGGTCTTCGCGCACGCCCCTTTCCCTGCGGGCGCACCCTTTACCTAAATATCCCACAGGAATCCCTGTCCTTTTTTCCTGATCGCTCGAACACGCCCTTAGGCCTATTGGCATATCGAGAGAAAAAGAATTTTGTTGGCCGAGTGCCCTTTTCGTAACGGGTGTCACCAAACAAAAATGAGATGTCTGCGTAGCAAGGGTGAATTTGTAGTTAGCCATACGAATGCGTTAAAAAAAATTTTTGTAAAATAACAGAAAAAATTTTGATAACTGTACATTAAGGATTTTTAAAAAATTTAAGAGTCTTCCAAAATTGTAGGATAACGATGTCCGTGATTTTCTTTACTTTCGATTTGTATCCTTTTTGAAAAAAATTTTTTTTTTTTTTTTCAAACACGACGACCACTTCTTTTCGTCAAATACAAAAACGCACGGATTTACCCTTCGGTAAAAGTTCGCAAATTTACCTTAGGCGAAATTGGGCGCATGGCGACTGGTGACGATTCATTCGAACGTGAAAGGAAACGGTTAGCCGAAAGGGCTGCGTGTGCGACATGAAAGAGTAAAACCGCTATACAAATTTGACAAAAACTTTTAAGAACAGATCGTGGTGTCCGGTTACTAAGCTCAATGGTAAAGAGTTGAAGCTGCCTCTTCAGAGGAGTACTTTACCTTTTGTTTGACAGTGGAAAACTAGGCTGGACACGCTGGGATTTTACGAATCGTTCGTTTTTCTTTCTTTTTTCTCTTCTACTCCTCTTAAGGTTATGCAGATTCCTGTGTAGCCGCCGAGCAAAGTACACAGCAGTACCCCACTTCACGGTAAAAACTTTTCTCGACCCACTACCTTATTTACGTCAGCTGTTTTAAAGAACTACAAGATAATCGGTCAGCTCGAAGGAAACAAAAGAAGTAACGAAATAAAGACCTCACGCAGTATTGCGTGCGATTATGACAATCTTTTTTCAAATGATAAATAATCAAAATAAAATTTGAAAAATCAGTTGACTCACGAAACTACACAAGGTATGTCATGAATGAAGGCTAATTAGGGAAAACCATAATAAAAGCAACTGGTTCTACGGTATCAGTGCTGACCTGAAAAATACAAGCTTATACGATGCAATAAAAATGGCGAAACTCACGGGTTCAGGTACATCGTGAAATTCGGTGCAACCAGGTTTCCTCGTAACAACATTTTAACACATCGATGCGTACCACAGGATAGAAAAACAATTTTTATTGCAGGAAAGTTTTAAGCTCCGTACTAAGTTTATGAGTGGGTTTAAGGAAAACTCGATTATGGCGTATCGGATTAACTTCAGCCTGACTCGGAAAACGGTTTAAATGAGTTAACGATGTACCCACGAAAATTCTATACTGTTGTTTAGACTCAAATTATTATCCGGATTAGAAAGGACATTTGTCTTGTCATAACAGGTCAAGAACTTGTGCAAAAGATGCAAAATAAGAATAGACAATTTTTTAAATAAAAAAAAATATCTTTGTACAAAAGATTGAAATAATTATATAATATCAGCATGGGTTCTACATCCGCTTTCCCATCGCGCGGATAAACCTAAAGAATTTAACGGTAATTTTCACTATGACATCACGTGCTGACTATGCGATGAACACAAATATTTTGAAATCTTAAGCCAATAAAGTTTATCCTAGCTTCACTGTATGTAATCAACGTCTAATGATTGTCATCCATTCATGTCCCTTTCACGAGTTATCAGTCATTATCGGGAAGCTGTATCATTGCGCCATTGTCTATGTTAAACACAAATTGTTAGGTAATCACGGTTCGACGACGTAAACAGAAAATTGTTGCTAAATATCTATAAACGAAAATTTCATATCCACGCGTCATTATAGTCTAGACATAATAGTCCACGTTATCTGGACAGTCTGCAACTCAGGTAACATGCTTGCAGCGAACGTGACGCACATTGCGAAAATTTGCTGACGTAGCGGGAGGCATGTGGTCTTTCTCAATCATCATCAACATCATCCCCTTAGTCAGGGATGACCATCCCATTCAGGGTTCTCAACTCTCTCCATTGTCTGAACTGTAATAAAAACCTGAACAAGCATAACAGTGTAACAACCCAATGATTAAAAAATTATTAAGAAATTGAGTAACCTTAGACCTCTCAACTATAATTATCTGCATATTGATAAACAAAGCGTTTGATACATTTTGACTAGTCCAGACTGTCCAGTATAATGAAATGAATTGTGCAACTATGTAAACCATAAGTAATATACTCTGCCACCCTTGAATAGTTGACACTGAATAGGGTATAAAAAATAGAAACCAGTGATAAATTAAAATGTCATAAGTTGAGAGTCCCGGTGTGGAGTGTCCGAATGTTGGTCAGCATGTCATATGGTCAATAGCGAGAGGTCGCGGGGGTGGAATAAGTTTGCATCTGCAGGCTGGACCAACCCTTCCGTAATAACGTTGAGGAAATAGGGGCTGCACTACTTGAGCCCTTGCCTATTGTGAATCCCTATGGAGAAATGCATTATGCATCGTGGTGGATGTGTGGTCCAGCTAACGGTAAATGAAAGGTTGGCACGGCTTACTCCCCATTCGTAGAAAGTACGGGACTTGGAAATGTGTGTCAAAGGGTCGCAATTCGCGAGGAATTGTGGGAACCGTAACGATAGGGATTCTTGCCAATTTTTGATGGATATGGGGAGGGATCCCCTTTGTCATGGTGTCGGTTTCGGGGGTACGCAGTTTCTGGTAAAAGAGATTCTGAGGTGCGTTTTATGACGCTCATATAAGAATTACCGTGACCGTAAAGGATGTATTGCGCGTGAGAATGGCTCTTAAGTGCCGTTAGGTTTGAAATTTGGTGTCAAGTACAATAATTTATTGACTACGAGCAGTAGCAATGAGTCATTTTAATTCTGTTCAATTTTAAACTAATGACTTCACTTGTTGGGCTTTACCACGTGTGCCAGATCGTACACACCACGAACGCACTTTATCTTTACACCAGGTACGTCTTGGCATCTTCCTACTCTGCAGAGAACTATATTGTGCTCTTGAAGATTGTGTCCGACACCTGAAAATTTAAAGAGATTGGTTGGTGTCGATGAGTGAAATATAGAAAAAAATTGATACCAAAGGATAGTTTGGAAAATTTACCTGGAATATAAGCCACCATCTCCTTTCCTGTGGACAATCGTACTAAGACACACTTTCTGTTAGCTGAATTTGGCTTTTTTGGTTTCTTGATGACCGTCTTCAAGACAACACCTTTCGCAAAGGGTTTACCATCCAATGGTCTTCTTTTGGGTCGCTTCTTCTTGTAACCCTTTTTTTGGTGCAATTGCAAAAGGCTGGAACCACAGCGTATCTGTTGCAATCCTGAAAATGTGTGAAAGATATAAAATTATTAATATGTTATTTATAACAATAATTGTGAGTAGGCAATGCAGCAGTTGTCTTTTAAGAATATTCAAATAGAATAAGAATATTAAGCCACCTAAATTTTTTGACGCAATCTCTAATCCGCTATTGGCTCCGGGAGAAAGTGATTTTCCAACAATCAACAATATCTAAATTTTCACCTCAAATGACCCAAATATTACTCAACAACGGTTAATTGTCGTTATTGCGTTTCTCGAGTCATGGATATTCCAAAAATTCTGAAAGCCTGCCTGCGGGCCATTTTGGGCCGGTTTCACTAAAGTTAACCGAGGTCTAACTATTGAAATTAACCAATCAAGTCCGAAATTTTCGAAAATACTGGCATCTAATTAACTAATTTTACCAAATACCATGGTCAACTTTGTTGAAACCAGCATTTACACCCGTTTCCATCGGCGCGTTTTAAATCTGGTTCAATATTTTTTATATAGTTTTGAGATAACCAGAGGTTAAACTCCGGTCAAGGTAGATGGAAACGGGCGTTTGTCCTCTTGTACTGGAAAAACAGATGACTATTGGATTCCGTGAAACCGAGGCCCGAAGGCGTTTTCAATTTCTACGTCACAGAACTGGTGGATTGCGCGACCAGCCTCATCCACAAGGTGGAGAATTGGATGGATTGGTAGGCGTGGAAGAACGAGGACTCGTCCTCGTGAAGTGCATTGTAAAGGTTCGACAGAAAATGACCAAAAATGACGGGAGGGTAACGGTACCAAGAAACGGAAAACTCTTTCGCAAATAATCTTGTGGACACAAAAAGGGACGCTGGGACCGAAATATCAAATATGACGGGCGCTTGACATCTGCAAGCCGCTCAGAGTCCTTTCTTGGCGAAGCGTGCATAAGCTTATTAAGTAACATTGTTACGAAGTAAAGTCCAGTTCGGGATACGGTCAACCAGGAAAGATTTTCCATTCCCAAAGTGGACAACTCTTTTGTCGTAAAATTTTTGAATGTTGGATAGGAATGGAGGGTGGTCAGTTATTAATTTATAAAAAATTCTTTTCGATCTACAGAAATGAAGAAATCATCTGACAGCAATATTTAAAAAAATTTTAGATTATAAATGAACCAACAAAAAATTGTTAAAAATTCCATTGAGTAGGCTTCCATTGATACTTCTTCGTTCTAGAAATAATTTTACTAGGATGACGAGCATCCATTTTGTTCAGGACTGTACCATTGTTGTTCATTTTGAGATCTGACTGACCACCGTCCATCAATACAACAGATGTCCAAAACCTGGCGCTGCTAATCCAACCTAACTTGGACTTAACTAAGCCAAGAGACCAGCAGAACCCATTATATACAAAAGGCAACCCTTTTCTAAAGATCAATGCGCAAGATTACATTGCGAAAAATTTCGATGTCGCGCTTACAGCTTTGTCGCCCTGTACTCTTTGCATGAAGCTTACGAAAATTCTGCGCCTTGGTTCTCTGGTCACGGAAATGAAAACGTAAAAATTTCAACCCTAATTGTCGACTCTGATTTTATCTGGCATATTTCAAGAAGACCAATCAGACCAACAGATAACATAACCATCTGAGCAAGAGATAAAAATGAGGAGACTATTTTGGAAAAAGTATGAAAAAAATTCCAATATCTATAAAGTATAGTTTTTAATATATTATTACATATTTTCTTCAGGGACTGTACTGCTTCGCGAAACTGACAACTGGTCAACCGCAAATGAACATGTCACCCCTCTCAATTCCCACCGATTTCGCCATTGGCCATGACCACAACCATTTTCCGTTTGAATCCTTTCTACGTCTCTGGACCCTTTTTGCATTTCAAGATCTTTCTGCAGGGATCAAAGAGGTAAGCTGCTCTGACCGCACGATCGTGCGATTTTGCTGGCCACGCGCATTTTCGCAAAAGAATGTGAAAAGCTGACGGGGTACGCGATGGGAACTTTGCTACGTTCACCTCTTTCTAGGACCAGCAAACTTTTCGTACCCTTAACTGAAAGATCTGTATCTCTCGAGCTTATTGAAACTCGAGATGTCACTGGGCTTCTTAGAGTTTGTTTTGTTACACTTATGGGAAACGCAAATAAAGGTGGTGACGTTTTATGGGTACAAACCTACCGATTTTACTTAAATGGGTCACCATGCCAGTTTGCTCCTGTCTGCTTCTCAGCATCCACTTAGGTTGATGTTCTTTATTCGCAACAATTTGGCCAGCACCTTGTTATATTAAACAATATTGAAATTATAGTAGAGTATAACTATATAAATTATTGATTGAATACAATACTAATGTTAATTGCTGTGATCAGCAAAAACAATGCTAACGAAAAAAACACATCTGATTCATCAGATTTTATAAATGCTGTAACATTTCCAATCATTTGACTAAATAAATGTATTTGTTTTCTTAGCGCTGTTTCTGTTAAACTTAGCTAACGTTATCTTTATGGAAAATTTATTACTTTAAATTTGTGAATCATCTTGAACAATTATTTGCTTACCCTGCCACGCACTATTTAAGTATGTCCTTGTAACATTCGTTAAACGCTCTGCAAAACAATATGCATTATGATATTTAACAACGAAAAAACTTAATAATGAGAAACACAAAGTGTCTCAAGGATACTGATCTGTAAGAAATTCTTATATATCACTCACCCTGAGCTGCATTGTTAATACGTAGCCTTGACAAGCACGAGAGGCTTCCTGTGAAAGCAAATTTTATTTTATAATGTACAAAACATTTCACTAATTAGTCCATTGTTATTCACTGTTACGAAACTACATAAACCAAAACAAAATCTTTTTAGTATGTCATTAAATAATAGCCCAAACAGTTTGCATTCAATGTTCAGCTCGTTATATTCCAGTATTACATAATAACCGATTATACAACTAATTAACAACAATATTAAGAGAAATGTATTCAACTTCAGAGCCAAATGTAGAATAGAAGTTAGGTTAAGTTAGGTCAGAAAAACAACGAATGATAAATTGTGTCTTTAATAAATTACCTTCAACACCATTAACGATGCAACTTCTGGCCAAGCTCGTCAAACCTTTCGCAAGGATATTCATGATTGTTTCACGTGAAATCCACTTAAAAAACAATTATCTACCTTTCGGAGGAATGTTAACCAACATTCCTCCCGGTAATCTATTGGCAAAAAGTGGAACTATTACCCAAGTCCTCATGGTTAAAATAGATCTCTCGATTACCGACCCAATAATTAGTAATTAACCCTTTAATTATATTAGCTGCAATCTCAATATATCAAATAGTAAACTCATAGTATTCTGTATATTCTTTAAATTCGCTTACGAAAGACACAAATGTAATCACCTTTAATTACACTCGCCGTTCTATTGATTTAGTAATGCCCATCAATATCAATTAGATTTTTTTTTAATGATCCCTGATCATTATGTATCGACGATTATACCCAGGATGAGAAATTTATGTGATAAGAACATAGTATTAATAAAAGTATTAAATTTATTTAAAGAGACACAGAGAAAAATACAAAGACTTATCAGATAAGGGTTGTGTTAGATAAATATATAGGAAAATTGATTTAATTTACTTCCAAGGATCCATTAAGAGGGAAGTCGAGCCGCGGTAATGACCAGGCCAATATTTCCATGCCTAAACTGTTCACCAACCATGTACGTATCCTGATCCATGACCTAGGCCAATATCACCATGACCCAAGCCAATACCACCATAACCAGCGTGTATCGGGGCTGAAATAACCGGAGCGCTGTAACCGTGAGATGCGGAAATTGGCGCGCTATAGGAAATCGGAGCTGGTGCTGCTGCAATTCCATGACCCAAGCCATATCCCACACCACCAAGATATCCATGTCCGTATCCTGAACCTGTAAGAAGAAATAACGGAACTGGATCTCTTGTCTTTAACAATCTTAACAATCCAGTCCAATCCAGTCAGACCGGAAGTTCCTCCTGTTTTGATCTGAATCCACATTCGTTGTCCGTAAGAAGTCAAAGTAACTTCCCATGAAGAAAAACTTTCGACAACGACTTTTAGCTTCAGAAATGAATAGCAAAATTTATATAGTGAATGAAATATGTTTTACCTCCATAACTGTTGAGACCACCATAACCTAAGCCGTATCCGCCATAACCCAAGCCTAGTAGACCTCTTTTCTCGTGCTTCTTCGTCTCCAAAGCTTCTTCAGCGAAGATGGGAGAAGCCAAAGCAACGATGGTGAAAATAATCTGTTTGCGATAAGAAAAATATATTTATAGTAAGAATTTTTTAATGGTTTTGAATTTTTTATAATTTCTCACAGAGTTCAGTCTCTCAATATACTCACTATAGCGTTCATGGTGTTGGCTGCGATGAGTAGATCGATTCAGTTGAAACTGATGCAGACACCAGGAGACAGACACCCTTTTATACCAGTGAGTCTTTTCAAATGATATTGCAGGGGAATCATGGTGTGGCGTTGTATTGTAGTATCTGTACCACTCACAGATAAACTTAAGTACACGCCATACCTGTAATATACATGGTGTACTGCAGTATACGCCTTTCTAAAACGATTTTTCCCATACACGCGTCACGAAAATTCTTTGTTCGGGATCGCTCGATCAGGATCGTTACTAACTTGGCCGCCCTGGGAATTCGAAATGCACGAGATCCAGAGATCATACGTCAAGCAGCGACACCATTCAAGACCTTCTACATAGAAAAAAAAAAACAAAGTATTTCACCTAAGGACATATTCAGCAATTCCACAGGACTTTTTTGTCCAAAACAATTTTTCAAGAATTTCTTATCCAACTTTCGTGCAATCTTAAACATTCTTAATCGGTGTGATTAAGAGACTTAATTTCATTTTTATTATATAAAATTGCTCTGATTGTTTTGAACTACTTTTCTAATGGAAGATCTAGTTTATCTTTTTTTGACCCAATTAGTCTTGAGAAACAAAAGTGCATCTAATGATTCTCATAGTCAGGCCTATGAAGATAAAAATGTCTCAATTGCTGATCTCAAATTTCAAGGAAGGGTCTCACTTTCACTGTCAGGTACGGTACTGGTTTTTGGTTGCAGTGCTATATAAAAATGCAGATCTGTCTTTTCCATCGTCCGGTATTGCACTTCCTCTATGGAGCAAGGGGCCGTATCCTGGCCCTGAGGCCTTTATTCACTCTCGGCAATCTTACGCAGTCCTGCCACTCGTTACACGCCGATTTGCGACATGATCAATTTTACATTGCGAAATGGGTCCCCAAAGGTCGCTGTTTCTACCTTTATAAAGTATCTAAGTATAGCAATGTTTTTTAAGCATTGCAAACAAGTACCACTATAAGGAATACCGGATACGTTAATTGATCAAAAATAATTTCTTGAATATTCCATGATTAACTTATGATTATGTAATAGGCGTAACACTTTGCATGACAGTTATTATTGCATTTTAATAATCCTATTTGTAATAGAATCTCTACCGTGGTTATAAGCTGAGGATTACATATGATATCAATTTAAAAAAAAAGAATAAAAGGGAACTTGAGATCAGTTATCTAAGCACGGCGAAGTTCTTAGTTCATATTATACATATATTCGTGGGAAATTGTGAAGTTTGTGACAAGTAACGTTACAAAATCGAATATTAATTATAATAAATTTCATATTTTTAATAGCACGATAATTTATTTGTAAAAATACATTTTATTCGCAATTGGCTAGTGCCTTATTCAATATGTGTATACATATAATTTAATACAAATTCCACATAATCAAGGTACTACGACATTAATAACGTTAACTTACAAAAAAACAAGTCTTGCTCATTTCTACCCATCACAGTAGATTATTGTATTGATACGCTTGAATTTTTAATAATGAACCGATGAGAGTTATGTTAGAAATAAATTAACGATGACAATATACACTGATGCAAGTATTAACTAATATTAAGCTTAAACAATCTAAATCTAACAATTAATCTGAATATCGCAATTACAGATAATGATGCAGCGTAACATTCGGATCATCGGTTGCACCTAAACGGCTTATCGACTTATCAGCTACACCGAACGAGTACGAATCAATATAGAAAATTAAAACATTAATCGTTGTTATTTTAAAACACAGCCCATTATGAGGATACGCAAGGTACGTTAAAAAATTTTAAACTGAAACGTAAAAGCCATGACCAGCACCATGGCCACCATAGTCAACCCCAACACCAAAACCACCGTAATGAGTTCTAAATATATTCTTCTGTAGTACAGGTTCTACCAAAACTTTTGGATCGTGTCTGTGTACAATGATCTGATGAATGTTTGGTGCCACCAACGTAAACTTTCTACTGTCAAATATCATTGGCTTGCGATGCACCATCATTGACTTCTGATGGGACACTGACTTGTGATTGAATAACAAACCACCATGGCCATCGTGAGTTAATACCAATGGTTTATGCTGTACCGTGACTGTGTGTTCATCCGAATTGTGTAATATCATTGGCTTCTGTTCCAGAATCACTGTCTTAGGTTGTGGTTCTTCCAAAAGTAAATGCTTCTCATCCAAAACCACCTTGGCAGCGTGATCTACCAGGATTTCCTTGTGATCCAATATCACCTTGGGATGAATGACTTCAATCTTGTGAACGATTGGTAATATCACATGTTCACCGTGCAGTGGTACCAATACATGATCAGCCTTTGGTCCTTTTGCAGCAGCTAACGTTGGTACCGTACCTGACTTTGGTACTATTGGTATATTCTTGATGAAGATGTTCTGTCTGACCACAGCAGGGATGTCGATATTTTTACCATGATGCTGTTGAAGTTCAAAGGACACGTATCCAACTTCCAACGGTGACCTTTTGACATTCTTGGATTGTTTCAACTGGTCGTCAAACTCGATATCCAGATCAGACAAAGATGAAACGGGATCATCAGACAAAGAACTGATGGCAAATCGATGATTGATAAGGAGGATCAGCAGCTGGAATGAAACAAAAATTCATTGTGAGTCATACTGCTGGTATTTTATAATTCTAATGCTGCTACAAGTGACAAGCACGAGAGTAAATAAAGTTGGCACTATTTACAATCATAAATCAACACATTTATGTTCGTTATTATAGAGTTAAAATTGGACTTAATTGCCAGCTACCGAGGGTAATAAATTCATCACATGGGTATCAAGATTGGCTTGGATAACCCTCTCTGCTAGTTAAGGCAATCACCTTGCGTAGCCTTTCATCTGTCGAATTTGAGCCAACAACTAAAATATCGCGGTTTCGACGTTCCGGGAAGGTGATTGGTCGAGAAGCCGTAGGCCTTCTATTCATTCTTATGTACAAATCAGCCAGATACATGGGCCAGATACCTTCTAATAAGATGCTTCTGGCAAACTATACTTTTACTTTGCCTCTAATCTTATCGCTGCGCTTTACATGCGCCTGAAATGCATTTACGTAAGTTGTTATATCATTGCCCCTGATAAAAGTATTACCTGGAGCCATTATTCTTACTGAAGACAAGACAACAATAACAAAAGGTTATGGATTATTCAAAGAAGCAATATCCAATCTTGACAGCTTGTGAGGAAAAAAAGGGGTTAAAAGAAGGTATAGAAAATTAACTTTTTTATATATACAATCAATGAAGAATATTTGAAAAAACATTGTGTAATTTTTTCAGAAAGAATTTACCCCAGAGTATAGTGAAACTTAACTCACTTTTAGCGTGACGTTCATGTTGCCTCCAACGGTGTCAAGCGGACACTAACTTTAAAGATCTTTTAAGACACGCGATAAATATATCGCTACGTTTAAGGTAAAGGTACATGTTTATATATACATAGTATATGTATATATACGTATAAGTGTCTCTTTACCCACACTGTTGACAAAATCATATGGATGAATTTACTACCACAGGAAAAAAGCTGGACCAGTTTGATTTCGTAAAGGCAAGATGAAAGTACGCGACACCAGCTACGGAATTTAAATCGTGAAGTAGCAGTATATCTAATTATTAATTGAAACGTAAGTAAGCATCGTGTAATAGGGATTTCGGACTGAATGTATATACGACCTCCAAATCGTTTTGGTGTCCTTCGGAAACGTAAAATCTGGGCCCACTGTTCCTGACCTATGAGCGGAACGAGATCGTCGTATTTTTTGTAAATGGCGCCACTGACACGCCGGATACTTGTTCTTGAGTTATTTAACGTCAACTTAAGTCCGGCTTGTGGATTCGAAAATAAACATTGGGCTGATGACTTGTTTTCGCGCGAAATGCTTTATTAATATTCATGCATTGTCAATTAATTAATCGCAACTCTATTTCCGATCGCGTTTGCAATGTCGTAAAGTCGTTGACCTAATATACCCGGATATTCTTGTGAATTTTACTGGTGTCGGCAGCTTTCTTGTTTTTTCATTATTTTTATTCTTGCTCGCGGAGGCCACATAGCTCTAAACATCTTTAGATCGTCCTATTCTAATTATAGACTAATTATGAAACTTCATCTGTGTATTATTTCCGACAATTAAATGGGATAAGGGAATTTAGTTTTTCTCCATTTTTTTTTGAGATAATAATTAGTTGTATTATTATTGACAATTATAACTTGCGTGGTTTTATTTGGCCTAATCAAACTGCAAATGTCCTTGGGACATCTAGGACATGAAATTTTAAGATATTTTATATTAGCATCTATAAGCGCACATTTCATAGAGGGACGTTATATGCATAAATAATTGAGGCCAAAATCAATATAAATTGGTAATAGAGGGTCAAGAATTTGAAAAAAAATATCGATACGATTCTACAATATCGCCATGGCTAATCATGCACATGTGTATAATTGCGAACATACAGAAATCGCATATATTAATATGTAAATAAAAATATTGATATTATTGTTTGCCAAAGAAAGAACTAGGGCATCTTACTGCGTTTGAAGATACGTAAATCTGGATGCTGTATGTATGGTTGTTTGAATCTCCGTTTCATATTCCCATAGAACCCTTAATTAATAAGCTTACCAAACAAACATTTTACGAAGCTCTTATGCGAAAACATTAATTTGTTACCAGGACTATAAATGATGGAGTGTAAGTTTACAGCTTACTTACAATCTGGTATAGGTGACAACATGTCATTAGAACTGCAACGCCTGAAGACAGTTTTTCCGCGATAAAACTCGCGTTGTATCGGATGCATGAGAATAATGCCCAGTCTTATTTATCTTCTGTGATCGTTACTGGCTGGATTATTGTCTGTTGCTTGTGGTTTTTTGGTTCTTATCCGGGATAGGGTTCAGAGCCCTTGTACGTACATACATATGGAGCAGTCATGAATATTTTTTGACTGGGCACTCGTCGACTTGTTCGATTGGGTTGTGACTGGTCTTGCCTTGGTTGCCTGTACTCATATGTTGTTCCTGTCACTTTTATTGAGTAAACATTTTGCATCATAATTCGTATTAACGAATTTTGGTCAGTGAACCGAATTCCTAAGTAAGATGGTGAGAATCCTTATGATTCGACATTGTACGGTTTATATTTGTAATTTAACGTAACTTATCGTAACATAACCTAGATTACTGTTTACTATGTCAACCTTTTTTTTAATGTATTGACTATAATGTATTGATTATAAATTCAATGAAAATTTAGATACTTAATCGCAATTAAAACTATATCTGAATACTGGAAGTTATTTTAGTATGTTTAATTTTTACACAAAATTTTATATTTTTTAGGTAAATGTCGTTTGTCGAGGTTGTCGTAAAATTTTGGAGAATGAAAGTGTCAAAAAGGATATATTCACTGAGAATATTTCAGTTTGTTCGAGTAAAGACGATGAACTTGAGAAAAAATATATTCCTATGAAATTGTTTACTGGGATTGAGCTTATCACTGGAGAAACTGTAAGTATTTGTTAAATATTAGGATTGATAAACAATAAAGCACATGTAACAGAATATAGGTTTAAGCAATATATATATATATGTGTGTGTGTAGGTTTCCAAAGGAGATGATTTGTCCACCATTTTTTGTGAGGGGTGCTGTAACAAAGTGGAGGAATATATTAATTTTCGTATTACATTAATAACATCGCTTGAGATGTTACATATTTCTAAGGGATCATGTGATAATGATAGTAATGGCTCAATTTCCTTGGAAACTAATAATGAAAATAAAGAAACCACTGTATCTTCAATAAAAAAAAATGAAGATGAAAAATTATCTGATGAAACCAGTACTGCAAAGTTTGAAGAAGAAAGTTCTGATAAATCAGAAAGGCAGGAAGAAAGGTCTATCTCTGAAGATTTGATAAATGTCGATGAAAATAGTGTACCCTTAGATTTTATGAGTTTTTTTAACATTATTGTTCAAGAAAATTGTCTGGGTGGCAATGATGAGGATAATCAGATTAATAATATTCTCAATGAATTAGATTGTTCAAATGAGATTTTAGAATCTCACAATGCAAAAGAAACTACTGTCAAAGTTAAAGATAATGATATTGAATCTGAAATTGATGTATGCTCTTGTGAAGATGATGATATTATAGAATTGGAAGTTCCAAGAAAAGCATATGAAACGGTCTACATTGAAAGCTCATCCGATTCAGATGTAGAAATATGTGATTATGAACCAACTGGTAAAAAAAGTAAAAATCACAGTACTTTATCTCCTTTGTTTTAGTGTACAGGTACCTGTAAATCTTCACTATTCCAACATTGCATTTAGAAACAAAATAAAATGGTATGTGTAAAATTAATTATAAATATGTATCAAATTCATATTAAATAAGTCTGAAACAATGGGTATTTTATGTGTTAAGCAAGAATTAAAAAATAAATATTCTGTAAATTATATCTACTGTAAAGAAATCTGTGATATCAATCATGACTGTTTATTAAATATATATAAATCTTTTCTATTATTTTTTACTTCATTTCACCACATTCCTTACCCATTGTAGTTAAATAATGTATGCTACTCATTCCTACTTCATTAATAGTATTTCGAAATTTTTAATTTTTAAAAACTGTCTTGAATTTTGATTGGTAAAGTTCACAAATAAAATGTGTCTTTTTGACCATTGAATAAAAATAAAATCTATAATAGGTCATGAGTATTTTGTAAAGTAATTATATCAGAAAGTGTGCTGTGAAAGGTTTCATAAATAAATTTTTATACAAGTGTATTTTGATGTATTTATCAAAACTATTACATCCTCGTTACTGACATAGTTTATTAAATGCGTAAATGAATTACTATGTTGCCATTTTTATATAAAAAATCTTCAATAGTATTATTAATAGTTCACAATGAAACATACGGCCCATTAGCTCAGTTGGTTAGAGCGTCGTGCTAATAACGCGAAGGTCGCGGGTTCGATCCCCTCATGGGCCAATTTTTTCTTTTTGTCAGATTTTTATCCACGAATTGATTGAATATTTCATAAAATTATACACTTTATATATTTATTCTTTATCAATGACAGTTCTAATTCATCATAAATGATCATTTGCTACACATTTATTAATTTTAACTTTTTTCTTTACAGAAGATGCATGAGTAAAAAGATACAACACATCTTATCTCAGATTCAGTTTGATGGATAAGTTTAATCTTAGTTTTGATACGAAAAGAATGTTATGTTGCAAGTTTCTTACAATTTACTATTAAAAACAGTTTATTTTCCTTACACTCCACATGCTAAACAAGATTGTTTACCATTAGTTTCAAGTTATATCTTATCTACATACTGTTTATGTAATCGAATTGTGGAACAGTCCATGATTAAACATGTATTGTTTCGTCATCAGCATTAAACTGTATATGAAATTATGAAGAAGATTTCAGTATGTTTCAAGCTGTTAAACCACATTCATGTTCTGTATTAATAACGTGTCATCATGTATCGAGTTGGCAGATTAAAGTTCCTCTTTGAACGGTAGGTACTGTACTATCTCTAAAACAATATTTTTACGAATAATATTATTTCATTCATAAGTTACAGCAACTATTTAACCGCATGCCCAGAATGTCAATTTTCAAGTAGCACAGGACAGAATAGAAGAATCGACAAGGTAATCATGATTGGTTATTGACATATTTGAAATCTATATCTTTGAAACTTATTTGCAGCATTCTATTTCTATGATAGGTACTTATTGCTAACAGGGGAGAGATAGCATGTCGTATATCGAGAACAGCAAGGAAGCTTGGTGTGAAAACAGTGGCAGTGTACAGTGATGCAGACCGAGACTCTATGCATGTTGATTTGGCTGATGAAGCTTATTGCATAGGTCCTGCATCTTCTAGTCAAAGTTATTTAAGACAGGACAAGATCATAGCTACTGCCAAGAAATCACATTGTCAAGCAATACATCCAGGATATGGATTTTTATCAGAGAATACAGAGTTTGCAGAACTCTGTCAGAAAGAAAATATCATATTCATTGGTCCACCGGCTTCTGCAATCAGGGATATGGGAATTAAAAGTACATCTAAAGCCATCATGGCCAAAGCTGGAGTTCCTATTATTGAAGGTACATACATTATAGTCTCTAATAAATTGTAAACACTGTTTTATATTAGAACTCAATATTTCAACGTTTTAAACAGGGTATCATGGTGAGGATCAGTCAGATATAACGTTATTGGCAGAAGCTAAGAAAATCGGTTTCCCACTCATGATAAAAGCGGTACGTGGAGGTGGTGGTAAAGGTATGAGAATCGCACTTAAAGAGAGCGATTTTACAGAGGCATTAGAATCTGCCCGTACCGAATCTCAAAAAGCATTTGGCGACTCAGCTGTACTCCTAGAGAAGTTTGTCGCCGAGCCAAGACACGTGGAAGTCCAAGTATTTGCAGATCATTATGGAAATGCTGTTCACTTATTTGAAAGGGATTGTTCAGTTCAAAGAAGGCATCAGAAAGTTATCGAAGAAGCTCCAGCAGTATGCAATAATCATTTTCTAAATGATCTTTGTATCACTCAAAGAATCGGGCTCTGTATCGGAGTTGTTTCTTTATTTCATAGCCAGGAATCTCGGCAGAATTGCGTGCAGAATTGGGTGCGGCGGCTGTGCGCGCCGCTAAAGCTGTAGGATATGTGGGGGCTGGTACCGTAGAATTTATTATGGATCGAAATACCCATAGTTTCCATTTTATGGAGATGAATACCCGTCTACAGGTTGAACATCCCGTCACTGAAGCAATTACAAGAACAGATCTTGTCGAATGGCAACTCAAAGTAGCAGCTGGTGAAAAACTTCCTCTTACGCAGGATGAGATTCAACTGAAAGGACATGCTTTCGAGGCTAGAATATATGCAGAGGTGATTGTAAATTATTTAGGAGACATTCTTTATAAGCAACTTTTTCTTTTTTGTATATAAAGAATATTCGTTATGCTCCAGGATCCGAGAGGCGGATTCTTACCTGGAGCTGGTCCACTTTTGTACTTAAGAACACCTGAGACATCAGAAAATGTCAGGGTTGAGACTGGCGTGCGACAAGGTGATGAAGTATCTGTACATTATGACCCTATGATAGCAAAACTAGTTGTTTGGGGTAAAAACAGAGAAGAGGCTCTAAGTATACTAAGAGCCAAATTATCAGAGTATGATGTAAGTATAAAAAAAAAAGTAATTGAACAATTTTAGATGAATTTCCACCATTATTATTCTAGATTGTTGGTCTCGAGACAAACGTGGAATTTATAAAGGATCTATCTGCCCATCCAAAGTTTCAAAATGGCGAAGTGCATACTGGGTTCATTGAAGAAAATTTTGATTCTCTTTTCCGCAAGCTACAAGTACCTAAATTAGTTTTAGCACAAGGAGCACTTGCCTTAATACTACTTGAAGAGTATAAGTCTCTCAAGGCAGCAATTACAACGGAAATTCCCTTCAACCCTTTTACCACAGAAGTGGGATTAAGGCTGAATCATATTTTGAATCGAAGATTCAAATTCAATGTATTAGATAATGATGTTGTGGTTGATGTCAAATATACTGAGCCGGAAGTATATTCAATTAGAGTGGATAATCTTGGACCTTGGAGAAAAGTTACCGGAATTCTGATAAATAGCGATAAGGGTTTTGAAATTAATTCAGAGATTGATGGAATTAAGTCTAAAGTGCGAATAGTAAAGTTAAAAGATGAGCTTCATATATTTACCAATGTAAGTTCTTCTTCTTGGCCACACTTGAAAATATGGTACCGTATAAAATTAGTTTTTTTAATTTCAGGATCGCAAGTGGCAATTAAAAATTCCACAAGCAAAATTCATAAGTCTACTTTCTAAAGAAAAGAATGTTTCTGCTGGTGCAGCAATTAGTCCTATGCCAGGAGTAGTGGACAAAGTGCTTATTAAAAAAGGAGATGTTGTCAGTAAAGGTGATCCATTAATCGTTATTGTTGCCATGAAGATGGAGGTAAGTTTTTTCATACTTAAAACATATAAACATATTGATTGAAGCATAACGTCACTGTAAATATATTCTTTTAATTACTCTAGCACATAATAAGAGCATCTACTGATGGCACAATTGATGAAGTCTTCTGTGCTGTTGGTGACAACGTTGCGAAAAACAAACTGCTAGTGCAGTTAAAAGAGTCCCCGTAACAAGTACAAAAATCTTTTGCTAAATGACCACAGGCCGCACTATATAGGGTATATTGTTATTTTTGTATCTCATATAAAATAAAATGTAATTTTGTTTAAAAAATTGGATCAGCATCACATTTTTTGGAGAAAGATTTATTACTTTACGGGTTTTGATATATTTTTTGTATTGCGTTTTACAGATTTTACCAATGCCGCAATTTCTGCACTGACATTTTTATCTCTCTTAGATTGTTTTTCCGGTACATCCTAAAATAATACAAGATTTTGTTAATTTGTAACTGTTTTATGTTATTTTTATTCTGTGTACTTACAATTTTGACTTCTTCGTTGGCTCTTCTCTTTAATTTTTCACTGATAAGAGCTTCGGTGCCTTTAGTCTTTCGATAATGAGGATCCGCAGGGTCAATATTGAAATGATGCGAAGAGAACAAAGAAGCAAATCTTGGATCCTTAACATCCACTTCAAATTCATCTTCATTTTCTTCCTTCTTTGCATCTTTTTTCTTGCTCAGGCGCTTCTTCTTTGATTTAGATGCAGATTCCATTTCCTCAATTTTCTTCATATCAAAGTGCTTCTTGTTCTCTTCATCTGCTTTGTCCATTAAAAGTAATTCTAATTCAGCTCTTTTCCGATTCTCTTCCTCGTCATCAGATTTCAAATCATCTTCTTTCTGAGACTTGGGTTGCTTCTTATTTTTTGATTTTATATTCTTCATTTCCTCTGCAAAATAGGGATCATTCATATCAATGTCAGACGGTATTGAATCTTCACTTTCAGAATCCGTAGGTCCATTTTCTCCCTTTTCTCTGAGTTTCTTCCTTTCATCCTTCTTTGCCTTCTTTTTCGCTTTCCGTTTTTCAAGAAATTGTTCAAAAGGTGTAAGATTCTTATCCTTCATTAATTTTTCCTTTACTAATTTTTCCGTTTTCTCTTTCATTCCCAATCCCCAAGTAAATTCTAATTCAACTTTCTCTTTCTTCTTTGCCTCTTCTTGCTCTTCAATCGATTTTAATAGAGACTTGTATTTGTCAATCGGATTCTTATTATCTTCTAGGTCTGAATCACTTTGGCTTTCCGGAATTTTAATCTTGTCATCGTCTACAATAAATAATAATATTAAGGTCACGTTACGACTTTTATAAAATTTTATGTGTTGCATATACTCACCAGAATCATCATCGCTTGTACCGCTTGCTAGGTACGCTTGTATGTCATTCTCATTCACTTCGTCAATTTTTCCAGAGTTCAATTTCTCCGTTATTTCTTGTCTCTCGGGATTAGTTTCGTCCCAAGTCAATTCCACTTTAACTTGCTGCAAAGCAGTCGTGGTGAATTGCCTTGGTTGATACTTTGAAAGTTCAGGTACTTTATCACAGACTTCTTTTGGTTCCTAAAATATAAAAACTTATTAATTGTCGTTATATTTCATAGAACGCTTGTTGCAGTAAATAATTCATTACATACATGTTCGAAGGTCATATCATCTGGAATGAATCTTAGATCCAGTTTGGTCGCAGTGGATTCGTACTCTATGCCATCACACTCTGTATAAATTTTATTCGCTGTTTCAGAAGAATCACAATCGATAACAGCGTAATAGTACTTTAATCGGTTCAATTGATATTGCCTTAATTTTTCCATGTGATAATTCGAACCTTCTTCGTTCTGTAATATGAAATATCATTATTCTCTGTAGTTTAGATAATAAAGATAATTTTTCTCCATACTTCGTCATCTTCTGCATCGCTGTGAACTTCATTACTCTTAGCTTCTACTAATTCAATAGGACCTTTGACCTCTTCCTCTTTCATGCGCTCCAAACCAAAATCTGACGGATAAATCTAGAATCCAAGGGGTTATACATTTTTAATTTTATCAGATATGATGAATTTTTCAATCATTACCGTAACTGAATGAATAAGACCACCACTTGGTAGGAATGAATTAAACAGGACCATGAGGTCAACAGCTCGTATCCTATCCCAATCCATATTACAAGCAGCCAATCTGTGTGTTATTTCATCTGTCGTTTCAGCTTCCTTATCCAACTCACCCCAATCATGTTCAACTTCATTTTCCTCATCTAGAAACATAGATATAATCGACGATTGATATATGGAACTAAGTATGACAGGCATGTGTAGTTGCAAAACATACCATCGTATTCTGAGCTTTCTTCATCGGACGAACTGTCTGTCATTAAAATGCCTTCACCTCTAGCATAATCTACCGTAAGATCCCTTAGTTTTTTCTTAACGCCATTTTCTATCTCATTTGTTTCATTTTTACGTCTAATGCATAATTGATTTTCATTTTCCTTCATATCTTCTATTCCAATTTCTGAGTCCAGTGCATCATCAGAAGCATCATTTTTGGAATCCTCATTTTTATCTGATTCTAATGTCGACCGAGTTGCTGGTTTTATGCGAAGTAAATCTCCATTACTAGAGAATGATTCCTCTTCACTTCCTTCAACTTCTTCTCTTCCTTTTTGTTCCTTTTGCTTTCTTAGTTTCTTTTTCTTTTCTTTTGTTTTACTGTGACTTGGCTCATTCTTTTTTGGTAAATCTTCATCTTCATCTTCATCTTCACTTTCACTGGAAAGCTCATAGTACTTTTTTAAATTCTCTGTTGAACTCTGGCTTACAGGTCTGCCTCTTTTATCAATAGTATATTTTATAGAGAACTTCTTGTCACTAAACATAGACTGAAACCTCTTGTCTATTTTGACTTTGCGTTCACTTTTTGGAATCCTTCTAAATCTTGGATCCTTTGCAACATGCGCAAACCGAGGATCTTTCAACATATCGTCCATCTTCGTTGAGTAAAAATTATTTATTAACACTACAAAATAAGTATACATAATAAGTAAACTGTAATAATTTGGAAAATTAAAAAAAGATACTTAATACTTTACCAATGATTCAGTAGAATATGACAGCAAAAGATCAAGTTATAGTATTGGCTAGAGTAATAACTTACCGGTTTATAATAAGACACGTTTTTTATGAGTACAACAGACTTTTTCTCGCAAAGTGTAGTGCTTTTATATTTATTCAACCCTCTGGCTTTTCTCTGATTCTATTTTTTGATTAATAAATACAATATTATCTTCCCAAATCCATGTGCTCAGCAGCGAGAATACATTGCCATCTATCTAGTAAGACCTTCAACTACCTAGTCAAAGATTTCGGAGCAACCATGTAATGACATCATTGGAAACTACCTTATTACCTGCGTGAAGTTGGCCGGCCAACTTTCATTTTTTAAACTTTTTTTTACTCAAATCGTTTGATAGTCGTTTGATAGTGTTTGATAGTCTTGTAAAAACGTTTGATAGTCAATAGTTTTTTCAGAAAATCAAAATCAAAATTTGGTGTGAAGTTGGCCGGCCCTTTTTTTTTGGTTTCTAACCGAATTTTGTTCTAGAGATACTGGTGTCCAGACGTAAGGTGTACAATCACCTAAACAGCAGAAGAAAGAGTACTACAATTTAATGAATATGAAATAGTGAATACTAAACTGTACAATTGTAAATATTTCAGAACTAAGAAAAGAGCACTAATAAATATCTGACATCTCGAATTGTAACATTTACTAATAACATACAGATGAGTCATGTAAAATGTGATTTCACATATTGAAGTCTTCACGCATGCGCGCTAGATGCAGTTTATGGAATTCCCTAGATACAATTTCTTTCATTATTTACGATTAAGGAATCAATTATTTCATATCATCAATGACATATAAAGTACCTACAAATGATTGCAAAAAAAAATCATTCAAATCCGTGATAGATGAGGGGCTAACTACGTGCAGCCATCGTATGGATTGGGATTGATTGGGATCCTTGATTCGCAAATGGTTTTTCTCATTTTTCTTGCAAACGATGGACTATCAAACGTTTTTATTAAGTAATTCGCAACTATCAAACGATTTTGCATCGATTGAGCTCCGGGAAAACAAAATCCGGTTAGAAACATGAAAGTGCCGGCCAACTTCACACCAGATTTTGATTTTGATTTTCTGAAAAGACTATTGACTATCAAACGTTTTTACAAGACTATCAAACACTATCAAACGACTATCAAACGATTTGAGTAAAAAAAAGTTTAAAAAATAAAAGTTGGCCGGCCAAATTCACGCAGGTGAGCAAAGCTGCAGGTTACGTATTCAAGAAAGAGATAACTGCGCAGCGTAAAGCTACCACGTGATAGGCTCTTTCAACACTAACGCCTGTTGCGGTAGTGGCCACCTGATCGTTACGGGTTTTTCGCCTAAGTGCTCAGACCTGTATACAAGACCGTGGTGTACATACATACAATTGTTATTGGAAAGTTGAACAGTATTTAAAAAATGAATAGAATAGCGGTAAAATGAATGATTGAAAATTTTAAAAATTGTTTTTATAAACAAAACACTTTATTTAATTAGAAATATTACTTTTTGTGTTACATATCTACCATGTTTTATTTATATGAAGTCGCGAAAACATTAGAAACATACATTTTCTGTAGCTCCGTAAGGCCGTTTGGAGTAATGGTGCTCAATTGAAGTAAGTATTAATATTAGTTTGGCTAGATTTAAATACTTGTATCGAGAGTTCCAAAGCTTTTGTAAGTTCAGTCATTAATATTTTGTATATTATTCTATTCATTTCTGATATGAAGTATGATACACTGTTGATTAATACCGTGGAAGGTTATGTTTTGAAAAAATATAAGCAGTTCAGAAAAACTTACACTAAGACATGTTTTTTTATTATTATTTCTTCTTTTACATTAAATATTATTATTCATAACTTTTTTCATTGTAGTAATTTTTTAGGCGTATTTCAGTCTTTATTATCAAGGTTATAGTTTTGTGGGTAAAGTTACTCTATTCTGGATATTTTATGTATGTGATATTTATACTTGTATTTTTATAACATGTTACTGTTAGACTTGTTAATTATGAATAAGATGTATATAATTCTGTTTCAGGTATTTATTAAAAGTGGTATTATAAAAAAGAAGCTTGTGTTACAGTACATGACAATGTACTGTTAATAATAAGTACACAGAATTCATTTGCAAATGAAATCTCTAAGGATATACAGATTGTACAATCAAAGAAAGAAGTACTTACTGAATCGAAAAATCAGTCAGACTCACGGAAATATATTGATATACACTGTTCAGAAGAGATGAAAGATATGTTAGCTGCATCAATAGATACAAAACAAATATCGGCTGAGCAGAGTTCAACATGCATCTCACAGGATGCATTGCAAACCAGAAAAAAGTTACGTTGCTCTTCAAGAGTAAGTCTCCATGAAGAGAATAAGTTGGTATGCCCTGAAACAAATGCAGAAGACCGTAACTCTTTGGAGAGTTTTGATAAAAATAAAAACCAACAGGTATCATCAAACATGATGAATTATACACTTTTGGATGCAGTAAATCCCATGTCGCGTCCAGTCATCTCTACAGTTAACGAAGCAAAAACTCCAAATAAAAATGAATCCGTTGCGACGGGTGAACAAAACTCGTTAAAAACATTTAAACATTTCAAGAAGGCATATTTAGCATTTGATATCGGTATAAAGAAAAAAGCAAAAATCGTTCAAACCGATGCCTCTGCTGCAACAGCACCAAAAAGCAATGAGTCCTTAACATCTTCAGTACCTGGAATTTCACAAGGAAAGGAAAGTGAGCAACAATGTAACACTTATGAATCTGTAGTGTCACCCATGCCTGAAGAAATAAAGTCCAACGAAGCAGCTATGAAATGTAACAAATTATCAATATTACCTTTTAACTCAAAAAAACAAAAAACAAAAAAGATTTGCTTAACAAACAGTGTAGCTTCTGAACCAATGAATAACACGTTAGTAACTGAAGAGGTACCTCTAAAAAAGATAATTCTTCTCACAAATTCTGACAAAGAACCATCACAAGAGACAGTTTCCTTAAGTATGGAAGAAAAAGAGCATCCAACGACTGCCACAATCAGTGAACCGGTACCGGGGGTGCAGAAGATCATAGGAGTTCAGAAAAGTATATCCTCTGCGGAGACTCAAAGTGTCCAAGAAAGTATAAGTGTATATAAACCAGCAGCAGTGACATTAAACTCAACAAATACAACAGACAACAAGAATACCGAATTAAAAGTAGTATCTTTATCAGAAAATATATGTACCAACCTTATCGACACTACTCATGATTCAACCACTTTAAACGAATCGACAGAAGTTAACTTAAACGAGATCCAACAGGCGATGGTTTTGAATACAAAAAATTCAGACAAAAGTGTATCTCAGTTATATTTCCTTCCCACTCTCAAACAACCACTTTATAATTTACAGTTTTCGAATAAGTGTGAAAATTCAGCCCGTCTGTCAGGCCAACAATGGAACTATCCATACAATTGCTATTATTTTGCAAAAAAATCAGAAAGTATATCCATTCCAAAAAAAACTGGAAAACGACGTACCAAGTTAAAGAAAAAGACAAATGAGATACGCCCTAAAGAAATACGGATAGCACCTAAGATTTCGTGTGGGACAGCAGTTTTCATAAATAATACAAACAAGTACACGGATCCTCTATGCAGTGATACAAATACGCAGCCTAAAAATAACGTCAACAATGAACCAATAAGTTCATTGACACTTGTAGATTTTAATGAAACTTCATGCCCACTCCTGCTACCATTTGCTGAAGAAACTAAGGAGGACCCAGTGATAAAACCTGTGCAGGAGTATTCTAACATTAAAATCATTGACGTAAGAACAGACATTGTTAATACACAAGCTGTAACTGGTGTGTCAAACAGCACCGATGACATTATACAGGTAAAACCTTTAGAAACTAACAGCAAGAGGATATCAAAAAGCACCAATGATCTATTACAGATACAATCTCCGGAAATAAAGATTGTAGGTACACCAGAAAATATGAATGGCGTACAAATACCATCTTCTGAAATGGATACGACGAACCAGGATTCAAATCCACCTAAAGTGCCAGATAGTACTAATGTCGAGTCGTCAATCTCAGAATTAATAGATCTAAAGTCTAGAGACTTTCAGGTAGAGGTACAAATTCCACAAACAGTACCAGAGACAACGCAACAACAGAAGCCTAATCCGTGTGTGGTTGAACAAGACAATAAGATGCCATCAGAGATGAAGAATATGTTAAATGCGACTGCAGCACGTCAAAGAAACAGGCGCAATAGAACAGTATCAGAAAGGCAAAAATTAATGCTGCTCAAAAAGGAAGCTATGCAGAAGAGTCGAATTGACATGTTGCAGAATGTTTTTCAAGTTTTGAATCACTGCGCGAGGATGTGCGCAACTGAGGATTTTGAGATATGGTTTAAAAGGGAGGAATCACCAACAGAGCAGAACCTGGAGGACGTTCAAAGTCAACAGGAAATCACTCATACTGTGACTGAGAAACCTGGTGAATGGCTTGATCTTTTACATGTATTGAAAGTTGAACCGGTAAGTGAGAATAAGACGCCAAAGCAAAAAAAATCTTCGAAGACAGTTACTCAACCAAAACAAAAGCATAAGAGACCGAAAGTCGCAGCTTGTGGCAGCGTGCAAAAACGCAAATCAAATTTGGATAACGATACGACGGTAGCAGATCTTCCGGGAACGTCATCTAAGAATCAAAAAGACGAGCCCAATGACTTAGTAATGATCGAACGCTCGTCGAGCGTCGTCGACCTGGAGGACGTTAAAAGTCAACAGGAAGTCACTCATACTCTGACTGAGAATCCTGGTGAATGCGTTGGTCCTTTAAAAGTATTGAAAGTTAAACCGGTAAGTGAGAATAAGAGGACAAAGCGGAGAAAATCTTCAAAGAGACTTACTCAACGAAAACGAAAGTGTAAGAAACCTGAAGTCGCAGCTTGTGGCATCGTGCAAAAACGCAAATCAAATTTGGATGACTATGCGATTGTAGCAGATTTTCCGGAAACGTCATCTAAAAGTATAAAAGTCGAGCCCGATGACTTAGTAATGATCGAAAGTTCGTCGAGCGTTGCCGTCGACCTGGAGGACGTTCAAAGTCAACAGGAAATCACTCATACTGTGACTAAGAAACCTGCTGCATGGTTTGATCTTTTAAATGTATTGCAAGTTGAACCGGTAAGTAAGAATAAGACGCCAAAGCGGAGAAGATCTTCGATGACAGTTACTCGACCAAAGCAAAAGTATAAGAGACCGAAAGTCGCAGCTTGTGGCAGCGTGCAAAAACGCAAATCAAATTTGGATAACGATACGACGGTAGCAGATCTTCCGGGAACGTCATCTAAGAATCAAAAAGACGAGCCCAATGACTTAGTAATGATCGAAAGTTCGTCGAACGTTGTCGTCGACCTGGAGGACCTTCAAAGTCAACAGGAAGTCACTCATACTGTGACTGAGAAACCTGCTGCATGGTTTGATCTTTTAAATGTATTGCAAGTTGAACCGGTAAGTAAGAATAAGACGCCAAAGCGGAGAAGATCTTCGATGACAGTTACTCAACCAACACTAAAGTGTAAGAGACCGAAAGTCGCAGCTTGTGGCAGCGTGCAAGAACGCAAATCAAATTTGGATGACGATGCGACGATAGTAAATCTTCCGGAAACATCATCTAAGATTATAAAAGTTGAGCCCGATGACTCAGTAATGATCGAAAGTTCGTCGAGCGTTGTCGTCGACCTGGAGGACGTTCAAAGTCAACAGGAAGTCACTCATACTCTGACTAAGAATCCTGGTGAATGCGTTGGTCTTTTAAAGGTATTGAAAGTTGAACCGATAAGTCAGAATGAGACGCCAGAAAGAAGATCAAAGACAGTTACTCAACCAAAACGAAATTGTAAAATACCGGAAGTCGCAGCTTGTGGCAGCGTACAAAATCGCAAATCAAATTTGGATAACGATGTGACGGTAGCAGATCTTCCGGAAACGCCATCTAAAATTATAAAAGTTGAGCCCGATGACTCAGTAATGATCGAAAGTTCGTCGAGCGTTGTCGTCGACCTGGAGGACGTTCAAAGTCAACAGGAAGTCATTCATACTCTGCCTGAGAATCCTGGTGGATGCATTGATCTTTTAAAGATATTAAAAGTTGAATCGGTAAGTGAGAATGAGACGCCAAAGAGAAGATTGAAGACAGTTATTCAACCAAAACGAAACTGTAAGATACCGGAAGTCGCAGTTTGTGGCAGCGTGCAAAAACACAAATTAAATTTGGATGACGATGCGACGGTAGCAGATCTTCCGGAAACGCCATCTAAAATTATAAAAGTTGAGCCCGATGACTTAGTAATGATTGAAAGTTCGTCGAGCGGTGTCGGTTCCAATGAACCTGTTGGAAATCTTGGACTTCCTATGACGGAAGTACACGAAGTGAACTTTATGAGACATGGCAATAAAAATTTAAGTGAGGATGTATTAGAACACGGCTTGAAAGTATGGAAGACTGATACAATTAATGATTCAGAGACCTGCAAGAGTTTACGGCGACGAAAGATAGCCCCAGAAACATACAAGATTGCGAGGCCATATAAAAAGCATAAAATTTCTACTTATGCGCGTAAAAAATTAAGGAATTCTCGGAAGTGGACAACCGAGAGCCTGAAAAACGGTGAATCTGAATTTATTATTACCGAGGATGTGACTGTGAAATCTGAAGATGTAGAAATAAAACCGGATGTGGATAACTATGATATTTGGAACGATGGAATACTTTGTCAAGATTTTGGTATTCAAGAGTGTTACGTAAGATTACGTAAGGTAGAAGACCTGTATCCATCAGGGTACACTAGCATAGACTTCGATGCGATATTTTCATAGCAGCCATTTCTTCAAACATTATCTTACCTAGATCACGAATTACGTAGAGATATCAAAAGGAAAATATAAGAAAATTCAGGCAGTCAGTTGCTATTCCGATAAACAAAATATTTACACTTTGTCACATTAATATAAAACGTGTAAAAAGATACGTTGAAAATTGACAATGTAAAGAACGTGAACTGTTTTCCAAGAATTTTTATTTGATATATTTAGTTGCCATTTATATTTTCTGTAATACTCTAATTAATGTATCGCACAAACAGATCAAACGTGACTGAAGAGACAAAACTGTGACCTAAGGCATTGCTTGAATTTGTTATTACAAAATAAGTTGTATAGCATTATATAACTTAAAGGCTCGCAGAATACACTAATTAAAATATGTCAGTAATTTTTTGTTATGTACATACGTTCATCTTTGATATAATAAATAAGATAAAACAGTTTTCGTCGTAGTTATTTATTTTGACTTTCTTTTTTAAATATTTACAGACTGTCGCAGTAAGCTAGGCCTGTATCAATAACAATATGGAAATAGTGCAAATTATGTTTATTGCTCTCAGCTCACATTCAGAGCCAATATTATTAATATTGAGATATCGCGTAAGCGTTTAATCAAAAATATTTTCTTTCTCTTTATCATTCTGAGCCATTTTCAGTTTAAATCAATGCATGAGGTGCATCTAGTATCAGTGGAGTTTTCGAAAACGTCAAGATATCTCTCAATAATTCTGACTGTGAACATAAAGGTCATTTAAGTATTGACAATTGGAAAATGTTCGGAAGTAACTATGCAATACAGACATCATCATCGTGGAGGTGGATAATTATTATAATTAGAAAGCAAGGAATAACGCTGTTCCTACATATTTTCTAAAAGAATACTTTTTTTAATTCTAAAGATCAATAACTAATAAAACATATAGCAATACGATTTCTATGGTCACTTTTAATCATTTGAAAGTCTGCTGCACCTCCATATTGTGATGTAAAAGTGATATACAATGAATTATAATAATGACAAAATCATATTATTGATAATGTTTTTTTTTTAAGTATAATAAATATAGAAATACGAAAATGCATATATATATACACACTTTATGCATACTATCCTGTAATTAGATTATCGTTTTACTTAAAATTATATTCCATATATCTGTACTAGGCGGTATTAACATTTGGTATAAAAATGATAAAGATATGGCTATAAGGATTTTATTTGGAACTGCGTTTTATTGGTGGTTATCAGTCCAAAAAAAAAAGTTAACATTTTTAAAACACAACACAAACAGAAGTAACTTGCGTAATAACGATTTCTATAAACAATAGCACCAAAAAAAAATAAAGAAAATCATGTAAATTTACACTTACACTTTGGATATAGTTACCTTGGATCATTGCAATACGTGGCGCAATGTAAATAATGGAATATATAACAAATACTTGTGAAATATTATATAAAAACAATTAATCATAGAAACGTTATTTATCGCCATATACGAGAAAGCAAATACTTCTTTTCATAAACATGGAAATTCATTATTCGATATGAACTAGTTGGAGATAATTATAATAAGTTTAACGTTTGTTCGTAGCAAAGTTATGATAAAATCTTGCACAGCGAGGAAAAAAAAGATTGATCATTAAGCTTCGCTATGAACAACTGTCATTAATATTACAGGAATTTCAAACATTTTCTTTTATTTCAAACTGCTACAAATTGATTCCTTTGTTTAATCAAAGGACAAAATATGTATATTCCTCGAAAAATATTTAGAAACAATTCAAGGATCTAGAGGTCTAATAAGTGCAATGTAAAAAATAAACTTTTATTTTTCTTGCAATTAGTTACTTCAATTTGCGTTGTCACATTGGCACCTTTAATTGAGAATCACATTGAACATATATACTTGCTCAAACGAAAATTAGGAATATCTGAATAGGAATCATAAAACTGGCGACAGCCAGGTAAACCAAAATGCAGCATAAAATAAAATTTTAAAGAATCCTAATTTATCGATAAGAAACTATAGAGTAACAAAAACAATGTAACAAGTAATAATCTCACATATCGTAAACACAAAGAAAGAATAGGAAATATTAATCACGCGTTACAGACCTCCAGCAAATAGCAGCATTAATCAATCGTACGTCGCGACCAGTCTTTTTGATAATTTCCAATAATTCCTCAGAAATCAAACAAATCTTTATTTCTCTCGTTATTAAACGTTAATGTTAGAAATATTCAAATGCCAATTGTCAAATTATCATTGACAATTAAATTATTACAAAATATCTCCATCGACCTTTATTCGACATGATCGAATATCGTCCTTAAAAAAAAAATACAAGAAGCGAAAGAAAAAGATCACTGGAAGCCTTCGTTTCAGTACTATACTTTTCACTACTAAAAGAAGCACAGCCTAACGCCTAACGTTACAGTTTCGATTTCACCGGAATCAAATTAATTACGCGGCTTAAACTAATAGCTACAAACAGAACGTGAAATGACGTACGATTTTCAAGGACTACGTTTGGTTTGACGTACAATAGCCAGAAGCTTATAACGCGTCCCTCGCATCATTTTCCATGCAATTATCGAAGAAGAAAAAAAAAAAAAAAGGGAAAGGCAAGAGTTATGATCGCAGGAGCATTACGAAAATGATCGTACGGGATGATATACAAAACATTAATATATAAAATAAATAGTGCTCTTATATGGAAAGCATATACGTATATATATAAATACATACATACACGCGTGACAGTATGTATGCATTTATTATCTTTGTCTTGTTTAATAAAAGCATCACAGTTCGCGCGTCCACAAACAACAATCCAGTGCTCTGCAAGTATCTCATAGAGTTTTGCAATTAATAATAACCAATTCGCATACGTATATCGCCCCTATATCGTATACCGATTAAATAAATTGAAAAACAATTTCCTGGACAAGGATACAGGAGCTGTCACTGGATATCAGTTTGTTCTACGAGGTCAGAATAAAGAAAAACGCGACTTTGTAAAACTGTGCAATTCGCTTAGCTCTCTCTTGGCATTCGTTACATTCTGATTCTTTTGGTATGACCCGTCGTACCATATTTATTAACAATATATAAAGAAAGTCATCTAGCGCACGATTCAACGTTCTAACAATGACTGTCTTTTCCTACATCTTGTTTTTGCATCAGTCAATTTTTATTATCATAAATCAGCACCCGATTAAACGTACCAAGTTTATGCTTCAGGCTGATTTATGAACAAAGCGCGACCTTCGTCCACCAATAATTCATCAATGAAGATATCTTCGTCGCTGCTGACGTCAATGAGTCGCAAACCCAAAACTGTATCGGCTGGCGAGAGACGATCTGGACCGGATTCTGTTACAATTGAGACGAAATCACGATCCACGACCAATTGTTGGAATCGAAGACAATCTTCGACAGACCAATCAATATTTGTAGGCTTTATTCCTGTAACAGAGTAAGATTGTAAACATGAGGGTAAGAAGTAGCTACGACGCGGAACAGTGAAAAATTACTATTATAATATAATAACTAAAGGACAGACTTACCTACGAGTCTAGCTCTGATTGCCTGATATGGCAGTTCCAAAAACTCTCTAGTCAGAGGTAGAATTTTGTCAAGGGTGAGCACCGATACGTCACCAAAGTCACAAAAATACACTGTCACTATTTGATCATTGATAATATTAGAAATACATACGCTGAAACAAGCAAGAAACAAAAATTTATGAATTAAAGTAGATTCAGTACGAAATTAAAAACAAACTATGAATTAGACAAATTTGTTAACTAACGTTAGTTAAAGACTTACCGGTACCAATGACCATCAATATGTTTAGCTGCATAGAGTCTACCCTCCTTAACTGTTTCTCGAGTCATCGGCGATCCTTGATATTTACTACAACGCTCTTGCAATTGGACCATCATAGCCTGTCGCAAGAAAATGAAGCATCCATTCGTTACAAGCAGCCTCAAACAATATAACAATTTTCAAGTAAAAAAAAAATACTTGCTTGCAAATTGATCATGTCATTGAAAGGCTGCACAGTGAAGTTTCCAGGATGTGCTGCCATCGTTACATGAACGTCGTAGTATCCTCCAATGTCTGAAATTTCTGGTGGCTTCAAAGACTTCGGTGCATCTACGTCACCGTTTGTTATATTCCTGGAGATACTGCGTTCCACTCGCTTGCGAGAATGTGTATTGTTATTATTGCCATCCCCATCGTTTCTAGAAACACAATAAACATCAATTTGAGATAAGTCAAAATTATTGAAATCTCATACATTCGTTAAAATTGAAACAACAATTGAAAAATATCAATACCATACCTCAACAGTTCTGGCTCCAAGGCCAAAGTGTTATTGATCGAAATTAAGATATTGTCTGGTTGAATACGTTTAAACAATTCGACTAACGGTGGCGAACCTCTGTTACCCGGTTTCACTACTTTAGCAAGTAGTGGTTCGGTATGAGGAGCTAATTCGATCAATCTTGCCACCATTTTTTCGGTTAATTTAGAATTCTGTAGAGTGCTCAAACGAACCTTAACCGCCTGTAAGAAAAAAAAACTCATACGCGATTACATAAGCTTGATGAATTTACTGTACGGATCAGCACAATCACTGTTAAAACGTCAGACTCACCTGATATGGAAATTTGGCTAAGACGTCAGAGAGCTTCTCCAAGGAGAGAAGATTCTTCCTAGCGACAGTAGTAATTTTTCCAAAGTCGACGAGAAACATTTTTAATGGCTGCGACGCAATATCAACTACTTTAGCTCGATACCAATTACCATCCTTTATGGACTGTCCGTAGTAAAGCTTAGTAGTGTCGATCACGCTAACGCTACTCTTCTTAACGTCATCCTGACTGAGTCCAGTGCTGTTCAGACGATTCAATAAATGCACCAGATACGTCAGACTTTCAGATTTGGTTTGTACGTATACATCACCATTGTCTTCTACGTGCGAAACGAACACTTCAGCTATTTGCTTCTCCTGAAACGATAAAAAAAAAGTTTGACCAAATAGCTCAAATCCTTTAAGACATTTATTGAAACTCACCGTATTAAAGAAGTTCGACGAATTAGCGAAATGCTCCATGATTAACTTGAACAAGACCTTATTCAAGTTAACGTCATCCGGACCTTGAGTATCGTGCAAGATGACTGTGGCAAAAGGTCCTTCTCGATCGGTACCCCGACTCAGAACTTGAGCATGAAGAGTACGTGCTACCAAATGCTCTTCCATTACACTCACTATGCTTTCGCATTCGGCAAATTCTTCCAGACCAGCCAAGCAAAGTCGTAAAGCCTGCATGTAATAAGTATTCGTGAAAATAAGAAGAAAGAACAAAAATTAAATATCAATATTGTATAAAGTCGCTCCTCAGTCATCCGAACTGACTCGATAATTAACAAACCTGCGCTGGAAGGGTGCAAAATCGTTTATCAAGTGGGAAGAGCTTCGTGTAATGGAAGGTATCCTCGTCTCCAAGATCTATAAAAAGTACTGTAGCTTCTCCAGTTTGATCATCGTATTCCAGACACTGAACTCTGTGCCAGGATTCGTCTTCGAATATGGCGTAATAATTGTCAACTTCAATGTGCAACTGGTTTGGTTTCATATGGGCATAGTGCTGTTCCATTTCACTCGCCATCGTGGCAACTTTGTCCTGCATTATAATACAGTAATGTAACCATGTAAAAATGTCATTAAAAAATTGAATAAGAATGTAAAAAAAGCTTACACTGTAATCGCTGCCCACGAGTTTTGCCCATATACCAACAGTACCGGTCACAAGAGTAACGAAAGTAATCCAGAAATTTTCACGTGGCAACTGAAGAGTTCCGGGTACGGCAATTCCAATTGGATTCAATTGGATCCTATCCATTTTCGAAGTATATCCTTCAACCTTAATGATAAAATAATGTACATTAGTATTCACTTCGTGATCTGAAACCCGAATAAAGTACTGCGAATGACATGGAAATCAAAATATACATTATTAGACATTATCAGAGGTTCATAATATTCGTGCAGACATCAGTCCCTTCACATTAATATTTCCGATAACAAAAGGTAAAAGCTGCCCTTGAGTCGATTTTAAATTATAGAAAAACTGTACATGTGCACAGACTTCAAGATTTTTTTCATTTTTTTTTACATTCGTTTTGATATACTTGTGGCCCCCTACTTTACTCTTTCAGCATGTTACTTCTAATGGAATCATTTATTAAATATAAAACAATTTCCTTCAGCTTTCGTGTTAACGTACACGATACCCGTGTACCAATGTTTTTGGCAAAATAATAAAAGACATTGAATAACTGTGCAAAGAATTCAAGGCTTTTGTCATTATGCTCTATGTGTATGCAAAACATCATTTGCTGAATTGGTATAGATTGAATAAGCAAAAGTAATGCCAAGCAAAATTTGCATACAAAAATTTAACAGGTTATTTAGCGAGTTATAATTAGTTGATATAATATTGAGGTATGTTTGCTTTTAAGTAAGATTGTGACGTATATAAATAACTATCACATGCATTTTTATAAAGCAACGTCTTTCATACTGTTAGAACACTATTTTAAACAAATATGAATTATTATATATTCACATGTTATTTCAATGAGAATTCGAATAGATTCCAAAAAGATTTCTGCATATAATACACAGCAAGTGTTACGCACAGTTGCAGGGAAGTTAACGCGTTAAGTTTAATAATCACAGAGACAAATAAGCGTGACACAATTTTTTGTAAATCAACCAAAACCTGTTGCGTTTCATTAAGTTGTTAAAACAGTCAACGCAACGCGTTAAATATTAGAAGCACGAAACACAGCGGGATCGAACAATCATGTAATATTTCACAGTGATTATAAGAACAAAGGATAATAAGAAAGAGTTAATGGGCCAATTGGCAAGTTAGATGGATAAAACTTGCTTTATAAATTATCAAACTGTGAGTAACCGTCGGTCGTTAAAAAAATATGCCCTTTGAAGGTATTCTTTACCAATGTAGAAATGATCATAGTAATGCTGCATTCTTGAGATTTTCAGATTAAATATTTTTACAATCATATGCATTTTTGTTAATACTATAATTTATATGGCCGGTAACGCTTGCAATTGAAAAGTCTATCTTTTACGAACATGCTGCTAAATTTCCACGGCTCATTGTTGAAATTAGAAATTAATCAAAATAAAATTAACGATAAAACCAAAAACAGAGTAAAAGTAGAGAGAAAAAAAAATGTAATAATGAAATCTTTACTCGCACACACAATTGGCGTTTTGTAGAACTGTGAACCTACTCACATGGTTAAATACAAATGAAAGTTTGTTGTCAGATGCGAATTCAAGGCCAAGCGCCGATCAATATTTTGATTATGCAACAAGGTCCTACAAAGTTTCAGAAATACGGCAAGACCTCTCTTCCGGTTTTCTTTATAAAAAAAAATTTCATTATTTCCCATCCTCGAGAGAGTTTACTCCAACTATTTTCTACGCCCAATATAACGAGAATCTCTTCCCTTACCTTATCTACGTATGGCACAGAACGTCGAAGGATCATAGAGTTGTGGGCACCCTTATCCAACATTATCGACGAGCACTCCTCGATAATCGCTAGCCAATTTTCGGGTAGATTTTCATTGTGCTGCTGTTTGTAATAGACTGGCACTTGCTGCATGAATATACCATTGGGATGAGCCTCGATGATCGCGGAAACCCTCTCCTTGATCAACGTCTTATCCTTCGTTTCAGCAATTCCTGTGAAGGGTCCATACTTCTCCGTAAGATCCTTAATGGCTTGCACGGCTGCAAGTTTCTCAGCTTCCTCCGACGTATGCGCCTCGTTGGGATAGCTGCTGTATTTCAAAGAGCTGCCAACCTGAATACAATACATATGGAAAAAATTAATTATTGAGAACATCAAATAATTGTTAATTATATAAAATCATTCATCTACCTTCACTTGAGCGTAAACTGGTACTTTTACAAACTTATCGTTCTTCCCTTTTGTCGTCGCTGTAATAAGCTTGTATTCCGGTTCGGAAAGATTGAGTGTACGAGCAAGAGCCTTCAATTGGTCTCTTGGATCATGTGACTCAACGTGTGTGAAATTTTTTCGATTCGTGTCACCCTGAACCTGAAAAGTTCAAATTCGATTAGTGTTAAGCAAGTAAGGTATGGAATTGCGATATACCCAGTTAGATGCAAATTATAAATCATTTTTTTAACGATCATCTATCACTTCAGGCATACCAAAGAAATTGGCGTTGAGGTGACTCCTTGAATATTTCCAAATCCCGTTGTCACTTGCACAGGCGAAAGCTGCGGGGGAGATAATACTGGCTGTTTTTTAGCAACTGGTTTGACGTTTAACCTTTCGCTTAGGCTTGAACGTGCTTTAAGCACAGATCGTGGAGGTTCCCCTGCAGGTCGTCCAGTCTGCGGTAGCGGTTCTCCCACAAATGGCGCAGTTCTTGGATAAGGTTCAGTGACCTTTGTTTTGTTAAGACTTTGGTTTTGCGCTGGCATCGTGTTAGTTTTTCTGTCCCACATTTGCTGAAATTAAACGATGCTCAAATTACAAGTAAACATTCTGTTCACGGTGCTTCGAAATTTACAAGTTTTTTTTGTTCATGATCTGACCAATAATGATCATTACCACTAATAATTTCAGTCACTGACTATTATTTGTCCATTGCGACTATATCTATATCTTTAATCTGTCATTAAGTCACGTATTTCTTCAGTGTGACGAGAACCGCGTTATTGTAGATTAGAAAAAAAAAACGTGCTAGATGTTCGGTTACGCTGTATTACGCAAACTTGAAAATTTAAGGTCTTAATAATTGGATACGAAAGATTAGTCACTCTTTTTTATCTACATTCAATACCAGCATTTCTTTTGTTAAATTGAAAATTCAAATTATTGTCTAAACCTCTTCATACGTCTGCTGCGAAGATTTATCTCTTCGCATATATCTGATAAACTATATAAGATTTATCTCTTCTCAAGTTACAGCACGACACAAATAATTTCATTAACGGTTGCATGAGCTGCTACTCGACTGCTGGTCAGATGACAACTGATTATCTCTAGAGAGAAACAAGGGGGTGGCAAAGACTTTAGAGCTTGAAGCATGAAGGGTCTGGAACGAGAAGAACAGAGGGTTGTGTATTTTTGAAAATAGACGCGGTTTGTCTATCGAAGACGGCTCCAATATTTTTGAACATTTATGAGGGACAATTTTTTATATCTTTTGACGGAAAAAAGTTTCCTACATCTCAGGCTTTAATCGTGGATCGCCCACAATCCTCTTTATATAGTATTAATAGTATATATTCGAAATCGTAAAAAAAATAATAGTTAGTCAAGCTTCGGACTCACCTTACTAGGAGAACTCGGCATTGTACCGGATGTTGATCTCAAATAACGTGGTTTATCAGCCGCTGGCGACGGTGGAGGCTGTTTTACTGGAAGTGCCATGAGAGAAGGTAGATTACCAGTTGGTGGCCTGTAAAGTGCAAGCTCGTCAAACATATAGTAAAGCCCGAAGAACGCTGTACAATATGAAATATAAATAAAACTAATACAAAGACATCGAATAGCTAGACTATAAGATTAACTTTCTTGACTCTGCCTTGCAGCTTACCTATCGTTTCGAATAGTCTGATATTGTCTATTTGTATGTGGACTTCTAGATATAGCTTGACTCATTGCAGGTGGTACCCAGTTACTTGGTACTGGCCTTCGTTGAGGAACATATCGACTGACAGCCTGGAAAATATTGATAAGCGTATAGAACTGATTGATCTTGCTATCCCTTGAACTTTCTTAATATATTTCTGAGGTACCATTCTTCTTGGTTTTTTCTTTGAAGTCGTTTTCTGACGTGCAATCATGTCGGTAAGGTGAACAGAGTCTTTAGTCGGTTGCGCTTCGATAATTAAATCACCACCTTTGTTAACAGCCTTAAGACCAGGTACAGTGCGCAAGAACTCTTCCAGAGTTGAATATCCCAGTTTTCGATAAGGAATTTTATATCCATTGAGATTCTCATAGTCCTCTATTGAAGATCGATGATCATGTTACTAAGGTGTCATCAGAATTTAATTCATTTTTAAAGATATTACTCACTGTTGAGATTATGAATGGACACCCCTCCTTTTGCAGACAGCAAACATGCCCGCAATGTTGAGATGACATTGTCCAACGTTGCATCCGCCATGGCGAATAACCACTCTGTTTCAGATTTTTTAAACCAATTTCTTGGTTCTCTTTTATTGCTTTCCTGATTCGAAGAAACCTGATACACAAAATATAGAATGTAATCTAATTTTCAATGTTATAAATAATTATATCTGGATAGAAGACAGAATAAATTTGTAAAGATTAAAATACATTTGTCTTAAAATCCACATACGTCAATTAATAAAATGCTGTATTCAACGGATAAAATAACGGTAACTGCTTAATTACTTGTAACGAATTCAGAGCTACAAGCACTTGTAAAAGCAGAGAATGTCTGCTAATATTAAAGCACTCACGTTATATAAGAGAACTTTCAAGCATCTACATTGAGCACAGACTGTTTTAGTTTCTGGCTCTGAAGCATGTATAAAATCCCATTGCAGCTAGTTGGTATTTTGGGTACAATCATTTGACATATGACAAACCATAAAAAGTACAACAGATTCATAATCTTGAGTCACATATTAATGATTCATTAATGCAATGATTAAATTTCAATACATTATATTCAAATCGTAGAACTAAAATAATGCTTAATTTATGCACAAATAAAAAATTTATTTCCTTGATTTAAATTAACAATACTATAGCTTTCAAGGGGTACATTACTGTAACTATGCTCAAAAGTATGATGAATTTGCTTATACAGAAAGCTGTCACCAAGAGGCAAGAGATAAGTATAAGGAATGTGCTATATGAGCTGTTTATACAAGGCTCAAATTTCTCCTATGAAAGAGACTGGAGCTACTCAACTCCATAATATATTACCCTCTAACAATATTTTCAAATGCCTTGGGCCATTTCAAATATATCTTTCAAATCTTAATGTAAACACTCAACTGGACATTTTAAAACAAATACATCAGGACTGCTTGTAGCAATGAATCAAATGGATGAGAAAGAGTATTAACTCTGTCCAGAAATGTAACAAAAGGAGGTCTGGAAAATATTAAGTCCCAAAAAGGTCTACCCATATATATCTGCCTAAGAGGCTATGCCATATTGCTTAGATATTTTAGAGAAACAAAAGAAAAAAGTTCCAGGTACCTACATAATAGTAGATAACTGTACAGACTGTTTTTGCTTTAAACTTTCTATTTTTTACATGTATAGTCCACTGCACAAAATATATTTCAAACAGAACTGAAGTAATAAATTCAAAGTAACAGGAGTAGTGGAAGTCCAACTTAAAATCTTGTATGACCTTGTAGTAGACAAACACATGTTTTTTCTTTCATTGGTTCAAACAAAAAATATTTAAAATTGTAAAAATGATAAATAAGCAAGGTTAAAGCCATTTCACAAATTACTATCCCTAACCCTAATAATCTTTTTTATGCTTTACTGTCCTAGAGAAAGTTGCATCTTGCTCCACAGACACATGTTTCAAATATAATACCATTCTTTGACATATACAGTTAACTATGAATATCATGAAAATCCTTAAGCAAGACTAAATACTCATATATCTGATAAACAAATTAAAAAATATTAATCTACCAACATATACTAAAGTGGCTAAAATACAATCTTGGAAAAACATTTTTAAGTAGAGTGAAAGCAAAGTGAAATGAATTAGAAAGAGTATTGTGTCCATGTTAACTATAGTGAACAAAGAAAGAGAAGAAAAAAAAACAACGGCTCTTTCGCTCATTAGAACCTCTATTTACTTGTAAGTTACTATTACATGTTCCATTGAATGTGAATTAGCAAGTACCCTTCAAATATATCTATTCTTGTAACGGAAATTCAAGAGATAAACCTACCGTAGCCGCTATGTGCCGCGATAATCATTTATCTGCTCAACGATAAACTAACGTGCACCGCGATGCAAGACAAAAGTGGAACAACTAATTTTACACTACCCGTAAGAGATCACGTAATAAAAACCGAGAACGTAGAATTAAAATAATAAAAGTGTCTACCGAGAGTTCACGCTTGACCAATCCTAAGGAATGTCCTCACGACCTAATAACGTTCCATTCGTATCAAGTAAAATTATTTCACGTCTCCAGCATAATGAACAATGATCGAAATCTATGTAAAAATTGAAAAAAATAAAGTTTTAATCGTCTAACAGAATAATATATAACAATTGCCTACGAAAAAAAAAAAGAACTGTTCTGACCCCCCCAAAAAAAACGTATATACAGTATAGTTTCGCAACGTTCGAATCAGATACCTTCCCGGCACCGAGAAGCTTCTCTGGGATCGGCAACCATATGCATACGAAAGTCATAGAAATTGCATAAGATTGTACAGTAAAAGGATCTACACACAATTCGCACGCGGCTGTCTTCCCGCACTTTTGAATTAGTACGTAGAAATTTGAGATAATTGCGCCTGTCGAATATTCAGATTATTCAAGGATGGGTCGGGAACGATTGGTCGCATAAAAAATCGCCACGTACCTTTTATGGAGCAGTGAGTAAAGTGCACACCCAACAATCAGTTTGCGTCTTCTAATCTTTCGTCACTCTATCTCTCGAGACTCGAACCGCAACTGAACTAGCAACAGATTTTGACATTTCCTCACGTTCCGATGTTTACGGTTGCCGAAAGGTCACTTCCGCCATAAACGTCCCCATTGGTCCCCATAGCCAAAACGGTGGCGCGACTTCCCAACCAATAAGCTTGGCTTTTTCATTTGGCACACAATAATGCTCCGCCCATAACTTTGATCGCGGACTATTCTGATTGGTGGATGGCTGCACTAGCAGTACATTGTTACCAATAGTTTAGCTGGAAATATCTTGATGCTCTCGTCTTGTATTAATTCTTACGTCGTACGTTTGATACGCGCATGGATCAAGTAGAATTAGGTGAAATCTATATTATCCATATTCGAAGACGGCTCAAGACGAAATTTGTAACTTTTTGTAATACAGATATATATAAAATGTGTGTGTCATGCTGATTATCACAATTCATGGTATCATAATTATTTAATATGTAAATGTATGCAATCGAATGAAACTGTGCATACTTTGTTCAAGACACTTTACTTAGATCACGTAGATGTACAGTTACAATGAAAATAAGCGTCGATCATCACATATGAATTAATTGTAACAATTATTATAGCAAAATACAATCGAACTATTAACGATCCATAGCATTTAACAAGTCTGCATGATTTTCATGAACTTCTTCACGAGTTTAAAATACGTGAAAACTTGAGGATAGTGGATGGAAGATGGGGGTGAGAAGAAGAATCGATAATTATTTTGAAAGGAAAGTTTATTATCATAAAACTTGAAGAAAAAACCCCTTCACGAATAGCCAGCAGGTTTTGAGTAACAGCTTTTTTCCTCGTGTCTCACAAAGCCTGGCGATCGCTGAAGCTGTTCTATAAGGTAATTAAGAAATTTTCAACGATTACAACGTTCGCGAGATGTACGCAAAATAGAATGCTGTTACTCGAGACCTGGCGACTACGAAAGAAAACAACATTATTGGCGAATAATAAAAGAAGAAGAAAACGATAGCCTGACGTACAAAGGTTATTCCTTCTTGGAAGCCACGGCCTGCTTGGCTTGATGCGCCTGGAGCACGGCCACGGCCTCTTCGACCTTAGCTTTCAGCGACTCATTATGCTCGAGCATGTGCAGGAGCTCCGAATTGTCGATTTCCAACAGCATTCCGGTAATTTTCCCAGTAAGCTGGGGATACATGCACTGGATCAACGGGAACAGACGCTCTCCCAACATTTGCTTTTGCTCTTGAGGAGCAGCAGCCGCCAGCATCGACGCGGTCAGTGGCTCCTGGCCTTGTATGTGGACCGCTTGCTGAACTGGGGCTGGAGCAGGAATCGTCATCGCTTGTGGTGGATTACGCATGTTCGAAGTGTACTTGTAGTTGGACGGGCGACTTTGTGGCGGGACACCGACCGCGTTACCAGCCATCGGACGACCGCCTTGCATATTCGCACCTCCGACAGCTTGTTGACCTGAACAAATAGAAAGATGTTTCGTTACATATGAGTTTTCGTTCAAGTTCGTCGAATCGTGCATCCCCCTCTCTCTCTGATCAATCTTTCGGCTGAGGAAGCACAATTGGCCGAACTTGGATCACAAGACACTACTGCAGTGAGATACGTGCTCGCGCAATAGCCAGGAAATAATAATTCTTGTCTGATTCTAACATGCGATAATACTCTGGCTATCGCACATGATAAAAACCTGTCTGCTGCACGCAGAATAAAAAAAAATTACACCATAAACGATAATTGAGAATGAAAATATTACACTCATCCATAAGACTCCAAACTATTCTTATATCTCGTTTGAATCTGGGGATGGCGCTCACTCATTTCCAAATTAACGCTTTTTGCGACTTGTACAGAATATAGGATAATACTACGACGATAAGAGAGACATAATAGGATTTAACAAAAGGGATTACAGATGAGTGACCTACTACTTGGAAACCAAAATCTACTGACTCGTGAATCGTGAAGACGTCAGGCTTGCTTTAGAAAGACGTTTTAGGCGTAAGCTGAAGCGAAACCACTGGCTCGAGGCGACACTCTTAACACATTGCTTTCAAAGCACATACGCCATGAAATATGCGGCTGACTTCCTAAAGCAAGGACGTGTTTGCGATTCGCGAGTCCTCATTGACATGAATATCCTTGAGTCGCATGCAGCAGTGTACTTAATAGTCGTGGCACGTCTTCTCACCAGTAATGGGCCTAGCAGAGAGGGCGTTACGCATAGCGCCAGCTTGAGCGGTTGGTGCACGAGGCGCAGTTCGGAACGGACCTTGCATCGCTGCGAAGCCTGAGCTTCCAGTTTGTGCGTTGGGTCGTACTTGATTCGGTTGCGCTGGCCAGCGTGGCGTAGTACGAATCTGTGCCATTTGGGCCGGCCCATAGAATCTCTGAGGCTGAGGCATGGTAGGCACGAAGTAGCTCCCGGCAGTGCCAGGTTGGAAGATCTGGCCCATTTGTTGCATACGCATATTGGCCATGCGTTGCATGTATTGCGAGGCGAGATGAGCCTTGCGGTCTTCTTTGCGTTGCGCGAGAGCAACGTAGAGCGGTTTGGATCCAACGATACGGCCATTCATTTCAGTAACGGCTTTTGTGGCCTCTTCGGGTAAAGAGAAGCAAACGAAACCGAATCCCTTGCTGCGGCCATCCTCCATCATGACTTTGGCGGAGGTAATCGTACCGAACGGGGTGAATTCCTTGCGGAGACGTTCATCGTCGATGGTGTCGTCCAGGTTCTTCACGTAAAGATTCACACCCTGATAGCGTGTAAGACGCTCTATCTTGAGCTGTTCGAATTTCCTCTTGAGCTCCTGTTGACGTTCAGCCTTCTTTTGGGCGCGACCTACGTACATGCACTTGCCCTCCGCGACCTCCTTCCCGTTGAGCTCGTTCACAGCTTGCTCGGCCGCGTCCGGATCTTCGAAGGCGACGAAACCAAATCCTCGCGATTTACCGTCGTCCTTGCTCATTACCTTGTGGCTGGTGATGGTGCCGTACTTTTCGAACATCTCCTTGAGTTTGTCGTCGGTCATGTCTTCTCCGAAGTTCTTCACGTACACGTTAGTGAAGAGTTTGGCCTTCTCGCCGAGTTCCTTCTCGCGCTCCTTGCGGGGGATGAATTTGCCAACGTACACCTGGATATGATCAGAGATAAATTTAGAAAGTCTGCATTGATTGGGAATTATAATGCGGCGAAAGTTGCCATAGATTTCTGGTGCTGACTTACCTTCTTACCATTCAGCAACATACCATTGACCTTGTCAATGGATTTATTTGCAGCTTCCTCCGTTTCAAAGTGAACGAAGCCATAGCCTTTTGAATTACCAGTCTCGTCTTGCGCGACTTTACAGCTAAGTATGTTACCGAAAGCTGAGAAAGTGTCATACATGGCTTTATTGTCTATGTTCTTATCCAAGTTCTTGATGAAGACATTGCCAACTCCAGATTTTCTTAATGAAGGATCACGCTGGGACCACATTATACGGATAGGCCGCCCCTTTATCATATCGAAGTTCATGGTATCGAGAGCACGTTCAGCTGAAAAAAGAAATATATATTATAGCATTACAGCTTTTTCTTTATTTACTAAACAAACAAATAGTGACATTGTATAAACAGTTAATGTCTATTGCATATCGTGTTATTCCAAGTGCAATTTATTTTTAAACTTATATTAATACTTTAGTGATTCGTCATGATAGAAAGGCAACATGTTCCACGTTCCCTTCAAAGACCTAGAGATTAAAGCAAAGTGAAAGGATATATCCAACTGTCTGACATTCAAAATACATACATATCCTTGACACAGTGTAACTATATCTGGTTGTTGCTTTCATTTTGCAGACTCTTACGATAACAAATACGCAATATCTGTAGAGTAAAAAATAATACTCTATATCTATATATAATACTTTATCATACCAGTATCATCAGCAAAAACAAATTTAATAATGTCTTCATGTTGCTTATAATTCTATTAAATGATATAATGAAAACATTAATTTCCATTCACAATTATTGAAGCACTATTAACGTTCTAATGTCATCATATGCGATAAAAGTGGTCAATTAAAAAATTCATACAAGTCATTAAGAAGATAAGAAAGATATGTGACAATTTGTATTAGTAATCGTGAACGTCATGCAGTCCAAATTTCTCCCACTACTTTCCAGAACTGCCACGAATATCTTCGTGCTTTCGCAAACATGCATAATTTAGGAAAAACCGATTAATTAGCGTATTTTAGTACATTTAATCCGAAATTATCAGTAATGAGGCAAATATATTTCCAAAAGCCAATTGCTATCGCATGAATATATTTTTGACAAAACCGACGTTGATAATCGGTGGCATTACATTTTTGCGTAGAAGCGAAATACCACATGGTAACGCATGACTAACGTAATACCAAAATTTCGTGGTTCTCTTTGCAACGCAAACAATCAAATCGTACAAGAGAGAATGAACAAATAAGAGCAAGAATAAAAAAAAAACTTAAAGATGACAAGGAAATAATGAAAGATCGAGCGGGAAAATAAGATAACATGCATGAGGGAAAAAAAGGTGTGAAAGAAATAAAAATATATAAGAGAGGGGTATCAGAATTATTGAAGAATAACGGAATATAGTGGAGTTCAGGATTGTTCAAATTTTTGAATTTAAACATGTAAACGAGCATAAGAAAACCGTCAAATTAATTTCAAGCAGTGTCCGTCTCTGGGAGAAAGGCAGAAGTAAAATCCAATATGGACGCCTGGCACGATGGATAACACGTGTTGGGACGGCGTAAAAAGGGAGAGCTGGATAATGATGATTCATGATTACGAGGTGTCAGGCATGTGGCATATAGAAGATATATAAAGATTAAGATACTCACCGTCGGCCGGTTGTTGAAAATTTACATATGCATAGCCGAGCGAGCGTCGAGTGATCATGTCACGGCAGACGCGAATCGAGAGAACAGGACCAGCCGATGAAAACTTCTCGAAAAGCATCGCTTCGGTAATGTCGGAGTGCAGATCCCCCACGTAGAGGGAGGCCATAGGATAATTCGGAGCTCCCGGATTCATTGTCGTATTATTCCCACGTTGTGTTGCTTTAAAATGATGAAATTCCTTGGGGTTTCGGGTTCCTTGGTTCCTTCAATATGGCTTGCCCTCTTCCGACCACGTCGCTCCTCGTAACGCAAATGATTTCTATTTTTTTCCACACTTTACCGGGTTTCGCGGTTTTCGGCTACGATTTTTCGATTTTTTTGGTTTAAGTTTTTCGACTTTTTATATTTTTTTTGTTTTTTTTTTTTATAGAAGAGTTAATTCACGAATGGAGGTGGGTTGTGTGACCTATTTTGTGGAAAAAGGAGACACAACCACACGTGAACACAACTCTACTCTTAATGAGGAAGAGGCGTTGAAAGTAGTACGCAACGCGCTTATATACCCGGACGTAGAGCATACCCTACGCCCCGGAAAAGTAGACCCAATCAACACGTGTATAAATCGTATCGTCCCTACTAAATACACTTTCAACGGAAAATAACTAATCGACATATTCATTAAAATCATTAAGTTAATATCATTTTATTTTTCCTACTGCTGTTATTACGTTTTCTTTCGTATATTTACCAGTTTTCAAATCTATACTGACTAGCATAGTACTTTCAAAGGAACGCTACATTTTCATGATGGCGACCAATGTACAAAGCGCGCGGACCGTTATATGCAAAATCCCTGCTCTGGAATAATTTATTTAGATTGTCCCTTTGCTATATTATTAAAAGTATGAAAATGCTTTATCTTTTTCTCTATTTAGAGACGAAGTAACTATCTTTTGAACGTAAGCATATGTGCTGTTTGAAAAAATAGGTAGTTTTCATGGCTACGTTTCAATTACGTATTTCAACTGTTTTTTGCGTAAGACAAAAAACGTTGTAATTTGTTTTCTATATATACGCGGTATACGTGACTAGATATATTGTTTATAATGAGCTTTAAACAGCTGAAGGTCTCTAATTCTTTCAAAATGTAATTAAAGATGTTTTAACGCTACAGTGAAACTACTGTTGGAAGCGCATTGATATCATAATTGGACATTAATCTTTGCAATCAACTTGTTCTTTTAATATGATATAAAGCAACTGGTTTGTAGAGAGGAATATTTTCCTCTATTATCTTATATTTAAAAATCATGAAGCAATCAGCAGGACAATTTTAATAATGAAGCCATTGTTTAATTCAAATTTTCCGCTTCGAACGACATTGTAAGTTGTCAGCCATCACTGTTCGTAGGCTACAGTGTAGCAGACGTACAAAGTGCTCATCGGTGTAAAAAAGGCACACACTCTAGAATGGCAGCAAAACGTGTTCCTACCATGCTTTTTGGTAATTATTACGCATATTTTTGTCTCTCAAGAGTCATACAAAGTATAAACTTTGTTGCATACAGGATTATACGTGTATAATTTTTCTATCACTACTGTGCAAACTTACATAACTAATTCAATTCTTTTCCTGTATAGGGCCCTCTCTTAGAGAATGGGCATATAATATGTCTGGTTTCAACAAATATGGTAAGTATTATCAAATTAAATTTAACGTGTAATTTTAAGCATTGAATTTGAACATTGTGCATTATTGGTTCACATAGGTTTGATGCGTGATGATGTAATTAACGAGACACCTGATGTGGTAGAAGCACTTCGTCGCCTTCCCAAGCATCTTGTAGATGAACGAAATTTCCGACTCATTCGAGCTGCACAACTTGATTTTTGCAAAATCTTATTACCTAAGGAAGAATGGACAAAATACAGCGAAGTAAGTATACACCAAATTATAAGCAATATATTACAAGTCCGAGCATGTTACATTGTTCTGCTATATATTCTTATATTTGACAGTTTCTATTTACAGTTTAATAATTGTCTTCTATTTTACAGGATGTAAGATATCTTGCTCCATACATAGAGGAGGTTCAGAAGGAACGTAAGGAGAAAGAAAAATGGGAAAAGGATTAAATTGATTAACGACACATAGTATACAATTAATAAATAGTAATTATTCTATCTCTATCATGTATTTCTGTGCATAAACTAAATAATATTGTACTATATTGAAACATATTTTTATCATATTAATCTTAATATATTACAAAATAATGCCCTACTTACAATACAAAAAGGAAAGGCGAATGTCAAAAAGACAATGACAAAGTTAAACTCCTTAAAAGGACATTGCAAGATAAGCTTAATTCTAATATGTGCCACTGTCTTTCATAAATTACCTCATTATTAGTTATACTATATTTAAAAAAAACGAAGGATGAAAACTGCCAAATCACATTTATGCGACTCCAAAGGTAATCACACGCGCCTGTAACAGACAGCACTGCTACCTTTGAAGTAAAACGGGTAGCTTCTTCACAGGCGCAGCGTCATTCAAATTGAAAGCCAACGGTCACACGTTAATCTCCTTAGAACATCAGCGCGAAGAAGAAAACTTGTGAAGCCACGAAAGAACATAAAATGTATCCGAAAAAGAAATTCAGCATCTAATCCACGGACCTTTTAAAAGTAACATGAAGGTGAAAAGTTCCCAAATAGCAATAACGATGAAAACTCCATCATACGTATGTATACATATATACGCAACATATAGTTTAGCATCCCTTACGCAATCACTTATTAATTTCTTGCCTCGTTATAGTGACCGGACATGACTCGTGTTCAAAACGTCTCAAAATAAACCACGCTATATTTTATATAAAAATTCTAGAACCTGCCAAGCGTGAAATTGGCCTTAAAATTGCAAGGTGTTGCGGTATTGTATGTATGTATTGGATCCACAGGCAGTTCTATAAGGGGTGCAGATGGGTGGTACATACAGGCCGGTCTGATGGATCAATATTCAACCCTCCCCCCATCCTCGTACATGCGATCAGTGGTGCCCCGACCGAAGATTTTTCCCAAACTGGGTTAAGTCGCTCGTCTTTACTTGAGGGCGGTTGGTTCTGACGTGGTTTGTCGATTGGAAAACGTCGATTGTAAAAGCTGTGCATTTTCCAGAGGAACGTGATCCGGATGAAACGACCGTGAAGTTGAAGATCGTCGGAGATCACGGTAGAACGATGGACAGTGGGGTAAGAGAGTACTTTTTTAATTTCATCCCTTACACGTTTTATCCAGTAACAGTCGTCCATTCTCTTTGGAGACTCAACCGTCTCTGTTCGCCGCGTTACATCGTTTGTGCTTTTCTTTATTTCCTCGTGACTCTGCATGTGTCGCTATGCTGACGCACCGGTTCTTCTTTCAGTTAATCGTAGGGTACAGTATGTACAGGTTGTGCGTTAAAAATACGTCGCGCGTGCTTTGTACATAGAAGTGATTTCGGGAGTTTTTCTTTTCTTTATACGATCCTCTAAGAGTTACGTGTGTCGGACAATTAAATATTGGATATCCAAAGGACAAGTCGAATCTAACGATGCTAACTTGCAATTAACATCATTATCATCTGAATATTGCATAATTGACTGTTCACTTTAGATTCTTACTGTACTGATTATCGCATCGGGAACATTTGAACGAAATTTTTGTGACTTTTGAGTTAAACCATAAAGAATATTTTTACTGTCTAATCGGACTGCGGGAAATTTATGAGAAATATGGTGTCAGTGTTAAACGTCGTGCCGAGTAGCTACGGTACATTTTTAAAAAATATGTTTATATATTTTGCACGATAGTAATTGATAACGTTAATGTTAGACGTGCTTCTCTCTCACTAATTCTCTTCATTCCTTTTCCGATATGTAACATGATGTAATTCCATTGGAATTATTTACAGATGTGGGAACAGCAGCAATCGGCTCGCTTTCACGCGAGGAAAACGATAGAAAAGAATTCTAGAAGTCAATCGCGTCACTTTAGTTCGCGTAAGAATACCGTTATTTTCTGCATCACTCATCAATAATACGTTACAACCCTTATAATTAAATATTAATTATTGAAATTGAAGCGTCAAAGTCATGACGTTCGAGAACACGGGTGCTGAGCCAAAACACTACCTCCGCCACATGTACAAAGCTACAAAGACAGAATTGATGTTATTAGGAAGAAAATAAACGAGGAAAACGAGAAAGGAGAAACACAAAAAGAAGAAATATTAATTGAAGTAAAAACGAAAGAGTATCTATATATCTATACACACAGACAACATATGTAGACGCATATGCTATATTCTAGTGAGCAAGTATTTATGTATGCAGTTATAAAATCAACTCTCAAGACACACAATAGGATAGACGGTTCTTCCTCTGTACGAGTAATCCTCGTTTGCTAGTGAATTGATTGTCATAGAAAAGTATTAAAAAATTTAGAAGATAAACTAGAATAGGGCTTAGATTGTTGTAACTATAGCAAGAGAATTCTGAAGAGCCTGAAGACAAAGCATAAAAGTGACTATCATCTGTAACGAGCATGGCTATCATTCCCTACGACGACAGTTTACTGTGGCTGGTGATTGTTGGATTCATTGTTGCGTTCATCCTAGCCTTTGGTATCGGTGCCAACGATGTTGCAAATAGTTTTGGTACCAGTGTCGGTGCTGGTGTACTTAGCATAACACAGGCTTGCATATTGGCTACGATTTTCGAAATTGCTGGTGCTGTACTCATAGGATATAAGGTAAGATCCATAACGTAATGTCACGCAATTAAATTATATATGATTGACAGGTTGATCTGACGAATGACTTTCGCTGCTTCAGGTATCTGACACGATGCGAAAAGGTATCCTGGATGTGTCCTTGTACGAAGGACACGAGAAGGAGTTGATGATCGGTGCGTTGTCCAGCCTTGCTGGTTCTGGTATCTGGTTGCTGGTTGCGACAGCGTTGAGGCTTCCTATATCCGGTACGCATTCCATCGTGGGTGCCACTGTTGGATTTTCATTGGTTTGTCGAGGTACAGCGGGGGTGAGTTGACGTATTCATAATTGTACCAGAGAATGTATTTAAAAAATAGAATCCTGTGTCAGTGGCACGTTTTAATAATTCCAGGTGAAATGGATAGCCTTGGCGAATATCGCAGCATCCTGGTTCGCAAGTCCAGTCTTAAGTGGCGCCGTATCGGGCTCCATTTTTTGGCTCTTGAGAAGATCAGTTTTAAGATCCAGCAAACCCTTTGATCGAGGCTTACACGTTCTTCCTCTGGCCTATGGTCTTACTATTGCTGTCAATATACTGTCTGTGGCGCATGACGGGCCTAAACGTGAGTTCATTTTATATTTTATCCTTATAGTTCTCGTTCATAATTGTTTATCATCTTCTAGTCTTAATGTTGGATAAGATGCCATGGTGGGGTAGTGCGATAACCGCAGTGACAGCAGGACTCTTGTCTGGCATCGTGGTCTATTTGTTTGTCGTACCTTGGCAAAGAAAAAGAATATTGGTATCCGACAATACAGAAGACAAGACAACTGATTTCAGTACGTGTGACAGAAAAGAGACTACGGCACTGTCAGTCATCTCCCAAGCACCATCCGGAAGTGGTGTCAACGATAACAGCAAAGAGGAGCCACCGAAGCTACGAGGAAACAATAGTGCAAGTCCGTTATTGTTAGCGGCTGGTGCGGACGTTGAAGGCGTTCAGGCGGAAGTGGAAGGAGATGATCAAGAACTGCCGGAAGTCTCGAAACTGTTTTCCTTTTTGCAAGTACTCACCGCGGCTTTTGGTAGCTTTGCACATGGCGGAAATGACGTGAGCAACGCTATTGGACCTCTTATCGCACTGTGGGCTGTTTATGCCGAAGGATCCGCACGTCAGGAAGCTGATACTCCACTGTTGATTCTTCTCTACGGTGGTCTGGGAATTTCAACAGGTCTTTGGGTGTGGGGTAGAAGAGTCATTCAGACACTTGGACAAGACCTGGCACGTATCACACCTACAACAGGATTCACTATAGAGGTATATACAAAATTTCATTAATAAGATATTCGTTTGATAGAAAATTCCTATATTTTTTCTCTTCATGCAGGTAGGAGCTGCCGTCACTGTTCTGTTAGCAAGCAAAGCTGGTTTACCAGTTTCCACTACACATTGTAAAGTTGGTTCTGTTGTCTGCGTGGGATGGGTATCACGTGGAGGGGATGGTGTCTCTTGGAGATTATTTCGCAATATTGCATTTGCTTGGTTGATTACTGTTCCGGTCGCAGCTTGTCTGTCAGCTGGATGTATGGCGCTCTTTAGGGAATTTATGACTTTGTGATTGGATCAATAGGCGTTTATGAATCATTGAGCAAATACCATCCAGTGCTACCATTGTCAATAAATTATTAAGAAATAAATTATAAAAATGTGGGACATCACGTTTTCCTTCTTCATTTTATACCTGTTGAAAAATTAAAGTCATTCGTAGATTAAATTCGAGTAAAGTATCAATTTACTAGTGGCAAGGTAGAATTAATTTACAACAGTGTTTCAATTTTACCGCCAAATACATCTACCTTGACAACGGCTTGTTGATAAAGGATCGATACGATGTTCAGGTTGTTATAGAAATAAACTGACTGGATTGTGTAATCGAGTGTAAAGGCTCTACTCAAAACTCTTTGACAGTTTCCGTATCATGGACGATTTGAATTATTTTTGAAATATATATACACTCGTATTGTCGAAGAATTTTAATTTTAAAAAATGCATGGACTTCCTTTACTTCCTGGATACAGTTGTCACGATTCCACAGTGAGTATTTAATTACACCCTTTATTTAATTGTCTCAGGATGACACGCACCCCCGCAACGTATAACCTATTTCTTAAAAAAGGTGCAGGATTACAAATTGAAGCAGAAATTCAATTTTCTAAATGGTTATCGTGTCTTGAGAGACTCGAATATTGGAATCGGCAGAAGACCAATAGATACAGCATCCAGTGCTTACGCGGGCGATTTGGATTGTGTACCGTGGGTATTAATTTCCAGCTCATAATTGAATTAAATGCCCTAGATAAGTAAAACCTTATAAAAATATTTGATCCTATGAACAAATACCAGGTACGATCCATCATTAACGTATGGCCGAGTACGTGAATACGCATATCAACAATTCGTGCCACATTATGCCAAGTTTGCACAAAAGTGTTTATGCTTCAAAGCATTCTTTCGTCAAGGAATATTTAATTCTCCGGACGAACACTTTCGTATACGCCACGTGAATATTGTTTACTTCCTAGAAGACGACACTATACTAGTTTCCGAACCACCGGTTGACAATGCAGGATTCAAGCAAGGTAAACTGGTACGTCGTGAAAGGATTGTCAAAAATATACATGGCGATTATTACCATTGGAAGGATCTGAACGTCGGCATAGATATCGGTAACGAAAATTATTTAAAGTAATTATTTTCTAACCTCACTATTTGATTAATTAATTTTACCTTGTATTCAGCAATATACGGAGTTGTCTATCATACAGTGGACTGCGATCTCTTCACCAGAGAATTCTTGTGCAGTCAGGGTATTGACGTTGGCGACAAGGAAGAAATACCTCCGGATCCTTACATTCAATTTCGTGCTGCCAAGAGCAAAGCATCTTCGTGCGTAACACCAGTCGCTGACGATCCTCGGCGTCGTTTTCTGGAATACGATGGAATGGTTCTATCGTTCGACGCCATTTGGAACGATGATTTTTATCAGGTCATGTATTTCTTGACTGACGACACTGTGGCCGTTCGTGAGATACACAAACCGAACGATGGTAAGGACCCCGTGGCGATGTTGCTGAAAAGGACTAAATTGCCAAAAAATTGGAAGGACGTACCGTCCTCGTATCCTGGAATATATATGGAACGTGGGGATCTGGAAGTCGTGGAATATTACACACCGCAAGATTTTAAGGTGAGAAATTTGAGTATTGCTTTAACACTATTTTTTTTCTGCTTTCGAACGTCTTTCAGATAGGCGATACTATGTTTATCTTTGGTCGACGGTTCTTTCTTTACGACTGCGACGCCTTCACCAGGAAGTATTACTCAGGAATGTTGGGCTTGGTACAGCCACCCAGAATCTGTCCACCTGTCAAGGAAGAAAGATCTTTACCAAAGTATTCGCCACCTCCCCACATCCCTTTTGGTACGCCAGAAGATACTTTGGCTAGTTGTTTGAGCTTCATGCCACAACCGCCCAGGAAGGACGTGGTGCGACAGTTGTACAATTTTCCAAAGAAACTGAGGTACTCCATGATAATGGAAGCTGTGCATCCGGAAGATGAGGATCGCGATTTTATACTTGAATATAACCTGAGTGATGGGACAATCTTAATAAGTGAAATTGAGAAACGTAACTCAGGACGCCGTGCTGGATGTTTCCTAAACTCGATGTTAGTACCAAAGCCAGGTACCGATAAAACCAACCCAGTGTACTATACCCCAGAAGACTTTTACATCGGTGCTAAAATCAATATTTTCAATCATCGATTTATCATCAATGGCGCCGATCTTTTCGTGTATCGATATATCGAAGCGAATCCAGAGAAATTTCCACAAGAGTTACGAGACAATATAAGAAATTATTTCGTGGCTAAAGGTCTGCTGAAGGACGACATTACCATGAGAGCAAGACAGATAAAGGATACTGAAGACACTAAACTGGATCTAGATCCAAATTTAGCGGAACCGTATAAAGACTCGTTAGATCCAGGAGAGTGTCTAGCAGATTTTGAAAAGGATGCTCAAAAGAGATACGAGGGTGAACATGGTGAACTGAGACCACCAACACCACCACCTGAGGAACTCTGTCCAGGATTAGCAACCGTGAACGAACCGGAACCATTGCGTTCATATGAACCACAAGATGAACCGAAACTCCCATCATCTCATCGTAAAAAGGAAATCAAATGGGCTGATCAAGTAATAGACGCATTCTTATAATTTCAACCAAAAAAATCTCAAATCTAATCTCGAATTTCTGATAATTATTCTAGATCGATAAAGACAGTAAAGGTCATCCCGTAATATCATGCCGACCTGAATATCCCGAATGTAAGACAATTGTTCCACGCGAATGCGCAACGCCCCACTATTTCAAGCAGCGCGACCGAAGATTCGAGGTACGTCATTAATTGTCTCTTGACCAGCAGTTCACATAAATTCTCCATTCCATTGATTTTTCCTCAGGTGGCTCAGCTGATGTATGAAAATGCAACAGAACCATCTAAACCCAAGTTTCCACCAGAAGTACCAAAGTATGAACGTGAACCTGGCAGAAACGTGATTAGCATGGCAGGAGGGTCAGCATATAGAGCTTCATAAAATTTTCTCCTAACCTTTCAACTTGCTTAGTCCAATTTTATGACAATGTACCAATTTTTTTTTTCATACTTCAATCCCACGCTAAGACCTCAATGGTGAATGTTTTACAATATATTTTTTAATTGATATTCAAAGAGTACTCGTTTCCCTTTTGACCTATCATCGATTTTCTTTCTGTCTTGTTATGTATATGTACATACACTTCTGGTGCGTTTTGAGGAAGACATGTCAAGGACTTCTATTATCTTCATTTGTATTCTATTACGGTGCCAAATCAATTCCAACAACGTGAACAGTCGTTGCGTTGGTAACGAAATGTCTGATTCATCATCCAGATTCGCGGCTATGGAGATTATGAGCACGTGGTACGACTGTACGTTTTACATCATAAGACAATAGGATAAAAATTAATAGTCTTCGTCCTGCAGATCACACGTCACGTGTGAGACATTTAACTGTTGAGATTAGCTAATCCGATTTAAATTTTCGAAAACATTTTCGAAAAGGCATTTAATTGGTTAATTTCGCGAGTTAGACTTCAGTTAACTTTGTTGAAACCATCCCTTAATCAAAGCAAGGTAATTGATAATTAATGAAATTTGAATAGTAATTTTTTAACGACCCTGGTAAACGTAATCGTATAGTCGCGCCCTGTAGTGTAAGAGAATTAATAACAGATAGTATTAACAATAAGAATCGTGTCTCGTGAAATTCTTATCAAATATTACAATAATAATAATCATCCACGTTACAATAGAGTAACTGTAATATTATTTCTTCTTGTTGTATAATAATCTTAAATCATTTGCTGCGATCCACGATTAATATAATAATAGGTAATATTATATATAATTCGCAATAGATAATAGAATATGTTTAAAATAATCAGCAGACAATAATTTCAATTATTATCCATCGATCGAGCGCGATTACATAATGAACTTAAAACTTCGTGGCAAGCCCCTGCACCTTGTGTATGTTCTTTTTTTTTTCTTTTCCTTTTAATTTATCATTCTTAATCAAGATGGGAGAGGGCCTTCTCTCAGTTGCAGGCACCAGATTATATGTTCATTGGAGTTTTCAAATGGTAATTAATTCAAACGACACTTGCTTACAATATCGTCCTTGCATAGAATTTCTTCATTTTCAACAAAAGTACGTTCAAGCATTTTACAAGGGTTAGTCCACATTGTTATAGTTTCTTGTATCCTTCATTCCGTGTCTTCTTCTTTTTTCATTATCCTCATCATCATCGTTGTCGTCGTCTTGATCGTCGTTTACTTCTTTCTCCTCTCTTCTTCACGCATTTTTTTTTTAATAATTTGTACGTTTATGAAACACCATTCCACAAATCGCACGCAACACCACACTTTACGCTTATTAAACCGTCTTTCAGGTTCACCCGATGATGTATCCCTTAAAATTCAATTATTTTGCTCACAGTAATTATCATTACATAATATTAATGATGTTTAACGCAACGCTAATTATCATACGGATTAATCATTCAACGAAAGGGAATAGCCTTCAACGACGAGAGTCCCGTCACAGCGGTTAGAAGCCCGTTTGTAGTTTTTCAGGGAGGAAGCGTGGCTTGTTCTCTGGGATGGAAAAAATTGAGGAGTCAAGGGGTATTGAGAGGGGGGAGGGGGTGGGTCATTAAAAGTGGATGAGTGAGGGTAAGTGATAAGTTGATAATTAGTCAGAGCGTTCATCCGTCAAGTTGAATACTATTATCAATAGTATTATGCTTCTCTCTTGTAATCGTCGCTACTGACGGGAACCTCCTCTGCCTCTTCCGCGACCACCTTCACGATCCTGGAGAAAGAACAGACTAATTAAAAAAAACTATTTCACTTGTTGTCCCTTGTCAACGTCAGGATAAAAGTTACCGTAATCAGCGTCATCATTGCTTTGGCATCTTGGTGAATTCATATGGATGACGAAGTCTCGGCTTACCTTGCGTTGATGTTGGTGTGGATGAGACTGATGAACGTGCTGATGTTGCTGCGGATGCTGTTGCTGCTGCTGATGTTGCTGATGCTGTTGCTGATGCTGCTGCTGCTGCTCGCGTAACAATTCGCCGGGATGTACTCTGCCCCGATGATTATTTGATGGATGATGATGCGGCACAGGATTGACGGGTGCTTTACGCTGATCTTCTTCGGCTTGTCTTCTCTCGTAGTGTCCAAAGTCATCAAAGATACTCGTCGAGTGACGATAAGTGTGGAGTATGCGAAGAACGTGGACGCCCTTCGCGTGAGGTACCTCCTGAGCGTCCCTTGAATTTGTCACTGGCTTGTTCTCATTGTTCTCTAACCTAATGTGCCGTAGCTGCACGTTAGGAACGTCCTTCACGTAAATCCAACGCACGCGAAATTGACCCTTCCACTTGTCCTGCGACCACACTGAGCTATTGCTCTGATAATCTACTGGCGAGACCATCTGAGCCATACCGCAGAAATGTCCGGATCCGTTGACCGAGAAGAACAAGTATAGAGGCGCACCTTCACGATTTGCTTCTCTGTATGCCTGATCGAGTCTCTTATTTCCATGCTCTGTGCTACACCAGATTTCATACTTGATGGACCTGTGGATGTCGTCTTCCGAATAAGACTTGATGACAAAGAACCTAGCTCCAGGAGCAGTCTGATCGAAATCCACAGGATTATAGTCGTTCTTCACTTTAAGTTCGTCAAGCACAGGGTGCGAGGGAGGTTGTTGCGGCGGTGGAAGCTGAGGTTGTTGCTGTGTCTGTTGATGTGGAGGTGGTTGAGACTGCATTTGAATCTGAGGCTGTGGCGGTGGCGGAGGTGTTGGCTGTCTAGCCCAGCACGGTGCAGGTGGTCTCTGTCTTTGAACGGGAGGTGGTGGCGGAGGTACAGGAGGTTGCACTTGTGGTGGCGGAGGAGCTTTTGGAGGTGGAGCTGAAGATTTGCCTTCGCCCCACGTTCCGATATCCATGTTATGTTTTCCAGGGACCATCGGTGGAGGAGGCATACCAGCCTTCTTCTTCATTCCTTGGGAAGAAGACATTGGGGGCACTGGCTTGGCTGGTTGACTTGCCACACTTGCCCATGTTATTTTTCTGGGTTCCTTAGGGTCCAACTTAGCTTGAGAATTCTGAGGAGCCTGCTGCTCCTGCCTAGGAATCTCTCCACTGCCGATAGACAGTCCTTGTACACTCTGCTCAATTGTCTTCATTTCCGCACCGCCAGGAGTCGGGTAATTCTCATTACCCCTCGGCGGCTGGTAGTAGTCCTCGTAGCGTGCTTTACGAGGTGTACCCCAGGTACTGTAGTCGCCGTTTCCATGGAAGTAATTGAAAGCTGGTTGACCGAATGTCCCGAACCCGCCACCTGCACTGGCTGAGAACATCCCGTCCATGCCGTACGCGTCATGACCGATTTGACCTCCGTAACCGGAGAGAAATGCGACCGGGTCTGTACCATTTGACCAGGTACCATCACCGGCACCAAACGCCTGGTATGGGAATGAAGTACCCGCATAATAGGGACTATAGGGATCTCCGGTGCCGATCGGATAGCTCGAGTGGTGTTGGGTATTGTTGCCTCCTCGCCAAGAATCAAAACCGGTATCTTCTGCACCAGCGTGCTCCGCTTGCTGCTGTTGTTGCTGCTGGTGCTCCTTGGGACCATTGCTTACTGTTGATCATAAAAAAAACATTCAGGGATTAAGAAAACTGAATATCTTCATGCTGATGATACATCGGATGTATATGGTAGAAAATTTATTATGAACTTACGCGAAACCATTATGGAAATCTTCACTGAACATAGGGCATGTGACTTTAGATGTTTATTAGAGATTTTGTATTATTAAATACTTTGCCACAACTGGAAATCTTATTATACATATAACAGCTGGAGCATTAAAAGGTTTAATCAGAGTCAAGTGAAATTTTATGATCTTATATTAGCTGAGAAACTTTGGTATTAAATACAATTGCCACAGACAAAAGCAAGGTCACTATCATATTGTGCTACCGTTGATGTAATCAATGGTAAGATATAAATATATAGCTATAAATTCCTATTACCACATAACAGCATTATATGATTGTTACATGTTCTGTAAGTTTATCAATCCAAATCATCTTCTACATTGAATTAAAGTATTGTTTTGTTACAAATTATACTTGTATTTGGATATTAAACTGTACATATTCATGTTGAATGCACAAATGTTAAAATGCAATTAAAAGCTACTTTTACTTACAATCTATGCTAACATCTTTAACTTCAAGCTGATGTGCTTAATATATCAAACCCATATTGAATAATGTCATTCATATTACTGTATTATAGATGTACTATGTGTATATATATATTAGTAAGAAATCTATTTCTAAGAATCAGTTAGTTTATAAGAAAAATAACAAACCTCATGTTTAAGAAATACTCGATATTCATTAATGAACATACAATAATAATGTTATTTATAAGCTGCAAATGTATGAAATACAATTCATTATCTAACATCAAAATTATCTCAATGTACAACTTAAAAAATATATTTTGAAATATTAATTGTTATAATAGCAACTGATAAATAGTATTCCAGTAGCAAATCAAAGCTTCATTCTATGAAGAACAAGATGACAAAGAAAATATGTGTGTTCAAGCATCCTTTGAAGCAGCAGTTCGAAGCAACTGGTTGTAGTTAGTTTATTATGCAAAAATAATAAAAACTATGATAGATATACTGCCTAGAACACTCACCCTGGCTATTAGTCTGTCCTTTCATCCGCTGCATCGCGTAGCATGTAAAAACATCGAAAATTTAGATGGTATCTCTTCGGCAAATGGGTGCTGCTGCAGAGCAGCCTTAGATGGTAGCGAAGGGATGGACTGACCTGATCTGAAACAGCACCTGCCAATCCAGCTGACATAACCTGCCACACAGTCTATCTGTATATCCCAGAAGAGGGAACACCACCAGCTCCACAGTAAGAACGTGTGTTTTAATATCACACAGAACAAGAGGTACACACAACAGCGTTAGACGAGTCTGCAGGCAGGATCACACCTTGTTTAGTCTGTCGTCTTTTTGACCTGAGACCCTCGCGCACTGCCCTGCAATGTTCCGCCGCGAGAGAATCTCAGGAATTTCACGTATTTCACTCCGAATTCGTAAATTCTCACAAATTTATCTCTTCGGGATAATAACTGCGTGACGTGCACTGACCTCCCGTATGTACCGCCAGTACTGCCAATAGTTGCCATTTGGAAATCCCCACTAGGGATTCTCAAATCTCCCCATAGAATTATGGTTTTTCTCTACGAGATTCCGTTCTTTTTGTGTACGATCACTTTTGAAATACCGGCAAGATAGAAACGGGATAATTTCTACAATATATTATGAGAGAAACATGGAAATACCTTGTTTATGTTAATTTCCGTTAGCACTAGCTTAAAGACTATTAAATTTAGAAAGAACATTATGTCGATATATGAATTTCTTTTAATAAATACTTCAGTATACACTTTTGATAAGGTCTGAAAATTATAGAAAGTATGATAAAAATATGAAACTAATGCACTTTATCATTGTTCCGTATTCACTAATAAAGTAATTTAATACCTATTTCTTAAGCTTAGTTAATACTTCCGTTTCTTGCAGCACATGACGATTTGTGCACATAAATCGGATTTCAGGCTGAATTGAGTTTCGTTTCTACGTTGGATCAATGAAATCATTTAACCAACATGGCGTTGTATGTTGTCGTTTAACAAGTTCCTTGAATACGAAAAAATGTGCAGTTCGCCGACTTAATGACACTAGAATCATTTAATTTCTATCGGTGACTAAAGTCAACGAATCACCATGGATATTCGTGGCATCGAAGTCACCAACCAATTGAGGGTGAACATAATTTTTGTTAATGTAGTAAAAATTGTGACTTTCACATTCATTTTTATAATGAAATATATATATATATATATTGTTATCCTATAATTTATACATATGATTTGGTAATATGGGTCGATTGAACTATCCGATTAAGTGGATAATTTGCGCAAATGACTTAACAATGTTATTTAAAGTATCACGCTCATAAAAAGTTTACATTGAATATTTTATTTTATAGAATACAGTAAATGTATTGGAAAATCTAATGCTTATTATTTTGTTTAATAGAGTGCCATTCGTGCAAAACTTCTCGAGCTTGGTGTTCGGTATGATGAAGAGTTACCAGACTATATTCTGGTAATGGTTGTCAACAAGAAGTCTCGGCAACAGATGCATGAGGATCTGCATCTATTTCTGGAAGACAGCACAACTCCGTTTGTGGAATGGTTACACGATCAAGTTTTAAAAAAGTTACAAAAGGTCACAGTTGCAAAGAAGAAAACCACACGAGAGTTTGTACCGACAGTGGTAGTCAAGCAAGAAGAGGAAAGAAGGAAACGTAAAAGTAGTGCCACGACCTTCCTAGATGATCAAGTTATAAATCCGAACGGAGAAAAGCCTCAAGATAAACTGATAAAGGAAGACAAAATCTCTGAGAAGTCTACCACAAAATCTTCAGCATCTGATCAGAGTTCTGAAGAAAATCAGAGCAAAAATACTGAAAAGAGTATTAAAAACACAAATGCCTCTGATAGCAAATTAGAAAGCACATTGGTAGTAACAAATCGTGATATCAATAAATCTATCTCCATAAAAAAAGCTCCAAATCAGACCAATGAACCAAAGAATTCCTTGAATAATACTGTAAGTATATCAACGGATACTCAAATAAGTTCAAAGGCAGTGAATGTATTTTCTAAATTTGCCAAAAAGGACACTAACATATTGGATAAGAGTAATCATACTGAGAAAACTTTGAAAGCTGCAAGTTCTAAAGATTCAGATGATAATGAAAAGTTGAGTGACGAGGAAGAAGAAGACATTGACGATAATGGTGGAAAGAAACTAAAGTCCAGCGTTAACAAACCAAAAATAACTTCAGTAGTATCTGTCAAAAATCGTCTCGGTATAGTATCTCCTAGAAAAAAGTTTGAAGTTCACAGAGATAGAATGGGTTTCGACACTCGCTATCGCCAGTCTGAAAAACGCGTTGATAATCGCAGAAATAACTTCTCCCGTCAAAGAACCTTTGATAACGATGATGTCTTCCGCAGAAATCGTGAATTCGAAACCCGAGATCGAGATTCCGACAAGGTTAACGACGTTAAAAATCGACTGGGTATGTCCAAGGAAGAAAAATCTAGCAAAACCATAGAGTCAAAGGACAAGAATTCAACATTCAAATTAAAGTTCAATGAGAAATCCACTGTGACTGTCAAGGATCGTTTAGGCGTTGCAGCCAATAACAAAGTTCAAAGAGATCCTACTGCAAAATCTAAGGAAACAGTAGAATCGCAAAGAATCAGTAATGTTATGACTAATAAAAACATAAAAAATAGATTAGGACCTGTGAAGAATAATTTCAAAGCGCTAGACATCAGACGTGTTCACAGAGCAAAGACATCACAGAGCAGTGAGGATGATGACTGTTTGAATATTGTTGGAGAAGATGAACTTGACGATGATGCTCAATCTGTTATAAACGTTGGTCCACTCAAATCACACATAATAGCTGTAAAGCGAACAATGCCTGACAGAACCGAAAGGAAGCGACTAAAACTTCCTGAGAAATTTGATAAGGACATCTCAAGTGACGTTGAGGATGAGAGTAATGACGATGGTAAAATAGCGAGTAAAGTTATTGTTACACCAAGACCTTTAAGGCCATTACCACCAGCACAAAAACGTGCTACTCAATCTTTATTGTTAAGAGCAGTTGCAGAAGCTAATCAATCTGTGGTTAAACAGAAGAATCCAGAGCCTGTGTTATCGGTGAGTATAAAAGGCAGAAGATAAATATATCCGTTACATCATTTATACATATAAAATTACAGTATCGAAGAACATTTTGCAGTAAGAAAGTTATGCAAAGTGTCTTTCAAGTATAAAGTTTGCACCATAGGATTTTATTATTATTGAAGGTTTAGACAAATAAGATACGCAGTGTTTAACAGTCTGAAAAGGCTGATATGAAACGTTATTATTTTTATTACTCTACACTAACGTATGGAATTGTACATTGGAAATAAATGTTTGCTATTGATTGACCAACAAAAAACAAATCGTTTACCTTCACTCATCACTTATCCTTCGCGATATTCAATTACTTAATTATAAATATAGACGTTGCACACTATTTATTTTCTATTTTATGGCTAACAGCGATTGCTTATCTTGCTGGCAAGATATTTATTTTATTAAAACCTTACTTTCGACAGGATAAGAAGCCACTTGTAAAACCTCTCAAGCCAGCCAGTTCGCGAGAAGTAGATCAGAATCTGTTAGTACATTTGAATGCTAGCAAAAGGTTGGTCATGCGGAAAATACGAGTGGATATTAGTAACAAGAATCGCTTTCAAAATCAACACAAGTCTCGTAAGTACAAGTATCAAAAAAAATTGTACAATTATAAATAAGTTTGTACATAATTCAATCATTTTGATTCGGACTATCGAGTAGATCAGACAAGTTCTCAAAAGTAATTTCAACTTTATTTCTTTTACGTTGTAGACTTAGCGCAAGCTGATGCTGATGAACAAAAGGGAGTATTGATGTCTTTATTTCAAAGGAATGACGATAATCAAAAATTTTTAGTTACATTAAATGGGTATAACAATAATATTAGTAAACAAAAGAACCTTTCTGACGATGAGGAACGTTTGGAAATGGAGGTAATAGAAAAGTGCAATTCCTGATTTCGATTTTGTTATGATTGCACTACTATATTATGTTCATTAATATCACAGGTAAACGACGATGATGAATTTACACTTGATACTATACAGACCGATATGTATGTAGAAAGTGAATCGTGTTCCAATACATTACCTTTGACAGACATCGAAGAGGATCTTGATATAAGTGAGGATAAAGGCATCGAAGAGAACAATGAAAATTGTAACATTGAAAATGTGGAAGCTACAGAAGATGTACCGAGGAAACGAAGAAAATTAAGTCCAATAGTATTCAACAGGTCTCGTTCGCCAAGTCCAGCAAAAACAAAACCCGCCACAGTGGCCGCTCCAGCAGCGATTAAAAGTAAAAAAAATTATAATCTTATATAATATAAAATTGTATATTCAATGTTAAACATATAATTATTTCTTCTCGGAACAGATGTGCGTCCTTCCGTAGACGCTACTTTGCCAGGGACAGTTGAGAAATCCAGGGAAAAATGCCGTTACTGGCCTAATTGCACTTTAGGAAGTAAATGTGCGTTTTCTCACCCAGCAGTTCCCTGCAGGTAACGATCCTTTTGTTTTCACAATTGTACAATTTTCATTAAACGCAACGCGTAAAGTTTATGTATTTAATTTTTCTTTCAATTTCAGCGCCTTTCCAGCATGCAAGTTTGGTGACAAATGTGCTTATAAACACCCAAAATGTAAATTTGGATTATCTTGTACGAAATTAGGCTGTGCATTTTCGCATCCTACACAACAGTGCAAGTACCATCCATATTGTACCAAACCAGCCTGTCCGTATTCTCATCCCCCAGCAGTACCAACCCTTCCCATAGAAGCTACAAGTCAGAGAGCCAAATTTACTTGGCGAAGACGCGATTAGAATGTTCAATCATAGGGGTGATGAACACCTATGCAAAAAAAATCTAATATAAAATTCCATATATCGTATCGTTATTGGAAGATGATCGTTTAGTGCGACAACGTTTTATCCAATTATCTTGAGCGAAGTAATGTCGTTTACTCATGTAATCATACCCGCTAAATACTTCACTTGGGTAATTAAAAGTCCCAGTAATTAACGAGCGATCATTTGCAGACGATGAAATTTGCCTACCAATTAAGATCTCGTACCTAATCATGTGAATTGCCATGCGTGCACTTCTAGCATTAACTGAATGTATCGAATGTACCTAGGTGAACAAAGAATTACAAAAATGATACGTAACCTTAGAAAGATGTACGTTTATTAATTACTATTATTAACGGCTGTAAAGGTATTGACTATTTATTATCCGTCATCCAGCAATTTGTAATTATATTCCATTTATGTATTCGACACAAAACTGTTAAAATACGTATGTATGTAACATTAAAGTATGTATATTCCTAGTATTGAGATCTAGCGTTTAGGTATACAATAAGATTTTTCTTTGTTTCAGAACCTTTTTCATTTGCTACCATCAATTAATAAACAAAAAATTCAACTACCTTTCTACAATTTTCTTTTCGGAGTATCTTTTGAAAATTTTTTACCGATTAAGTACAAATAGGCAATAAATCGTTAATAAATTAATAATCACTAACCTATGACGTATGACTTTTTTATTACACCAATAATAACTAACAATTAAAATTATTTTCAGAATACCCAAGAAATACTGGGACGAAGAATGACATAAATGTACCTCAAATGTCAAAAATATATTTTTATTTTCTCCTGCTATCAAATGAACGCTCGTTTTCGATAATTCCATTTAAATTAATTATTTATTTTTGTATATAATTTATACTTAAACGATAAATAGGTATCGCACAAATTGATCTATGTAAGATGCAAGAAAGAGATTGAGCGTCACAAGTTTTGGAATATTATAAGCTTTAATTTTGATCTTCAAAAAATATTTCATGTATTCATATTCTATATAGATAATTTTTGTACCACTTTTGTTTGATCCTAAAAATTTATTTTCATCTCTACTCTTGAAATTATTACGTGCCATGAGTAAAAAGGACGCTTACTCCACCGCCATTTTTGGAGAACAACGCATGACCCTACACCGGATACCGTTCTATGTACCTGAATAAATGGCAACAACGCAAACTTTATTATTCAGCTGTTTCTAGATTGTAAAAATAAGTATTAATGAATATTTTATGCCTTTATAAAATCATGCTAATATGTAATGAGCCAAATGTTAATTTCAAACTTGGATTTATCTAATCTGAATGATTACAGATCTTTATGCTAAAAATACTACATACACTTTATGGGAGATACAAAATACCATGAGAGATAAAACAAAGATTCAGCTTGAAAAAGTAAACAGCATTTTCCAACGACCTATTGTAGAAAAGTTGAGAAAAATAAATTGACTTCTTGTGAGTATCATGTGTCAAAATGAATTCGATTGACACTAGCTTTAAGGCGTCATAAGAGTAACAGGATTTTTGTTGTAACTCTTGCTACAGACTGTACTGGTCTTAATTGTGGGAGCACAGAAAGGATTCGCGGCTGTGACAAAAATATCAAGATTATTATACGTAGATAATCATTGAGCATGTAATTTTGCACTGACACGTTTGTAGCAAACGAATAATTTCGGGTAAAAAGACATTTTTCTATCTTGAACGCAACAAATGGGCTAGCTCCGTTTTAAAGAAATTCAAAGTTGTTTGAGGTACGGCAATAATTCACATGCTGTAGATTATAGGAACTTTTAAGCTTTATTAGTCATTCACTCTGTCTGTGACATGTATTTTCGAAAGCAGTTTGTTTACGTATGATGCCGAAGAAGTGAGTCAGCAACGTCCCATTCTCACAGATGAAGTCTTTCTTAGAGTTTTACGCAAATTTTTGTCAACTACCATCACTTTGTAATTTTATATTGTTTCCTCTGCAGTGTAAAGATTTTTCAACCTCTTGTGATATGCAAAATTAAAATACGTAATACGTACGAGACTAATATGGATAAACTAACTTTTCTCAGGTAGAATTTAATTAGAGCAGAGAATTTAAAAATCGAAGTTATCAAGTATCATTTAATCATTGGACGTTTGAGTTTTTAACAACGTTTTTCCAGGTGAAGCTGAAAATACATAGACACGCGATATTTTTCTCGGGTTAGCTCTATTAGCTTCTTTAGAATTCTTGGCTTCTCTTCCTCTTTACTGATATAATTCATGCAACGCGTTAGAGACTATATTATTTACTTTCAAAGTTCCAAGAGTTGACGAACTTATAAATTCCATCTAGAACGCTCATCTTTCTGAAGTTTTTCTGCGAGGGCCATGGTGACATAGAAAATTCTATTAAAAATGGTGTCTTGGCGTAGAGCACTGTTACACTGGCTATGATTGGTTGTTTTGTACCAGTCAAATACCCCCTCCAATTTGAAAAGGGCGCGTGTCCAATTACCGGCAAGGGTAGCACGCGACAGTTGACTATATATATTTGGGCATTTGGAGAAGAGCATTAATCATTCAGTTCTTGTCCTTGAACGCGTCAACTACAGTTGAAAGAAGTTCTCCTGCAAATCACCAGAAAATGGAGGATCTGCAGGACATCAAAAAGATCGAAGAAGATTACAGTAAGGTACGATTTACAAGATTTTACAACAGTTCAATTTTGTTACTTGAAGAAATCAATTTCAAGAAAGTTTACTTGTCTTCAAACAAACCTCATATTCATCCTGCTGTGCTGTAAGCTTTCTAACGAAATCATAATTTTTCTTCTTTTCTCTCAGAAACGTCTTGATGGAGTAGCCGAACTACCGGAGCTTCAAATGCACATTGATCCGGAAGTTGAGTACAAATCTTTTCAAGAACAGCAAACGTGGGCTCCAATAGACGAAGAGAACAACCAGTGGCTCTCGGTTTACATGCTACTGGCACGTTCCCTAATCACCATTAGCCAAATAAAAGATGGAGTGCCAAACAAAGAGGCCTTGGAAAATGCATGCTTAGGAGAAGCTGAAGAATTCATAATGGAGTCCTTGTATGAAGTCGGCTACGATCCACTATCAGCTGCACGGATATACAGAAAGAAGAATTTACCGAAGACGCTAACTACTTCGTGGTCCGAGGAAGAAATTGTGAGTATACAAATTGGTGGAATAAGATCCTTATTCATCACAGAATTGTATAATCTAATAAAATTCTATACCTTACAGGATCTATTCATTCGTGGGATTGTACGGTACGGAAAGAATTTCCATAAAATCAGAAAAAATCTGTTGCCAGGAAAAGATACGGTGTGTTAAATTTTCAAGGCAATTTGTTTTGACTATATCCATCGAAAGACTCGCGAAGAACGAAAAACTTATTTATCTCCTGTTTTCTTGTCACAGGATAGCATCGTCGAGTATTACTACAAGTGGAAGAAGACGAAGTCTGCCCAAGCTGCTCGTAAACGACGCAATTCTAGGTTTTACAAGGCAAAGCCACGAACTACAGTAAAAACTGAGAAACTAGTTATTAATGCACCTTCTGTCGCTGGAAAAATGGTGACTCGCAGCACTCGTCGCCGAACTATTGCTGGCAAGGAAATTATGCCTGCGATTCTATTGGACGCCGCCAAGAGACCTAGGAGAAATGGGAAATCCCTGCCAGGCGATAGTAACAAATTGGTTGTGGTATCTGACTTAGTAAATAATTTAACAATTTGACTGCTGACACGAACGGTGTTTAAATCTCAGTGATGGGACTGATCGTGTTTAAAAATTGTGATATACGATTCTGTCCATACGCGTTTTTATACGTACTTATTATTAATGCTTTGTACATATGTTATACTATTTGATAATACTTTATTAATTTTATTTAAAAAACAAGCGTTATTCTCTTCCTACTTCCACTTTTCATTATATACTTCATATCTTATGAAATAAAAGACAGTTGGATTTGAACAATTTACAAAAAATATTACCTATGTTTTATATTCATAATTGACTTTCTACGATCTTTGTATAACGAAATAGTGTCCTCCAATAAATTCGGTTTACCTTGAGGGAGCTAGTAATCTATTCTCATAGATATTTTCTGGGCGTTTGAATCACAAGATTTAGGGAATATCGTACATATCGAAGATCATATTTTTGTAGAAATTAGACACAACACTCACCAAGTTATATAGGGCTGTGATAGTTAAATCATGATTTAAATAAAGTGAAGTAAAACGTAGAGCCGTAGCTACGCGTGACAAACTGAAATTACTTATTTCCACAATAACGAATTATACTTCGCGCGTATTAAAACTTCCCTCAGTTTTAACCTATCTTGGTAGGGCCTCGTGCGTAACGATAAATACATTCAGACACGGAATTGAGGATTACCGTGACTCTATCGACAGGATGAATGAGGTTAGTACTGGTGTCATTTAATTGTGAGATAAATATCGTTAGCAGCAAACACAATAAATCTTTTATTTTACACTATACGATTAATTCACCATTAATCCATTGTCTGCGTCAGAGAAGATTTCGTGTGGACAGTCATTTTGTAGGTGAATAGATAGTCACATATACAGAACTAACCTTAATTCTACATTCTTCAAGAAAAATTTCTCATTACTCAAGTCAATTTTTTGATCCGATAAACTCGTGATATCCGATTTTTTGAGTAGATCAAAGTCCCCAGAGAACGCGTGGTAATGAAAATACAATTATTTGACAGACGCCATCATGGCGGCTGTGTAGATCGCAAGAAATGTGCGTCATAACAACTGTTATAAATTCTCGATTTTTTCCAATTCACAACAAACGTGAAAAATTATACGCTAATATATCTGCCGATTATTTTATTAGCGTGAATGATAATTCAAATAGATCTTGAATCGCCTGTGCATGTTTACAATAAACATTAATAGTACTAGCTACTCTTCCTTTCTACTTCCTCTTTCTAAAAGCAGTACAGTCAGCTCGTTAAGTGCTATCGTATAAATTGCTCTGGCCAAACAGGAGGACTTGAAATAATAATTCGTGTACCTTTGGTTTAGCGCAAGTGCAGGGTCGTAATTTTTGACGAGTCCTATTATAATATACCAAGTGCACAATAGTTGGCCGCCCGTTATGTTTCGGGGGATGTTATTATACTGTAACTCGTTTCGCACTTAATGCCTTGTGCATGGCCAGTTACCCCCCTATTCATTTACCCTCGCGTTCCCAACATTTTCTCAGGTACCTCTTCCAACAACCACCTTATTTTTATTATAGTCGATAAGAGAAATAATGTTTCTTCGAACTTTACACGGCAATTATTCGCGTTCTATAATTCTAAACCTTTAGCTTTGTACCTTCGCCAAAGATATTTTGTTTTCTGCTTTTTTCTCTCTATCATACTACATCTATGATTCCGACTGTTCTTCAAAGCTTATATACTTTTTAGGATTCGAGAATGTTTTCCGAAGTGGAGCAGAACACGGAGGTTGTTGTTGCCGCAGAGCACGCCGCCAGAAAAATCTCAAGAACACATATAATGGAATTGCATTCGACTTCGAATGCAATTAATGAATTGTCCAGTGCTAGATGCACCATGATGGCGCAACAGAATGAAGAAGTAACGGTGCATCATGGACCGCATGGGATTCTTTTAAATTGTAGAAGAATAACAGCTATTGGTCAATACTCTATGCCACAGGCAGGATATCTGAATGTACCACAAGCTCTGCTCTCTGGTTCATCATATATAGGACACGCGAATCCCTTAATCGCATTAAATAATCAGTCTCATATAATAAATATGAATATTGAGAGACCTGTTCCTAATAATATTAATGCAGCAAACTTCATGTGCATGAACAATATGGATCTGAGTAACAATCCTGGGTATCTTAATACACAGATAGTCATTATGCCACAATTGATTAACAATCAAATTCGCCAACCACTTTATATATCAAACACGGAAAATGCGATTGCCGCACCAATGATTCAGTCCAGAGAACCAGAGGTTGTTGTACTGTCTGATGATTCTGATGAGAATGGAAAACGTCTGGCATTGCCAAGCGATGGTAATAGCGATAGCAATACTTCCCAAGAGCAAATCTCGCTGCAGAATTCTGTAAAGGATACAGACAATCTTGACAGGAACGCTCGTCGTATCTCTAACACTACGATGGACAGTAATGACGAAAGTAATGGTCTTTCAGAGTTCATTACAATATCAAAGTCAAATAATACTATATCTAAAGAGATCCAAGATGATTCGGAAGACGTGATTCTTAATATCAATGAGAATTTAAGTATTTCAAAATCTAATGATAACATTAGTAATATGCAGACACTGAGTCCGCTCAGTGAATCATCGAATTTATCAAGAGCATCAAAATCAACTAAGTTATCGTCTAGTCCAAGTACTCTTAGTCTAAATCATAATGATTCATTTTTATCAAGAACGTCATGTTCCCAACAGTGTGATAAGGGATTCAGTGAAATGCTAAGCATTGAATCAAACGTAAATTTCAATAAATCCAAGGATAACGTCCTCGCGGAGAAAGAATCGTTTGAAGGTGGGTTTTTCAAAAATCTTGTAATCGAGAGTTTATAATTAATTTGAAAATATATGCGAAGATAATCAATGGAAATTTTCTTGCAGATATTCAAGACTTTAGTTCAAGCGAGGAGAGTAACGATGATCAAAGTTGTGTAGATCTGGAAAGTCAAACTAGCTACACGGTGGACGATACTATGTCCACTGTTGAAAATAAAGTAGCTGATGATCTTGTTGAAATACTTACTGGCTTGGATTCGTCTTCTGAAGAGGATCGTTGGTTAATTCATTCTGAAAAGGTTATGCGTACAATGTCCGAACAGCCGGACTTGACTGAATATAACTTTGATTGTGATAACACATCAGTCTATACTGATAAAAATGAGGAAACAGAAGAAAGAAATTCAGAATCTAAATCAGAGGAGGAAGACGTATTATCTTTAAAAACGTTGAATGTCAGGATGGAACCATCTGAATATAAAAAGGATGCTTGTTACTTCAAAGAATTTTTGAAATTGGATTATATAAGCATCCACAGCCAAGAATCTAAATTGTCACCGCAACAGGAAAATACTTATAGAGATGGCAAACTTGAAGATGGCGACGTGTCTTCGGAAGAAACTAATATGGATTTACGTTTAGATTCTTGTTATCACGGTTTATTTAAACGTAATGTCATGCGTCCGTCGATTTTGAATCCTTCGTATTCTAATCAAACGCTACTTGAAAATGATATACGTACAATGTTTATATCTGTAAAGCGCGAAAGAGATATACGTAGAAAAAGGAATAAAAAGGGGAAAAAAGTCATCCTACGTGCGCCAGCCAATATAATTACTGAAAATAGACTTGATCAAATATTTAGCACAAAAAGTTCTAAACGTACAACAAAGAGCCCTGTGCTTTCTACAGATACAAATAATCTAGTTACACCATTCACTTCTTCGGGTGTAAATCAAAGTACCGCGATTGCAGATAATTCTAATGTCAAGAAACGAACGAGTCAATTACATGAATTGAGAAATCAAAGTAATCCTTATTCACGTTCTAGTAGAAAAAGGAATTCTGTGGAATATAAAATGGAAGATTATCCTGTCAGTCACTCGGCCGATTTTCTTCAATATTCATCGCAGGATGTGCGACGACTGGAGCAAGAAAATCACTCGCAGTCGAAAGGAGCAAACCGTGAAAAGTTGGGACAACGGAAGAGTGACAATTCGAAGGATTCGTTAGCTTCCACTAGACGTTTGAAACATTTGGTGTCTGAAGCAAATTTTTGGCTACAAGACACAACGATTCGTGGAAGAACCAGAAGTCAAAGTCGAAGTAAGCAGAAGGAAGTAAATGAAAAGAAGGATTCGAGGAGAAATAGTCACGATACGATAAGCACGAGGACTGTGGTCGAGGCACCAAAAAATAAAAGTAAACAATCAAAATCCAAAAGTCCGAAGATAAGAAATTCAAGAAGGTCTGATGGCCCAAAGAAGTCTGTTGCGAAAAAAATGAAAAAGTCATAAGTGCAAGATGATGTAGTTGAGAATATTCTAGAAGAATATTCCTTGTTACGTCCAAAAAGTAACACAGTATTCTCTACAAAAAGTATTACAATCACGATTGACTATTCTCTAGTGAAAATCAATCCCACGGTTGCAAAAGAAGCGCTAAAGCGTTTAAACGCTTAAAGAGCAACTAAGATACAAGTAACAAATATATCTTTAAATAATTAAACTAAGAATAATCTATGATTCTCAAAACATTACAAATAATGTGTTCATTATGAAATAATAGTACTTAATATTTTTATAAAATTTTCATTGCAATATCATTTTATTTTCATTAACACTGATTAGTATCTAGTGATAGGGTTACTACAAAAAAATTAATGTTGTATTTACCCTTAAGCTTTGATTCAGCAACTCGCCATGCTTTATACGTAATATATGATATAATAGCTACTTTCTTTTTTGTTTCAAAAGAAATTCTCACGGTTAATTTCACGTAAATAAACGTGCAACATAAAAGACATGTAGAAATAAACGAATCATTTGATTTTATTTTCTTATATATATCTATATATGTTCAACATATTTTACAAGCTTCGTCATAAAGTGAACAGCTTTTATTATAAATGCTTTTTCTTGGTTCTCTCTTCCTGCAAAATTGTATTTCACATTAATAACATAATGCATGCAATCTGTTATCTCCACATGCAATTGATGGAACGGTTATACATACCTGCATTGCAGCATTGAATTTTCAAAAATTGTTCAATTTAAAAATGGAAGTACAAAAAGTATTATAAGCTAAGGAAGAATGAGCCGAGACTCATAAAGAAATGATAATATTGCTTTATTTCGTTTCGTTACATCTAATTCTTAAAATTCGTCGAGCTTAAACTTTCATTACGACGAATCGTACTATAATTATCCTTAATAATACTCTTTGGTTGAGACAATTGTCTTTTCGAATTGTCTTCCTCGCGTTACATATCTCTAAGGGACACATTGTACGTAAACCGAAAAGGAGTGCCTTGGGGAAATTGTACCTTTGATTTAATTTTTCAATAAATTATATTCTTGTAAATTTCGTATCTTTTTTTTACACTACGTTCGTCTTTTTTCAAACATTAATTATTCATAATGATTCACAGTGATCGTAGCTCGACTTGATTTGATTAAAGTAGGGTTTAGGAAAATACAGATTTAACGAGTGGCAATTTTTTTAAAAAATCTTGAAATTACGTCCGATATTCCCTGTTCGATAATAATACGTTGCAGAATATAAATTGACATATTTTAAAAATATTAATATCTGATGAACGTCAATAGTGCTGTTCTTTCGTTACATCATGCTAATTGAATAAAACAATTTTACATTGTTATCAATGGCGCGTAATAATCGTGTGAACAATGGAGAGGCCATTACACATTTTCCGTCGAACGAGAATTTTCGAAAATTACTAAAAGCCTTTGTGGCACATTTCCATCCATGCACACTGAGCACGAGCATTGATAAATTGTCCCGCAAATTTTGAAACTCAATTCTTGACAGTTAAAAATATTTTTAAAAAATGAGTTTCCTGCGCAATCGCCGTTAACTGAAGATCAATCAATATCTTTTTGCGCAGAGTTACGTAGAAAAATTGAGAAGCATCGTAGATTGTGTTTAAATAAATAATTTATCAAAAAAATACAGAAAATGTACAGCGGCACCTCGAGAGAAGCTCCTTAACATTTTCTATTTGTCTTTTAAAACCGAATAGTTGTCAGAAGTAATTATCACGGTAAAGGATGCACGGATATCGAACGTACAGGGAGAAAAATAAATTAAAAACAAAGGTGGAAGAATCCTTTAAGAAAAAAGATCTTTAGACTAGAGGTTCAAGTTCAGCAGTCATTATCGTGCTCATGCACGAGAAACGTATCTCTATAGAGAGAACTTGGTGTACGGTGCATCATTGTGACGTATGAACTTCCTGAAGCAGGAGTAGCAGCAGGATTAGGTGTTGGAGTGAGCAGTGGTGTGCCCTGAAGACTGATAGCCAACGGTAGTGCACCAGGGGTGCATAATCCCATCGCACCCCGTCCGCTCTCGGTGACGGAGCGATATCTTGGAGGTCTGGTTGACCTGAAAAAGTTTTATTACAGGTTATAATTAACCGCGAGTCATCCCTGAAAATACCTGCGACCCTAGCAGCCAATCTCAGAAGGCTTAAAAGTGCATGTGACGTCAAAGTCTACAGTAAGTTAAAGCTTTTACCTGGAGCATCTGCACTTGAGCAGACGTATGAAAGCCGCCCTAAAGGTTCTATTGAAGACTGTATAGATCACTGGATTGATCGTGGACGAGACGTATCCCAGCCAGAGACACGTATCCACTACGTGTCCCGATACAGAGCAGCGTGGACACGCAGCGAAGATGATATTCAGTATGAAGAATGGCGCCCAGCAGAGGACAAAAGTAAAGAACACCAATCCCAGGACTTTGCTGGCCTTTTGTTCGGTAGCCACAGCATTAGCCGCGAGTGATCTTCTTTTCGTTCTCCCGGCCAGGAACCTGAACATTCAATTTAACAAGTAATTCTTATCTCGATTTCCCACCTCCACTGCTAACCGAGCAATATACCGAAAGCTTGCTGGAAGATTGAGGTTATACCTCTCAATTCTGTTATCGTGCTTCTATTATTTCGAAGATAGAATGTCGTAAAGTTCCTGGCAGTTGCATAATGTCGATTCACGAAAGCGTGCTAGTTTATTATCCCAGCTCACTGTTCGGGACGAGCAACGAGTCTCAGGAAAGTAGTTCATCAAGGTTATGTTCGCTCACCGGGACTCGTTCAATTTCGGTTACATGATTCTCGTCAACCGACATATTTAACTCTAAGCTTGGAATAACTGCGACCTGGTGAGATAATTCTCGAGAAAGTAGGATCCAGATATATTCAAGGTACTAACTCGCATTTGGCTTGTTATACTGAAGCTATACTAGGCACACTGTAACTTTAGTAAATTGAATTAGTAAATCTAGCCAACCAAAGCGACAAAACTGTTTCCGCGGATTTTCATTACACGAAAAACTTTGTTAGCTTCGTCGTCGATAACATTCGCGCTGTCGATTTATCAGTCGTCGGTATTAGCAATTAGAAGGCGACCTGGCGTGTGACAAATGAATCTAAAGGAATAACAAGAAGAGTAAGAGAAAAGAAAAAAGATAAAATTCCTAAATATATCATATCCATTATCTATATCCTCGCGCTGGTGCACAAAATTCACTTTCAAAAAGGAAGTCAACTACCCCATAATTTTAACCTTGGCCCAAAATCCTCCTCTACTCATTTCCTCAGTGACTCACGTAAAGTATGTGCATGGCCATTCATTCTGGTAGCTTGCGAAATTGCAAAATACGCGTCAGAACAAATTTACATGTACCCTGGCTGGCGCTCAATATATCTGTCATAGCAAGGTTATGCCGTTAATATAATGATAAGTGCCATCGGGGATGAAAATAGGGATTCAAGTTGCACGACCTTTTATCTCTTCCATTTGTTATTTCGTCCAGGAGTAATAAAACGCGTGAGTTCGCACGATACCTATAGTGATATTACGTGTAAGATTTCTTCTTTTTTTATTTCTTAGCGTCCTCAAGGATTTTTGCTTTCCACGAACTGCAAGGTAAATACAATTGTTCTTATCGCAACATTACATTACGGTTTCTTTTCTTTAAGTTTTTTTTATCTCTATTCTTCTTTCCTTTAGTGAAACATTTTTCTACCCCCTGAGTGCTACGCCTATGGGGAGCACTAAAGGAATAACCACAAGCCCTGCATGGAAACTGTAATCTTTGTCCTTTCCTCGGTTCTCGTTAGACAACCAAGATGGAAAAATATGTTCTACTATCAAACAGCTGCTCTACTATACGTAATACACGACACAATAAACATATTCGATGCCATTGCGACTTTACGACGGGCAGTTCCGCCTGCATTGGATATGTAATATTTTTATAGGTTATCCGACTTCTACCATTCCTGTACGTACATTGTGCATTATTGGTGGGATTAAATAAAGGAATATACGTGGACGTCAATAAAGTGCAGAAAGAACGCATCACGTTACTCGTGTATCTTTGATTATCGTTCAGGCTGGTCTATGCTTCAGGATAAAAAAGATTTTATTGATACCCATTAACTTGGAGTATTGTCTAAGGATTACTGCGTGGAATCTCACGGGATTCAAGATTAACCAATAGGTTGAGAAACACTTGTAAACACGTACGCCTAACACTTTTCCCTTTCAGGGTGTCTCTTTTAGCTTAGGCTAATAAACAATAATACCGTTAATTCCTACCTGAGGTTAAGCGTTGTCGGTGTGACGTTCAGCTGGAGCTTAAGAGACCTCAGCGTGAAATTTCGTGTTTCCCGGGCAATGTTTTCAGGAGTTTGAGTCCCTTGGTCAACTTTCCCATTCGTCCTCGTAACCGCTGCACTAGTTCGTTCCGGATTTCCGGCACCATTCACCGCAAAGCTTAGCTGTGGCTGAGACACACTCATCCTCATACTCGTACCCCTGTGGTTGGAAGGTTGAATATCATTTAGTAAAAATTGTATAATTCTCTAAAATATCACATGAGGCATCAAGTTCTATCAGTCGTTCTCTAACAAAACCCCCAGGTAAGATTTTCACTTTATTCGTTTAAATTGTTCACCTTCCTTCTTCGAACAGAGTATAATCAGCCGATTAGAATTTCAATGATAATACCAAACAGCAATTCTTACCCCAATGACCTATACTCGTTTTTATTTGTTCTCAGATCAATTCTCAGGTGTAATATTTTACACGAGTCCTGTAATTTACCTGCTGCTCGCTGAATTGCTTCCAGAAGTTCTCCATAAATGTCGCGTGGACAAGGTCGAAGCTCTGGATGACCTCGACGGGGTAGTCGACGTTTTGGCTGCCGCAAAGCGACCCCCCAGTCTGCGAAACTGGTCGCTCTCAGGATGTTCCGCGACGAAACGTGCTTTCTTCCTCAAGAGCTGCACCGTGAGTACATAGGTCGCCACCATGACGATCATGGGTATGTAGAAGGCGACTAGAGACCCGAAGACGAAGAACGCCCTGTTGTTAATCACGCAGAGACCTGGTTCCGGCATGATGTTCAGGGGGTTGATTAAACCTGCAAATAAATTTGACTTGTATATTATTCATTCTAGAAAGGGCCCACGAAATACATTCATCTCGATACCCAGTCTGGTTCTTCATTTGCACCACCAGAGGGTGCGAAATGCTATAAATAGTCTTCCACGGGAAACTGTAATCACATCGTGGGAGGAAGAAGAGAAAGTACACAGAAGTTCGTCTTTATGGAGATTATGGCATCGGTACTGAATGCTGTTTACAGTGCCTACAGCAGTTATGCCTGTCAGTAATGAGGTTCCTGTATGGATGATTAAAACAGGAGGAATTCATCAATAGGTATTACCGAATAATGGAAATTTCAGAGATTATCATGTTTACGAGTGTAAGGAAGTATACGATGTGGTTAAATATATCAGTTGGCTTATGTTATTGTAGGAGAGGACGATAATCCTCTTAACGAACGTAGACAAGCGCCCCTAGCGGTGAAAGGAGTAAGCGCTGGAGAATTCATATGGGAATATATTGAAGGAGAAACATTGAAAATTATTAAGTGATACAACCCATATGTAAGGGGTGTCCCAGTTTAAACTTTGTCACATGATATTCCCATTTACGTGACACGTGCTCGGTGCTGAAAAAGTTCAGTCTGGAGGCCGAAGTCGACTGAAAAATTGTCGTGTAGCTTTTTGAAATTCTTCAATGCAATTTTTTTCGATGCGCTCGGTACGTCTTTTGTAGATTATATAAAAAATGAAGGCGAGTCGGGGGATTATCTGGGGAGGATCAATAACCGATTAACTTTTTGTTAAGCTCAACGTCGATCACCAGCCGGAGAAAAAGTGAAGAAAACATTTCAACGTACAACGCCAACCTTATCCATCATCGACGAGTGGAATCTGAAAAGAATTTTTCGAAATTCTTATACTCGAACATCGGGAAGACTATTTTGAAAAAGAAGCATAAAATTTCTCTCCACCGAGATCAAAGCTGCTGATGGCTCATTGTGCTGTGTGTGGAAGGTAGAAAGTTCAAAGTGCACTGCAGCTAAGAATGTGCACAGCCCTTTCAGCCGCCATTGAACTACAGTTTAGCAAGAAAGAGTAAGGTAGTTACAGCTGGCTATGAACCTCTGGCGTATAAAAGCTACACTTTGCGATTACTGCTTCAGTTTTGTACCTCAAGACCCTTTAGCTCATAGTTGCACTTCCCAAAGGCTGTGAGGCTGGAAAAAAAGGCGTAGGACTACGTCATTACGGAGTTTTACACTCTCTGATGGTAGTCCACTAGACTGCAAGGGTGCAATTACTCCTGGGACTGTTGAAACGAATTTAAAAAGCAATCCAGTCAGAATGTGACTTCTGCTTGAATATTCAGTCTCCTCAACACTTTTCTTCTCTCTTCGACATTCCTCCCATGGTTATATCTTGGCAGTGAGAATCTTTGAGTCAATACTGGATCAGCACGTTACAAGAGTTGCTCATTATTTCTTGGCCACAGTTGATAGAAGCTCCAGGATGGTTCAAACCGCAAGTACAGGACGACCTAAAATGTCATTCAAGTATTATCAGTCAACTTACCTAATACTGTTATAGAACTGGAAACCAGCATAGCCAGCAGCCACACTGCTGCAATTTTGAAGCCGACCAGTCGCTTCGTGGAGATATGCCTTGTGTGTAGTGGATTCCGAATGCCCAGATAACGTCCAAGGGAAATGAAACACATGTGCATTATACTTGCAGAACATGCAAGTACGTCACAGGTTACATATATGTTGCACCAAACCACACCGAATGGCCAGTAGCCTGAAAAATATAATTAAAAATACTCAAATCAAAATATATCAGGAGAAAGAAGACCAATTCAGCTACATCATAACCAACTTATGGAATTCCTATATAGTTGCTAATCCAAACTGGGAAATTATTATTACATTGGTAAACCCTATCAAAGGACTGCACAGGGAAACTTCATTTTCCTTGGCATGATACGTCACTTTATAGGGACTTTATATAGCGGAAGCTGATCATCTTGAACAATGGAAAGTAGTTCGGATACTCGTCTTCGTTTAATGGGTGTTCAATAACTCCAGAGCTTTATAAACTTTCAGTCTTTTGATTGTGATGAACGGTAGTAAATTATCTTCTAGAAATTACGTCAAGTATAATGATCAATAATGTTTAAAATTTTTGATTGTTCTTACATTAATCCACTATCCATCGATCCGTTGATAATTTTATAATCAACTATTTTCCTAATCACAAGTTATGTAATGTCTTTTAAACTAAATGTTAATAGGGTGAATAAAATGGATGCTTGTGATAATGAATTTCGCAATAAACGAACAATTCGAACGCCATAGACCCTCATTAACATTTAACCTCTGCGTTCACAGGTCAGGTAGGAATGTATGAGGAATTTCATATCTGATTCGTGGGTAATAATTATCGGGCTGTAACGTGACGTAGTAATTTCATTTGAAGGAGGGTATCGCTTTGGAACAACAAAGCTATATACATATGCACATACAATGATAGGAAGCAAGTCTAACGCTTTATTGGATAATTTAATCGTAGAAAGGCATCGAAGCCTGAATAGCCTAGGGGGTTTCCACTATCACGAAATATCAGAAGGTAGCTGATAAAGGGGTAGTTAGACGTGTCAAGGTCAACGTAAATCCTTAAACGTCTTTAAATTTAACATATAATAATACGATTAATTCGAAAATCAATAAATTTACATAAATTATTGGCAATTTAGTTTTTAATCGATTGTATCGATATTTAGCAGATACATATTTAATATTGTTTCGATTACCGTGTAAATAGTTGCTCTACACTGTCGGACAGCCAGGTAGCCGTGTGCTTTTTTGCACAAACTCAATTTCGCACTGGCAAAACTTTGTTAGGCAAAAGCTCGAAGAAACTTTAAAATAGATTTTCGACATTAAATCTATTCTCTGAAAAGTTTTTGACCGCTCGGTTAATTATCGTGACACTCGCCCTGAGCGCAGCTCCGTTGTACGGGACGCTCGTTTAATGACGTATTTTTATTGTGTTATCGATTTTTCGTAATCTAGTCAAAATGCACGTTTACCATGAAAACGTGATATAATAAACTGGGTATCTACCTGATAGTGTACTCTCGTCACGCGCAATTGACTTTTCGTGGAAAATTTGCACTGTGTATAAAGCACGTCTCTCTTTTTCACGAAATTTTTTCAATTTTCTGCTTTAGAATAAAAAAAATCCAAAGTGAATCATCAGCATTTACTACATTTAACAGCCACGTTTATCTGTTATCTATTGTTATCGCGAACGAATTTTTCAGGCATTACAAAAACCTGCATACTTAAGTTGGAATCGTGCCAGAGTATACTCTGAAAGTGTACGTTATACAGATAGACTGAGCTTCGCAACCCATACGGTAGTATATGAAGGTTGGGTCGTAAGTGACGTCACAGGTCAAGTTCACTGCTAAAGGAAAAGCATTTTGGGATTTACAAGCTTCTTTTTTTTTCATTCAACATTTTCGGGTCGTGAATCAGCGGGAGGGTCAGCCCCTTTAGATTGGTCCGTTTATCTTCATTCGGATATGTATGAAGCGTTCGACAAATCCTGTTCCATCTTCTGAAACGATGATCCGGTATACGTGGTGGTTCAGATATAAAATATATATACATATGCTTATATACCCGTATGTGGATATAGTATCAGCATATAGTATCTGCGTAAACATAACGAGAATGAAAAAGTCTATCTGTACACATAAATATATATAAACTTTGTGATTCGATAAACCAACCCCATGAGAAATCAGCTCGTCGGGTTGTCGGAAATATACGAACTTTTATTTTGACACGTTCGTACAAACGAGTTTTTTAAAGTGGACTGCCATCAGCCATTTTATATTCCCATTCGTCCTTCTACTCTGTATCTCCTCGTGAAATCCTATTTTTGAATATTTTACTTGGTCACCTATCCGTCACCAGTGAAATAACCAACGTCCAACCTAACCTCTTTCTTAGATAGTGGTTGTATTATTTTTTTAACCTTTTGCCATCTCTCTTTATCTTTCATATACAGAACTGTTGTTCTTATTTCCTAATCTTTCAGCGTGGATACATCCCTGCGTATGTCTTATCCAAAGAAGTTTCAAGGTGCAGTATTTTCAGCTGGCTGAGACACGTGTGCTTTATCGTGTTTCCTTAAGTTGCCTTTGTAGCACGTAGCTCGTGGATTTTCATTTTGAATTTACATATTTTCCTGACAGTGGTTTATCCTCTATGCTAAAAAACCTTGAAAATGCACCTTTGAATTCTTGAACTTTCACAAATTATTCTCCAGGTGTACTCACCGATCCTCACTAATATCCATAATACTTAGGTACAAGTGTCACTCTATCTACAATTCATTGATTCGATTATACAATTATAATGGATAAATTACAGCGATTCCCTTAATAGTTCAAGCTGATCTTAAGAGCTTTCTTGGAATCTGACCTAATTAAGCTCCATCCTTTTAAGGGCACTGAGAGACTAATAAACAGGTCCAATCCTATCTTCCCTTAATGGCAGAATTCTTGTACACGTAGCATAGATATACTAAACTGTGTATTCAAATCCTGATAAAAAGAAAATTGTTTAATTCAGGTACATAAATTTCAAAAACTACGTGAATTATTACCGTAACCTTTTACCTGTTTAGTCGAACTAATTTATCTCTCACAATTGCATTCTGATTTTAAATTACGCTACTGTAGGTAACAGTTCTATCCAAATAGTTTGTCATTGTTGTCACGAGATGGCGCAGCCGTCACGACGTTCTCGCCTGTTCCGAATCTCTGCCTTCGTCAGAGACCGCAGAGACACAAGGTCCAGGATAACCTTTGCATGAGGATCATTTTGACACATGGACCTGCAAGCTGTATGGGCGTAATATCCCTTTACCTTATATCCACACCAAGCCTTCCTGACCACATCGATTACAGCCGAGTTGATCATAGCTCTGCCTACTTGAGATTCCTTGCACGTTGCTAAACTTCCATTTAAGTTTCCTTTGACGTTATCAGATTTATATATACACACAGAGACACTTGTCAGTTAAATGAGAAAATCATTGAACATGAATATTACAACTGTACGGTTGTCCCTTCGATTCCAAATGCCAGTCGAGGTAAAGAGGTTAGAATTTCACTTCGGCTGACTTGTGTTTACATTGTGAAAAACTTGGTTAACACTTTTCATCTAAATTTTTATTATATCATATAAGACTTGATAACGTTAATGACTGCTGGACTATATTCGATAAAAGTTGACTATTTTTGTCAGGCTGATCACGCGCGAAAGTTTAAATTGCAAAGATCACAAAGTATACTTTTCCATGTGTTAAACAGACTGGCATACAAAGTGGTGGAACAGTGAGAGCTCAAAGTGAATTTGAAAGCTTTTTTTTTCAAAGGAATAAATACCAATTTTCGACATCTATGGACACCCCAAAAATAACTACTTAAATGTCAGTTTCTTTGATTCTTCAAACGCACCAGAGGTTATGGCTACTTCAAAGACTGTCTAGGTATAGTATCCACTTGTCGAGACTGTTGCTCACGGTATGTTGAGGAGTAAAGAAAAGAAATCAGTGAATAACTTCGCAAAAAGTTGGTGGGGGGAAGAAAAAAATATAGAAGTTATACCTCTTCTTCTGGAGCTTCTCGAAGTTTTAGGGGTTAAGTGAGTGATGTAAAAAAGTTGAAGGGTAAAAAGTTTACTAAGTGGTACTTGAAGCAGGTACTTTAAGTCATCTTGTAGCATCCATGTGTCACATACGCGTATATATATATAGTGGTGTATCAGACAGGTATAACCAATCTTGATTTCTTTTTCCAGATAAAAGATGACGCGTCCATATGAACGTCGACGCAGCATCCTTTTATTTTACTTGACTTCTCTACCTGGTGTATTTTAGCAACGCAGGCATTCGTAGAAATATGGGACACAAAATGGCAGCCACTCCTTACAACTAGAAGCAGAAGATACTTTTTTTCCCTCTTGAACCGAGCGGTTGATTTATGAAAACATCACTACGGTAAGCAATCAAGCCCATCGATTATGGCCGTCATTAATCGTCATTAGTCAGTGTCGTATCTAGCTCGAGTTCCCTCTCGATGAAAACGACGCTTTTTTCATTTCTTAAGAACCCCTTTAGTTACTGTACTGTAAGTGACTATGGTATACTGTATTATCTTATACGAGGGTAGGCTGAAAAGTAATGCACACATGCTTGTAGAACGCGAACGAAAAGAAATAGCGAGATCGGATACAAAGTAAATTAAAGTTCAATTCTTAAGCTTGAAAATCATCTATTTATTTTTCAACATAGTCACCGTTAAGACTAATACATTTCTCCCAATGTGTGATAAGTTTTTTCATTCCGTCACTGAAAAATTTTTCCGACTTTTCTCGAATCCAGGACTTGATTGTTGCTTTCACCTCATCGTCCGAGGTGTAATGATTACCCTTGAGGTCTCTCTTGAGTAGAGGAAAAAAATAAAAATCGCAAGGCGCAAGATCGGGGGAATAAGGAGGGCGTGGAATCGGTTTAAACTTCAGCCTTCTCATTGCCTCTGCCGTTGCGCGCGAGGTGTGTGGACAGATTTTACGGTATCCCAATTGCTGAATAATAACGCCAACACGTTCCTTGGATATTCTAACTTCGTTTGCGATACGCTGTTGAGTGATTCGCCGGTTATTTTGAATCAAATCATCGACGAGTTTGCGATGCTTATCATCTGTGGCAGTGATTGGACGTCTGCTGCGTGTTTCATCAACAATGATGGCTTTCCCGGGCTCGCATTCACGAAATCTTATTACCCATCGATTGACAGTAGATCTATCAACAGCATCGTCACCATAAACACCCTTTAAACGACGATGAATTTCAGTAGGAATCACTTTTTTAGCAGTTAAAAATTCAATAACAGCACGCTGTTTAACTTTTGTTGACATAGCACTAGAACACGTCTCCATATTTACGCTGCTCAAAATACAATGTATGGACGCAAGGATTTCAAACTGCACGTGCGTGTAAAAGAAGAATTGTTCTTACGAATGCCACCAGGCGCGATTCTGTAGCTCATTCCTTTCACATTTTACAAACATGTGTGCATTACTTTTCAGCCTACCCTCGTACTACGCACAGTGAAATTCCTCAGAATTAAAATTTTTTTTTTCAGTTTATGGAAGGTCAAGTTGGCACAACTGAAGATTGTCACTGTTAACACATGTAGTAGGAGGGAAACTGCCACGGCCGTTCTTAGTACGTGATACGTATTTCGCTTGACTTACATGTCTCTGCATTAAGTTATGAGAGAGTCCACTGTGTATCTATAGATTCCACCATCTTCTCACGTCTTCGTGAAAAATACATTCACCACCGTATCGCATTTTATCGCATCGTCCACATTCGGACGCGCGACATGCATAATTCAGTTTCAGGAACTGGCAGTGGGGGGTCGGTGCTCCAAAAACAAAAAATTACACAATTCCTCAAATAATTTCACTTATGAATATGATACAGAAGAGTATTCGCGCTATTCCATGTCCCGTTTCTCTAATTCCCTAACGTGTAAGGGATACTGAGCCGCAATAGGGGTTACACCAGACAGGTGAAATTGAGGCTGTAAATCCAAACCGATTCAAGTTCAGCTCCCTCTGCGTTTTACGTGTATCTGAGTAAACACGGGTTGAATTTATGCGAATTCAACCAACATGACTACAGTGAACTTAGGTAGCTTTTTGTTAAATGGGCTGCACCTCAGGGATAATTGTGTATACTGACATTTGAGAGAACATTTATATGGACCATCGATTATTTTTGAAACTCCTGTAGTTATTTATATTAATAGATAAATATATCTGTACCATATGAGTTATGCTGAACTCAGGCACCACCTATATTTACGGTTAAAATAAAACGGAGGTGTCCTTTTTCTTTTCAAGATTCGACAACACACCGTATCCACTTCTTCCGGCCTTTCAAGAGATTATATCCGGAATAAGATGTGCCCATCTTGTACGAGAGATTGATGGACGTCGCAGGGAGAATTTCCAGGGGATAAATCTAGAATTGTTTAACGTTGCCAATTTTATATTCCCCAGCTGCCACGTAACGACACAATTAATTATACATTCCAAGTGTTCAATCTCATCCAAAGAATGCTTTTTTCTTTTCCTTTGTCTCATCCATTGGGAGCCACGAAATTTAATCCTGACTGATTTCGATTTTTCTTTTCCTTTACAGTCCAAGTTAACTGCAGTCCAATCCCCAAGGACTTTACGACGGCAACAAAGAGGTTGATAGCCAGAGACTGTAGGAAAGATTTTCCATCAGGAGCCAATTAGTAGCAGCTACCGAGGGTTCTTGATTGGTGAACTCTTCAAGAGTCCATCGAAGATACTCCAGTTTACTTGAATGCCAAAAGAAGTGGAGGGACGAGGACAAAACTTCTTTTTTGTCGGACGTACCTCTTGCTCCAGTTAACAAACTCAAGTGACAATTCGAATGAAGAGGACCAAGTTGCGTTTTAAGTTTAATTTACTAAATCCCAAGATGACTTGAGTCGCATTGGGAGGTATTAAACCGTTTCCGGTTGGCTCGTTGAACCATCTCCAAGTTTAATGTCTATCTTGTGGTAGAGATGAGGAATTTTATCTTTTTCTTCTTTTTTCAGCTTCAACAAATTGTGCAGTGTCAACGACTGGACCCACTACCTTAGGTGTGTGTATGTATACTGATACAGTCATATCCAAAAGTCCAAGAAAATCCTTTAACAGAATACTTACTCGGACAAAATGAAGTCTCACTCTACTACAAGAAGGGTAGTTTTTCTCCCTTGACACCTCTATCTCTTCCAAAAACTCCTTTCTCCCATCTAGGGCCATTTTACGATCAGCGAATGGATTTTCAAAATAAAAATACTAACTGGATTTCGAGGAATTTTTGATTAATTCCCAAAACGACCTGACCGAAGTTAATTAAACTTTTTTAATTAATGCTTCTTTTTCAAACGTAACTCCATGCCATAATAATACGGTATCTATCGATTATTAATTTGCAAAAGCTGTTATATATACCGCAAGATTCTAGTATTCGCAACTGCAGCAAAATGTCAGACGCAATTGGTCCGAGGGCTTATATAAGCGCAATACAATGCATTTCCAAAGTGCAATCGTATATGAAATTTAATTAGAGCATCAGCTAAATTGAAAGTTATTGGATTCCTGGTCAAACTTATACAGTACACGCGAAATCTTAATGAGAATGTGGGTTATCTGCTGAGATGTTAAAGGCAGACTGATTTTATATAATTTGAATAAAATTATAAAGTTATGAATGCAGTAGCACAATTTAAAAGTCACTGATGCAATTAACTATGCGTCGCACTAATTACATTTTCTCTGTATACTCTGGGTACGTTATTCTTGAATTTTGAGTATAACAACGATTAGTCCGAAAGGGTCTAATTTAATTAATTTTCCATGAGTTCAATTTAGGCTCAGGTCCGGAATCCTGAATTTGCATATATTCGCATAAACGTACAAGGTTTCCTGTTGTGTAAATACATAACTTGTACTACGGTACACAGGCACAAGATTGTACAGTGTTATCAGCACAGGCTCAGCAAACAGTCGAAATTATTATTAACAACGGTTGGGCAATGCTTCATTAATTAATAAAATTAAAGAAGACGATTGGTCGACAAAATTTGCCAATTAAATTTCACCTGCCATTTGTCTGTCCTTTTTGATTTCTCAATGTTGGAATAGTATATTACACTACAAGGGCAGAAAACTGAGCTTTCGGCACTGCTCGATGAATGCCCGAGGCGAAGCCGAGGGCCTTCTATCGAGCAGTTCCGGGTGCTCAGTTTACTGCCCATGTGATGTATACTATTTTTCTTTATACCATGGTCGAAAATACAGGATCGATGCATCAATTTCAGTGCAGAAAGCCTTAGATTTTTGCTGTGTAGCTATTGGAGACCCCTATCGGAGAATTGCAAACTTTGTTTTGTTTCTCTGTCTCTCTCTTTCTCTCAGTCAGTACGTTCTCTCTACCCAAAAATAAACGACTATCGGAGCACAGCAAGAATCCAAGGCTTTCTGCACTGAAATCGATGCGTCAATCATGTACTTTCGACCATGGTATAAAGAAAAATATATTAGACGCATGTTGTACGATCTTATAAAAATTTCTTTCAGTGCTCTTCAGTGAATTCGCATGCGGAAGGGTCAGCTTATCGTAAAGGGAAGATTCTCCATAAGACCTTAAAGCGCTTACTTATCTATTCAAATAAATTCGGCAACTTCTAAGCGAAGCATCAATTCGCATGGCAAAGTAATGATTCGTGAAATTCGATATACGATCCACGTTCGTTATTCAACCGATAAGAAAAGCAACGACGACTTTCAACGGTATCGAAATTTTTATCGCACTGAAATTGCAATTCCAGTTAAGCTCGCATTCGATGAAATTAGCCAGATTCACTTGAAATTCCTTTGCGAGCTTTATCCCCGACGGGTCTTCAGCAGGCGATATCGGTTTGCCGTTATCCAAGGAATTTCCAGGAGTGCTGCAGTCCATCGAAAAGCGACAAGGACGCAAATCAGCATTTCACTCGGTTGACAAAGTTTAACCAGGAACTTTGTGCCGTCCAGTAGAATTCAGTGTCTGCGAGGAAACTCGTAGGTCGGCTGGGCCACGTCGATTCATTGACGAGAATCAATGAAAATTCTTGAGCGGGTCAAAGTTGAACTGTGAAATGCAATATAAAATTATTAGTCAACAAAATGAAGGAAGTCCATTCGCGGGAGCAAGATTCGAATAATCTTAAAGATATAAAATATAATTTAACATGCATGAATTTATCGTGAATTTTTTATTATACGTACCGACTGAAGTTGGCTCTGTATCAAAAATCACATTCATGTGCCACCTGGTAACTTGGATCCAAAAACAAAATGGCCAATCCTCTCGTGTTGAGGTGAACGAGATTCTTCGGCGATCCTCGTGAATTTGTCCTAACCTATGTAGTGACAATATCAACACAACAGTATACCGACTGAAGTTGGCTCTGTATCAAAAATCATATTCGGGTACCACCTGGTAACTTGTATCCAAAAACAAAATGGCCAATCCTCTCGTGTTAAGGTGAACGAGATTCTTCGGTGATCCTCATGAAATTGTCGTAACCTATTTAGTGACAGTGTCAACACAACAGTATCCAGTGAGATAAAGGATCCTGAATACAAAGTCGTATTCTCGAGGCGTGCTTCGATCTGTCGTAAGAGTCGAAAAAGAAGAAGAAGAGTCCTCAGCGTTAGTCCTTAACGTTTCCAGGGTAAAACCGGCTCTTCGATGTCCTTTCGCTATCAGCCACGGAGTGATACTCTACGCGGATGGAATAATAATTGAACTGGCACGTGAAATAGGTGAAAAAAATAAAAAAGTCGAGCCTGGCAGTACAGTTCTGGGTTTAACCTCAAAACCAAGTGTGAACATCCTCGCAGTAAGATCCCACGAAAGAGCCAAAGATCCTGACCCTGCTTTTAGCAGTTTTTTTATTCAAAAGAAAATGGAGTATATTTTCGAAAAAAAAAAAATGGCTACCGGATTTCCGACGACAACAAAAGGATGGGAAAAAAAGCTCAACGACCAATGAATCCGAACGGATGTTTGATCTTGAAGGTTGGCACTGAAAGCAAGATGGCGGAAAGGGAAGTGCTTGTATATATCTAGACGGCGTCATTAAGTAGGAGGGGCTGCCCGATTAGTGAAAAGTTCAATTTTCTTCATGAGCTTTTACTCAAAGTTTTTTCCTCTTTCTTCTCTCTCCCACTCCCTTCGGCCACGTCCTTTCTTCTCCCTTTTTCGGCCGTCTATTAGACGCTACCGGGGAAGGTCTTATCGTGGCCGTAAAGGCGTGGGTCATCAGTCGCGAAAAATGGTAATTAGTCCGCTCGGATATTTCAGCTCCAGGGAATCTCTCCGAGTTGAATTAAAGCTTCGTGGACGATACGAAAGGCTACTTTGACTCCGATGCTTCAGGTATGAGGAGGCTGTGATTCGATTCGGTGACTGAATTACTGAAATAAAAAAAATAATAATTGAAAAGAGAATCAACGACTGGATCACGTTATCGAGTGAATCTTCCTAACGCCATCTTCTACCTTTATCTCGGATAGCTGTACGCTCTTTGCGAAGAGCTGAAACTGCCAGTCGAGGTAAATCGACTAGACAGGAGTATAATAAAAGGAAATAAGCAAAGAAATCACAGAATGAGTATCAGGCGGGAGAACCAATCGCTTGAAGTTCTCGAGTAATGCAGACTTTGCCATGTAATCTGTCCGGCGCTAACTTCAAACCATACCCGAAGTCAACCCCGAATGGCTTGTATCAGTACGAAATTTTTCGTCTGATTTGACAACCGTGTAAAATTTTTTTCCCTATTTTTCAAAAATCCAAATTCCTTCTCCCACCCAAATTATATTTATCCTGCGTACCAGTTATGGGCTAGTTTAATATTTAATCCTTTAAAGTGTAATGTCGGCCGTACTTAATTATGAGATGTGATAAGTCGAAGGACTTATTGACGTCTTATCAGGCCAGTTAAATCAATCTCTTTGGAGATTAGTTATAGGCTAGGACTCAACAAGGAGTCACTCATCAGCCCAGGAAATAGTTAATCGAACGAATTTTAATAATTATAGATCGTGAAAAAATTCTGCCACAGCCCGGATTTAACTGGCCTGATAAGACGTCAATAAGTCCTTCGACTTATCACATCTCATAAGTTTAATATTTATCCGAAAATCAGGTACGTCTGTCGTTTCAATGTACCTCACGTTATCCAGGAAATATATTACGTGACGAATCCTTTATTTTTTATTGCATGGGGTTACGTATCGAATTTCCCTGTTAGGTCGTCCAAAAACAAAATCAAAATTCCACGTGTTACATGTATACCCTCGGCTGAAATTAATAAATCCAATATACACGACGTTTTTTGCCTACTCCTCTTTTTTTCGAGGGGCAAAGGAAAAGAAAAAACCCACCCCCTGATTCATCTTCCGTATCGGCTAACAACCCCTTCTCGTATCAGGGGGATGAAACTCTCGAGTCAGCTAAGTCAGCCAAAGGGCTTGGTAAGATTTCACAAAGGCATAAAGGATTTTGTATATCGATTTACGAATGAATTTCCTCCCTTAAAAAAAAAAAAAGTTCACCCCATCGCCCCGTAGTCGCAAGGCCAAAAGCTATGTATCACGTCGAACTGCACTGCTACCCCACAGTGAAAGAACCACAGGATCACGCTGAAACGGCACCGAGAGGGTGTCAAAAGTGAAGAGGGGTATTTTGAAAATCAAAAAAAAATCTTCACCACAAAGTTACCCGAAGTGGCTCAAAATTTTCATTCGTAACGTCACAGCGGCAAAGGACCGACAAGGGTGTATCTCGAGGGTGCTACCCAGAGAGAGACAGGTGAATCACTCGGCTGCTTAATACAAAGGGTTGATAATGACTTCGATCTGATCAGTCTAAATCCCTTCGGTCAAATATTGACAGCCGACTAGCACCGAAAGCTTCGGATGAACGAGCCCCTACCCCCCCTTCGCCCCTTCATCGCTCTTCATCCCCTCTTTCTTTCCACCCCCTCTCCTCAATTCCCATCACACCCTCGCTCCTGTAATAGATCTCTCTATCGGGTCCTCCCGCAGGCACTCTGTCACCCTTTGAAAATTGATTGGGGGTTGACTAATTTTCAGGGTGCAAAAGGGGGGGCCCTTGACACCCAAAATAAAGGGGTGACTGTGGGGGGCTGTCGAATTGTCCAAGACAAAATAAAGAGCTCTCACGAGACCGAGCGTCAAGAATTGAAAAAAATTTTTTGAAAAAAAAAAGGAAAATTTTTTTTTCAGATATTTTTTCAAAACAGCCCTTAATTACGTATTCGTGTCGCGCGCGAGATTCGTTCGGGTAATTCGCGGGTCACCGTTGAAGGGTAGGGCAAGGGTTGATTTAATCATTGGCTCGTAATCGTGCTGGCTTTTAATAAATATTTCAAATTTTCGCGGGAATTACGAATTCCCATTACTATTATATTTCACGCTTAAAGCTTCCGGATCGTGTTGTTCATTGAAACGTTAATCACCAGCCAATCGCAAGGCTTTTATACCATCAGGATAATTAATTATCGTACCCATACGTGGATTAAAGTTTAATGCGAGCATTTTCACTTTTTTTTTTATTCACGACCTTTTCAAAACTCCCTTTTGCACCCTATCACCGTCGTGCACACGTTATAGGCACGAGGCGTATATTATATGTGCCTCGTAGAAAGCCTGAAAGAAGCTCCGCCGTACTGCGTAACCCAGAGACCCAGCCGAGGTCTCCTGTGAACTTCGATGCTCGGCTGTATATACGTGCAAGGTATAATTCACCGTTTAAGGTACACAAATCTACACGTATGATGTTCTGTACGACACAGGAGATCCAACAGACATACATAAATTATTACATATATATTTACATAAGACTATTGAGAAAAAAGGAATTTTCTTTTCTAACGAAATTTTTTACCCCTTTCGGGTTGAACCTGTTGCGATTATTTGCAAAAAAAAAGGTTTTTTTTTTAAATATTATTTATTGCTCCAAATCGATTCGAGTTATTATAGGAATCCAAAGGGCATCCCAGGATGAATAATATATTCAATAATTTCATTTCCGGCGGCTTCCATTCGTGAATGATTAGTGACTCGGATTAAAATTGCAAGCTGACCGCTTATCCTATGGTAAGACAAGTCAAATTTCAGTCCCGTTTGGATCTGTGGCAGTGACCTTGGATTGACGAAATTATTGCACGACCTTTTGGGTAAAACGTGTGTATAATGTGTATATAATATACATTAATTCATAATTGACATTCGAGTCATAAAGTAGCAACTAGCAGCATGTAAAGGAAACAAAAGTTAGCCCGGACACAAACCAAACAATCGATACGACAATATTATTCGTTACCCTATGCTCTTTACGTGATTTTATAAATTTATATTTTACCCCTTCAACCCCAATAATTATCACCATCCCCCATCCACGAGCTTAAATGAATAAAAATCAATTTATCAAATTCGATCCCGATCGATCTAAAAAAGAAATAACGGAATAAGTTTAGCGTAACGCCCACGAGAAAGAAAATTTGAATTTCCCGGGTTTAAATATATTTTCTCATTAAATAACAATTTATTTAATCCGTCTGAAGAGTCTTTCCCAAAGCGATACAGTATACGTAATAAATGCCAGGAATAAAGATGGCTGATTTCAATAGAAACATCGAAGTCCGGAACGATGAAATTCTCCTTTGCGCGTATATAGGAGATTGTGATAAAAGTATTCGTTTGTCGAGTCAACAAGAAAAACTACTCGAGTGTATACCTAGACGGTCGTAAAGATTCGCCATCTTGATTAACAACTTGCCAGACCTATACAGTATCGTTACAGAGATTTACCGTAATCCCAAGAATTTTGGCAAGTATATATTCCTTCCCAAAAGACGAAAAGTCCTTTAACGTCACGACTGGAAAGATGTTTGACTTTCGTCTTTGGTAGCCGTTAAGTAAACCAACGAGCAGAGGACGGCAGAAGTTTGTGACATTGAGAAAATCATGAGTGGAGCATACAGAATTTTGTGAATATATATATAGAGGGTGTGCAAAGAGAGAAAGAGAGACGGTAGGCGTTTCTTTATGAGTTCAATATGAAAAAAGAAAAAGTTAAAAAAAAAGGTGCCCACGTAGATCAATAGGGTATTTACGTAAAGTCCGGAGCTTCTTTTGGGATTTTACAAAAGAGGGATATTTTGAAATCGTTGAGAAATACCGTCTATACGTTCATGCATGGAATGGCAAAGGAATCTGGAATGATATCAGCCTTTGAGAAATACCGCACGTGTAGTTCCATAAACGGATTTGTGGTTAGAAGAGTGAAGAGGGGGATGCTAAGAAGATAAAAAGATATATTTACACACACGTAAATATACAGGGACAAGTACATGGATTGACAGCCGATGAAATAAAAGTATATGCGGTAACGCTTTAGCATCCGTCAGATATAAAGTGGTTATAAAATCGGAAGTAACCTCTCAAGTTATTCAAGTGATATACTCGGGTAGACTTACCGGGGTGTTTTTCTTCTAAGTTTGGCATTTACCTGTTTTGTAGAAAGAAAAAAGTACTCTTGATCCAATAAAAATATGTTTATACGGGCAGAGGATTATGATTGTTGTTTTTCTTCAGCGTGGAAAAATCCCTTGACAGTTTATGCGGTTTAACGGTTCTTTCGTTCCGCGCGCCATCCTTCGCTATTTCACTGAACTACGCGCGAGCCAATGCAATATGGCGCGCTCCATTTCCGTTTACTCCGTCGTAGTGTATCTCGGGTCTGGCGGATTTCTATCTGGACGGATAGAGCATAAGATGATTTTACAGTAATATCGGAATACCGATAAGTAAATGTAAAAGAGTGCAGGAGAGTGCAGTGCGGGAGGGTTATCGTGGAATCTAGTAGAATACTTTTAGACATGAATTTATAGGGGGTTATCAAGGAGTATTGCACAGAGTGAAGTCGGCTGGTTCATTTGATTTATATAGCAGAGACAACTTCGCGTAGTAACAATGTCTCTGAGTGAGGATCTTTGGTCAAAAGAGTGACTTGGTTAGACATGACTGTCTCAGAGGTTTAGTTGCAAAAAATTATGCACTGAAGATGTGACTGACAATTATTGATTATTGAAAATAACGATGAGAAAAGCCGCCAGAAGACGCTCCCCGTAAAACGTCAAAGAATCCGTGCGTCGTCGAATTGCATTTGACGTCTACTCAGTGTGACCTATTCAAAATAAGCATATTTATATGACGTATAAATACCAGCCTGTCGGGTGGTTATCAGCAAGAAATTTCAAACGGATCTGATACAATCTGACGCCGATTGGTTCCCGTTCAATAACACAGAATGGAATTCCTAACCTTTTAATCACAGATATATTTATTATAAGAGCTCGTTATAGATTCCACGTCGATCACTGTCAACTTGAAATACGATTATTGCCAAAACGACAAAGAAAAATAATTTTTCAATTCAACTTATTATACGTCAGCTGATACTATTATTTATAAATCCAATATGGCCGCGAGAGACGCAGCGTCGGACAGTATTGTAGGATATTTTTATTTCCCTTTTTTAAATTTCCCGCCAAGTCTCTACACAGATCTTGCACGTAGTCGAATCCTTTATATAGAAATGAAGCTTTGTGATGATGATGGACGGTCTTTCAACGATATTGCTTGGTCGTTCGATTAAATAGAAAATCAAGACGTATACCTCACACAATAAAACATACGTACATAGGTCACGAGTCTAACGGAAAATTCCACTCGTTAACCTTGATGCACCAGATTTCACTAGTTTCATCATTAAAGAACACGTTATTCGTATCTGACAGTTTCTTCAAGAATTTTATTTTGACTTTCCTAACTCATGCAACGTCGAGCATCGAGCGTAAAAGCCCGAAATGCGATAACGGAGGACAGCCTTCATATTTATGTCAGAAAAAGATCGTTTGGCGACTTTCCAGTCACGACTGCGACTTTTTCAATGTTCTCATTTCCCTCCAGTGTAGCATTACGATAATAGGCCCCTTTTACAATATAATATACGAAGAATGGAAAAAGACTAACCTTTGTCTTCCTTGATTCAGTCGACGAATTCATTCGGACGTATGTACGACACATAACCTCCAATTAACATTTCTCGTATTAAATTGCAGCTTGCACTAGTCCGCAATGCTCAACGTGGAAAAACACTTTGTAAATTGTGAAGCGAGAAACTAGTTGTGTAACACGACTGCCCTGTCAAGGGTATTAACGAACGGACGGAATAGCACAGACAACACAGCTGCGTTGAACCCAAGGGCAATATACCGGCGAGGCTTACACTTGGTGTCTGGTTTCTCCTGAAATCCAATACGGACTGAAGGATTGCGCAGAGTGGCAGTGGAAGGAAATCGGAGAATAGTTCGTGAGAGAAGTAGAATATTTGAGATACTTTTTTTTTTAATAATCAAACCAAAATCCTAATACACAAGTCAAAGAAGTATTATCGCATTGAAAGAATGGGAAAAAGAGGATCGACGTGTAAGTGACTAGTAAGTAAATCCTTTTGACGATTTTATCGACATAATGAAAAAGCAATGCACTTATATCACGAGGGAAATATTAAGTGGAGTAAATAATAAAAAAGTGGAAAAATAGCGAGACAATAAAAATATATAATATTGGAAATCAATAAAGAATCGATATCTCGCTGAAGAAATAAGATTCTAACCTAAAAATCATTTTTTACTTTATTCTTTTCCTCTCTCTCTCTCTCTCTCTCTCTCTCTTAGTACACAGGATCAAAAGTACAGACACGAACCAGTCGTCTCCAACCAGCGAAGCGGCCAATCTGCAAAGCAAACTGCGACCCGTTACCGTGAACTTCGTTACGGTGAATTCACAAGCGGCGAAAGCTCCTACCTCAACCTAGAAGAGTAGGGAAACAAAAGAAGTGCAAAAGGATAAAAAGAAGGGAAAAGAGTTAGTCGTAAAGAAAAGCAGAGACAGAAAAGAAAAATGTCGCTTGATGGAAATAAAATCCTGACATAAAATACAGGTGTGTATATATATATGTATATATAATTCCTGTAAGAAAAATCGCTAAATTTAACAGTCATACAATAACAATCTCTCCACGACCCGGGTCAACACTGAACTTGATCTGTGCCATCCGAGTACAAATTTACACAGCTACGCAAACTTTGCCATTCCATGATCCTGTAGCAAGTGCGAGTTTTCACGTAACGCCATTTGAACTTGTTGCGTCGGCATGAAGCGGCGCACCTGGTGCTATTTCCGTCGCTGACATTGAAACGTTCATCAAGCTGAGAACGGGGGTTGCTTCTTATCCAGGCGAGTGTAAAGTGGAGATGATTGTGACAGTTAAGAGACTCGTAGCTACAGTGGCAAGTAAGAAAGTACGTCTTGCCTTAATAAGACTGAAGGAATTAAAAAAATTGGATTACAAAGCTTTTTTTTTCAGTTTATCCCGCTAACTACCCTTGAGACAGGGTTGCTCTAAGGGTTGACAGTATTGACTACGTCAACTAAAATTCCGCTTCGTGCAATAAGCGTTCCTTCATGGGATTTACCTGAAATCGTATTACCGTTATTCAGTGTTCGAGTGCAAAACAGCCGCATGGCCGGGAGGGGATGAAAGGGGGTGGAATCTGTGAAATTCTCACCCCAGCAATCCGAATGGGAAACAATTTGCGTATCATTATAGTCATTCGACACGGTATGGGTCACGATTTAACGTACATTTAACGTGGTTCATGACGCCATGCATGGTTAAAAGGATTTATCGATATTTTTTTTACTTTCTGGGATAAATGACACTGATACTGATTCCTTGATTTTTTTGGGGGATTTTTATAGTCGAATAACGACTGTAGCGAGTCACGATCTCGCCGAGTAGTAAAACCGAGTTTGGAGCTTTTAAATGAGTTTTCATTTGATCCAGAAATTGTCTTGCCACTTGAGCGTTAAGGTTCTTTTTTTATTCCCTACTTTTTTCGCTCACTCGTTATTTGCTCGTGGAAAAAGTGTCAGTCGAATTCTGAGAAAAGGTTTTTCACGGAACAGACTGTATTTCGTAACTGGGTAAGCCGAATTTTTGAGAAATTCAAAGCCAACGATATCCAGACGAAATTGGTAAAAAATGTTGTCAACGAAAATTCACATTTTGAACAACCGAGTGCAGAAGCAATTTTTTGTAAATTTAACGTCCAATATAAAAATATTCAGGCGTAAGATTCAGCTCGAATCCTTCCACAGAAAACAGCATAAACAGGCGGTTCGTGAAAGTGGCACTCCTGAAGAAGACATTTCGATTTGCAACCTGACTTAACCTCTCACGCCAACTGGATTCTCTTATCGTTCAATCGCAGGCACCGTAACGCGAATGCCAATAGCGATTTCGAAAAAAGAGTCAAAATCGACTTCCGAAATTATGCACGTTAGACGAGTCTACGTAAATCCCCGACAGACGGGATCAAATTTTTTGTCCTTCTCCCGCGGCAACGTCACGAGCGTCAGCCCACTGCTGCCAACCAGCCCGAAGCGGCGTGAAAGTAGACAAACGATAATGCCACCGTTAATTAAATAAGGAACGAAATTTGCGGATCAAGGGTTTCCCGTGAAAGGAGTTAATCGAATAAAAGCTTTGCCGAGCGTAACGAGGACCGATTTCAGCTCGAGGAACGTGTCGAAGGTCGTTAATCAAAAGCTTCGCGAAGCACCGGCCTTTCCCGCCTTCGTAAAGGAAGTCTCGTTCGAACGATTTTTAACGGTTACACTCAGCGCCATCTACCCGGAACATTTAGAACTGCGTTTCGTCAGCCGTTATATCCATTATCGAGGCGTCTGCTCGAGCTGCTCGCTGATTTTCGAGTTAATGCGGGCAGCTTTCACGAAACCAAATCACACTTTTCGCCGATCACGTAGATGATACGTGAACCGTGATTGGTTGAAACGGAAAAATTCCTCCAGGAAAAAGATGCTCGCGCGAACACGAAAATCAGCTCTCTGGACGGTTTTGTACGTGAAAGGTGCTCTTTAAGTTTTTTTTTAAATTATCACTGCTTGAGTGCGCCCCTTAGATTGCCTTAGACTTTTTAATAGACAGTTAGGTTATGTATCCCTTTCAAGAACACGTCTTAGCACACGCATATATAAATTTCCTTATTGTGGGAAATGCGCGAGTGGTTTGTATGAACATAAAAAAAAAAATATTCAAAAAATGATCTCCTTTCATCCAAGTCAGGCTGTATGACGTATGCGAGTTTACGTGCGATGTTGCGTTATGAAATGAATGGAGGCGAAGAAAAGCCGTGGCAGGAGACGACAGCGTTTATCCCGTTGAAAAGTTCTAGAATGTTCTTTCCCCCCGGCCCAAAGGATGTCTTGGCAAAGTGGGAAGATCCGAGTGTGGCTTTCAGGCCGGGTTTTCATCGAAGTCCTACAAATTTCGATTATGCACGTAAGTACAGTCGAAAATAATTTTTGACATCCGGGGATACGCGTCACGGGTGAAAATTGTCTTCACCGAAGTTCCAGTGAATCGGGGAGATTTGCGATTACACGAAAAAAAATTGGCAGACAACCAAACGCATCTCTGACGGTGAACAGTCTGCATTCTGGAGGAAACTAGAAATCAGTTTACCCAAGTAAAATCTAGATTTTGGTTTTCTCATAAAAGACACGCTGGCTATCTCTTGTAGCTGGTCTGAAAAAAAAATACTTAGTCTAAAATTATTACAATAGGCCACTCCTCATGGTAGTGAAAAAAGTACATTAAAAAGGTTGTACTGCCATAAAGATGCACGATAAATTCGCAATTGTCAATAGTCTTTCAGCGAACAAAATTAATTAGCCCGAGTGCCGCTGAAGTAGGAGACAGTTTTTTTTTTTTTTTCTTACCGAGGGGAAGTAATAACGGTGCTGTGAACGAGCCATGCGGAAAGTTAACACTGACAAGCGCAGCTTGCATTCCACAGCTATTCCGAATGCAGGAGGGAGTCGCGCAGAATGCAGTATGCGTTTCGGTTGCGGCGGCGAGTCGTTCAAAATTCTCACTTCAGGACGCTTGACAAAAGGCAAATACGTGCAAGAAAATAGGACGGAGCGTTGCAGTCTGGTTCCTTAATGCATTCTCTGATCTCACGTTTCACGCAGTCGCGCGTAAATTCAGAATTTCTGAGTACATTGTATTTACGTAAAAAGAAAAAAAAAATTTTCACTCTTCACACACGGACGAATCAACCTCGAGTTTGTCAATAATGATTTACAGCATTGTCGTGCTGACAGCAGAAGAGCGTAGAGTCCCATTTCAAAAATATTCAAAATAACAGACTTTTCCCGCCCTTTGACAGCCCAGAACTCTCTTTCAGGTAGAAACGAGAATAGATCGCGGTAAGAAGGCTTTTGAGAAACTCACTCTAATCCATAATCGTTCCAGCAAAGTGAACCGAGCGCAACCTACGGAATTTTCACTTTTTTCATTTTTTTTTTCAATTTTCTCAAACTTCTTTTTCAATTCTTCCGCGCATCTGGCGCCATCTAGCTGCCAGACGGAGAAGTGGTCAATTCGTTCAATGGCTGCCTACTCTACGGATTAACGTTGACTCGTATTCGTTAAGCACCAAATTGAGTGGAGGAAACTTGAAAAAAAAAAAAATTAATTCCAGAGCCGCCATTGCTGTCTAATTATGTCACCTTACCTGGTCAAATACCCAATACTTTTTTAAGATCTACGAAACGGGTTATTCCTGAACTGGTTCTAATAGCTTATTGACTTTGGCCGGATTCTCAACTCGCCTCTTTCGTTTCACTGAGAATCAGCCTTTACATATGCTACGTAGTATATATTTTCTGCTACATTCACGTCACACACGCATATACATCGATGTTTCGGCTCCAAAGGAAATTCGCGAGACACAGGGTCTGCGCGTAAATATATCTCAATGAACGAAGGTTGCCGATGTGTTTCGAGATGATAAATTAAAAACGCATTTGGCCATCTGCCACTTTTCGTACTATAAATCAATCCCTTGGCTGTTTGTACTCCACGTGAAATTCTTCCATTGATCCATAAAGATCTCACAAGGTCCCTAAGAAACAGCGCTTGTATTTGATCAGCCATAGCTGCGACAAATGACAATTGTCAAATAACATAAAAAAAAAAAAAACGAGACTCACCCAAAAAGCCAGGAATGGCACCAAGCGGCATGACGAAGAGACTCACTAGAAGATCAGCGACCGCCAATGACAGCAAGAAGTAATTGGTGACGTTGTGAAGACGCCTGTCGAGCCCAACTGCCAGGCAGACAAGTATATTGCCAAGACCGCCAGCAGCTATGAAGACAGCAACGAAGAGGAAGCTCCAGTCCAGGCGACGACCCTTGATGACCCAGCTCGGCCGAGGTGCACGGGAACAGGTCACCCCGAATTCATCCGAAGTGACGTTATCGGTCGTCGAACATTCTAGAACCTGATGGAACAATTTTCCCAAAATTATATCGCAGTCACCCCCAAATCTACTAACAGAATCCGAATGACCCCAAAACGAGAGCAAAGTGTAATCAGTAAAATGAGATGAAAAAATTTGAAAAAAAAAAAAATTCGCTCCAACGTCAATAATAAAATTAGTTTACCCAAAAGAAAATAATTTTACCCCCTCCCCCCCCCCCCTCCCCTTATCTCACCCTCATTCATCATCATCCCATCTCAACCTCAATCACGAGTATTCATTCGCGATCCAAATCAGTCAGAGACCCTCGAGTCCTCCTCAATAGTAACAATCTGGTCTTAACCAACAATTAACAACAATTCACGCCTAGTTCTAGTTTCTCTCGATAAAATCGATATTCCATTTGCATTATCGGACGGTAATGGCGCGTCAGAGTAAATAAAAAAAATCGCCGATGTACCTCTCCAAGTACAGCGGAGTCGTTGCAGTCGTGAAACTTTTGTATCTGCGAGAGGAAGACACCCTCGACCTTATCGAGTCCGCTCAGCACCAGGGAAACGTTGAGGTCGCAGTCCAGATAGTCGCAGGGTCTGCAGAAGAGCGTAGTCCCGTATTCGACGGTGCAAAAGTGACTCTCCCGGTTGGCCAGGGTCAGGGCGCACTCCTGGAAGCAGTCGAGGAAGGTCCCATTGCAAGCGACCTGGCGCAGCACTGCAGTCAGGTTCGTCGTGATAAAGCCGTTCGACTCGAGGTCGGCAGTCAGCATGTTTGTCAGGCTTCGAAATTCGTCACATATTTCCCGGCGCTTTGCGTTAGCTGACGTCCGCCGGGAAATTAGCCATTCTGTCCAGAGGTGATACCGTCCCGGTTCCGTTTAGCTTGACTGACATAATTGTCCCCAATCAGCCTAGGGAAATTTCCGTGTGAAAAGGAGACGCGCGAGAAAAATCTTCCTTCACTTGGATGCTGGGAAACTCATGTATCCTTTTACTCCTTGTCCTCCTACTCCTTCCTGTATCCTTTCTTCTGTCCTATGGCAAAAATAAAAAAACTACTGGATTATTTCATGTATTTATTTACTTCGTATTTTATAGCGTCTCTCTTAAGCTCTGACCTTTTTTCTTACGATTTGGCAAAATCCGCACGACCCGTTTAAGACACGATTGGGACCTTCCGGTGACTTGGGTATGGACCAGCTGATGGAAATATTGTAGTCCCTTCACTTTGGTCCTGGATCCATCTGTAACATACGTGAGATGGAGGATTTAGATTGAATCTATATACAGTTATAGAAGTATGTATATATATATATTTGTGTGTTAAAGAGCCATAGGTGGTTCCAAGGCAGAAGATTGATTGAACGTAATGAGGGTTATTGGAGACTTGAAATCTAGGGGAAAAGGCTAATCGGGATACCATGGGATCGAATTAAACTGTCATTTGTCACTAGGATTCCTAGGGAAATGTAATAATTAATTTTTACAAGTACCAAACCGCCACATGCCAATTCTTAAATCATTAGGAACTTCAAGGATATTCTGCAGCTCTCAACCGACATCCGCGGGTCTGATACGAGAATATCTCCTTAATTGCCAGATAATCAATCGTCCTGCAGATCTTTACCTCCCCTCTCTGCTCTTATTTCAGCCAAGCTCGAGTTCTACCTCTTATATGTCATATATATATATATATGACGTCAACAGAGATAAAATCAGCAGATCGTGTTCCGGGCGATCGAGATGCTCTTGATAGGAGGAGAACAGGCTGGCAAACAGACGTGATATCCAAAAGTTACTAGAATCGTCTTGCCGATACCATTCTAGTAACTTTCTATCGAACTTATGATCGATTCACTGTTTGAAGCTGATGACGACACATCCAGATGGCGCAAGCGCATTATTCCCTATGGGTCAGTTTTTTTCTTTTTTCAGGTAAACGATGCTGCTGGGGTATGAAATTATTGGAGTATCCAGTGAATATTTTATAGGGAAATCGATTTTGCATTAATTTTTCTTAAGTATAGCTACATATGGTATACTTATAATTCCCAGAGAAAATTGACGTGACGAGCAAGTGGATATTAACAAGAGGTTGTACGATATTTGAAAATTCAAAATTAGACTTTGATAATTAATGAAAGTCTGCCGTCTTAGAAGAGAACCTACGGAGGCACTGGCTAAGGGAGAGATCCAATAAAATATATCTGCCTCGTCCGGATCTTTTGATACCTGCCAAGACTAACTGGATATAAATTGATTTTGCCCGGAGGCGTTCATCGGATAATGAAATTAAATCGTTCGAGTCAATAAAAAAATATGAAATTAGTATTGATACTCGTTCGTTAAGAAATTTATTGCTGTACGCTAGTGAAAGTGATTTTGTAATTTTGTGTTTGTAAAAAAAAATTTATATGTGAAAAAAATAATTTTTTTTTACCGTCTACACAAATTCTGTTCAAAATCGTTACCAGACCTGTGGTATTATTAAAATTTACAGAATCTTCGCAAATTTCATGGAATATGAAATTTACAAAGCATATATATATATATATATATATACACATAATTTGGTATGAAATTCAGACCGTACCGGAAGTAAATAATTCATCCTACAGTCGAGTCACGAATGGCGAAAGATGGCGGTCCGCGTCATCGACAAAGGTACCAGGAAGCCTCCGTGTTTTGGATGTAAAATTAAATTAGTCTAAGACGACGGAAACGCGTTATGTAAATTGCGCGAAAAATGGCGCGACAGTGGAATCAATTATAATTACGGGAGATTAAAAAGTTATTGCGTGACTAAAGAACGAATGGCTTTTCTCGCGCAATGGCGCCTTAAGTATTCAACAGTATTTGCGTACATCTACTTTTACATAATATACGAGGATAAGAAATAAATGAAGAAAAAAAAAAAAAATTCCAGCAGCAAAATCGCCTTGCAAATAAATAGCTAAACTCTCCTTGAATATGAAACTGTAAAATGTTGAGATGGAGCTGAGCCATTAAACTGTAGAATTTAAGTTTATTCCCAGCTGCATTAATGCCGACCGCTTCATAACCGAAGTTCCAAGTGCCTACCTATCGGGAAGAGCTTAACGCTGCATGGAAACCAGCCCACACTTTTCCCTGATAATAACGTGCGTCACTTGACGACTGATGAGCTTTTGCAAAATTTTTTCATTTTTCGTTTCAATAAAAATATTTTTTTTCAACATCGCTGATTACACTCAATCTCATTCATGCCTACGATTGGTTCGACTAATGATTTTTCGAATATGAATTTAAAAAATTTTCAAAAAAAATTTCATTTTTTACCTTCAATCTCTCGGATCCCGTTTCTCTTATCTAACGCAGCTGATTTGTATTGAATTAATTTCACGTCAATCATATACAGACATACCGTTCGTTGTACATGAAGGATGTTGAGATAATGAGACATGGGTCTGATTACCCAACAATAAGTGACGTCACGCTCCATCGAACCAAGGACCCACTGCCCGACCATGATATCATCGGACTTTGGAGTTACGACTTTAAATTTGAAAAAGAAATTTTTTTAAAAATTTGAATTTTTCAGCACGATATCAAAAATACCAAGAAAAACCGTCGTAACACAAATCTAGTAAAATTCACTCTACAGGAAGTCTCACGTAAATATATTGCGGAACACATTCGTTACGAGGGAGCTCAAAACTTTGAATTTTCAATAAAAGCCCGATATCCATGCGGCATTGGATTTCAAGTGGGAATATCGGATGCTCTTCGATGCACAGTCGATATAAATGCACCATTTTTCTCAGAAGAATAAAATATTCCCCTATATACATGTATATACCTCACCGTATCTAAAAGCAGAAGAAACTCGTTCAAAAATCCTGGAAACACTAAAGATCCACCTTCCCGTCGCAGTTAAAATTCACCAAAAGCAAAAAAATTTCCCACGAAAAAAAAAAATTCCCCAGAACAAAGAAACAGTATCGCGTATGGACTTTTCCACTAGATTCTAGCCCAGACACAAACCACATTTAAAAGTCCGTAAAATCGCACGATACGAAAAACGTCCCATATAAAAATATCTTCGGCAAAGTTTGTAAAAGATACATCTGAAGGCGCCAAAGAATGGCGTCTCGCAGCAGTCACCCAAGCGAGATGAGAAATGGCATTTATTTTGACGGCGAATGCACGTCGTAGAATCGCGAAGAATGTGAAATACGAAGGGAATGTAAGGATTGTTATCGTGCATGGGGTATAATAAATCTTAATACTCATAGGTGTGGATGGAAGCGTGTAAGCAGCGTGAAAAGAGGGGAGGAAGTGAGGCACGAAGAATATGTGAGAGATGAGGGGAGGGAACGAAGTGGGGTGAGTGGGGGGGGGGGGGGGGGGGGTTGCACGAGAGAAGGGAGGGAGGAGAGGTGGCAGGAGCCTCGGTAGAGAAGCATATCCAGGACACCATGCTTTGGAAATATTAATGACTTCAGCAGAGGAGCCGGTCCTCCATTCATCTATCTTGGAGAAGCTCTTTGTTTTGGAAAAGAGGGGGCGCCACTGCCCTCTTTAATCAAATAACAATCATAAAGGTGGAGGTAAAGTAAATAAATTTACTTAACCGACGTCGCTCGCTCTTCATTTACGTCGCTTTACGAATTTCTCTGGCTACACGTTAACCCGGGTAATGCCATCAAGTTTCTTTTTCGATTTTCTGCCTCGAACGAGCCGCCTTGTCGTTTGAATGTAATATCATTGAAAATATCAAAGACGAATTTTAAATCCTTGGTCCATTGCGTCGTGTACAAATTTTTATTACATTTTTTTTTTGTGAAAATCATCATTCGCTTACCACTGATTGTAGAAAATTGAGATTGACAAGAGAGAGAGAGAGGGATACGTCACGAGGCGATGGACGTATTTTACTTTAACAATATTAACAATCTTATAATTTTTAATAATAAAATTAACATCTACTCCCATCCTAAACACACTCCCACGGACCCTGGACACAGTGTACCAAGCACTGATCTACCCATCTGTTTTAAAATTTAAGGCCTTTTTAGCAAAAAGCTTTTATTTACAAATTTAAAAAAAAATCAAAAATTCGATTTCATCAAAAAAAAGTTTAAGCAAAACTCCTAGATACACTGTAGGTGGTATTTATAATTTTATAAATAATTTGTTGGTCGTCATAAGCAATATAATCATGATTGATTACACGTTATCACGTTTATACATAATATACATTGCACACAATAACACTGATGATATATAATAATCGTATATATACCCCAAGTGCAGCCATATACGTGTAATTTATCACAGTAAAACATATATATATACACCCGAACGTATATAAAGAGAGCAGCATCCAATTTCTCAGACGGGGGTTGGATTCTTCCCTTAATAAAGTGACGTTGAGGTAGATGCAGCACGTTTTTCAATTTAGTACTTGGCCCATGGCACATAACCCAAGAGTTTTCCCAGCCGGCAGACTCGAGCCACTCTCAGTTCTTGAAGGCTTGTTATCAGCAGGGATTTTCCTTGGTCAGAGATTTGAAGAAGGGTTATCATCCCCACGGCCATCACGCCTATGGCTATCATCCCTGTGATCGTCCCTACAGCTCTGACCTCCAGCTCGAGTAATTTCGCCTTCCTCCGCATAAGTGTAGCCCTCGATACAAGGCTAGCCTCCGCATGGCTTATTTAAATTTGGCAGACTAACTTCATGTTTCAAAGCTTCGGCCAATGACGTATACTCGATCAGCTGTTATCGCCACAATTAATATAGCTGATAAGACGTTCTCAGGAAGATTGGATAATCCCGCCACGAGATTCAGTGGATCATTGTTGTAAGATCCTGGATGTCGAAGTAGGTCGCACGTAACGCCACAGCTTAGAGCGTTGGGTTAACGTGATACGAGATGGGCTGGATTTAATAAAGATGGCGGCGAGGAAGATAAAATTGAACAATTAAATATTTCTACGTCAATGCTCGTGTCCGTTATGTAAATTTCTTCCGGTAATAATCTGAAATACAGTGAATTAATGAATTAATAAAAGTATTAAAGTGCCAATTGGGATTTTCAATTATTATGTAAATTTTTTAAACTCACCCACGCATCCTGCAGGCTTTGACAATGAAAGACTTCGGTGCGTGCTACGTGCGAAAATAAAATGGTCGAATCGAGAAGACTGAACAGAAAAGAAAGGATGCAATTTGTTAATGACTCTCGAAAAAGAACGGCGAACGAAGGAAGGTAATGAGGAGTATAAATTCCTGCCGGAATTATGCAACCAGGGAAAGAATTTTCTAACCAGGGGAATTGCCAAGTTTCAAGCAGCTGCTCTTAAGCTCCAACAATATTTCACTGCAATTATGCAATGCAGTTGATTGTCGTAGATTACATTAAAACCTTGTTTCCCTGGGATAACATTATTTTAACATTTTCTTTTCTTTTTTTTTACTTATTGCCAACTAGCCCTTTATTAAAAAAAGTATCCGTTACCCTCAACACGAACGTACGAGCATATTTATAATTAAATATTTTATCTTTATCCATAAGGAAAACCTGTTAGGACGCGTAAGCGTGCAGTCCGTAGAAAAATTTACGTAGAAATTCGTTTATTTGAATTTCCCGCTCAACTTTTTCAATTAATCGCTTTCACTTACTTTCATCGATTCCCTCGAGCTCGTGAGAATTTCTCAAAACTTCTAACGACATTCGTCATATGTCTATACGTAAGTCGTGTATACATGCTCAGGAGGAAATGGAAAATAAAATTATCGGTGTGTACGATTTAAAAACTTTCTGACGCCTCAATAACATACGGCAGGTAAAGTATTTCGTTTTGGTTACGTAGTGACGTGATGCGCTAGTCAAAATGGCAACCGTGATTAATTTTCGTAAGAAATTATGTTATGACTTCCTGGCGGTACAAAGATGCGTATGAATTATGGAAAAATATTAAACGCACAAAACCTGTCAAACGGATAACACACTGAACAACGTAGTTCTTATGCTTTCACTTGTTTGCTAATCTTAAGTGATTCTGGTTTAACTCCATTAGTCCAACCGCAGCAGCGTAAAGTACCGGACGATATTATGTATTGTTAAGCCGCGTTTCACTTTAATCAAATTTCCCGCGATACTTTCGGTTAAAGTGGACGAGATATTGTAAAAACGATAACACAGTTTTCACTGCTGGATGATAACACAAAAATTAGTACACTGCGCGCGTACGAGGAATCTCTTTGAATTGTAAAAATTTGTAAATAAGATTGTACGTAAATGAATTTCTTTTTTTCAATTCAATCTCTTATATCGCATTACCGTTTGAATAATACAAACGCACGAGGTATGAATGTCCAATTAAAATCAAGTACGATCGAGTTTGATTCGTTCGTGCCTTGAAATATTTTTACTTTATCAAATTATGTATTCGTGCAAAACTCATTCGTACAAAAAAAAATATCGATTTTTACAACTGCGGGAGCGAATTCGGAAAATTCATATACGTACGAGGTAAGTATGTACATACGTACATTTTGTACAGAGAAAACGGTATGTTGATGTTACGTTAAGTAAACAAGATTTATTTAGATGGAACACGTTGATGGCGAAAGCTGACAGATTCGATCTCACGACTAAGTAGAACGACCATGGAATAGCGTCTGAGTTTTCTATTTCTGAATGGAATCTATTCGCGTGATCTTTAATCCTGTGGGAAGATCATCCTTCGTCCTATTTGGCGTGTCGTCTGCCATTTTCATGTGTATTTGGACTACAGAGAGACCGAGAGACAGAGATAAAAGTGAACGTTCGAATCAAGTATAAAAATTCGACCGGCGTCTCTAACCTGAAAATTGGTCCGGTTTGTCACTGAAATCGAATAACACTTGACCGTAGGGGGGTGGCAAGGTCGAGGAAAATCCAGGAAATTCCAGAACAAAGAACGACTTCTGTGTATCGTTTTGGACGGTGACAAATGAAGGTGACTACGTTGCTTTGCGAGTCATGCGTGAATAAAGACGTGTGTATATATATACAGATAGATAGTAACACGATGCTTTACACAAAAAAGGACGTCTGGGCAAAAGTTCTCTATGGTTATCGTCCCGAGTGACCCTCAAATTTCGAGGATCTAACCGACGTAGCTTGACGCACAATAAATACCTTGACAAAGCAGTAAATTCCAAATAGCATTCGTGGGACGGGAGCAGCCATTCCCTGTCGTGCCTTTTATATACCAGCTACTTTTCACTTTTACACTTTTATCACCAATTCGCTTTCGATATCCCGAACAATTATCATCCATTCTGGCACTCGTAGTCTTTATTCTTCTACTAAATAACGCAGTTAAAACCGAAAGAGCTTAAACAACGCACTAGTTCACGCCGAGTTACTATGCGCGTCGGTCGTTATGTTCTTCACGGCGAATACTTGACTCGCGTATTACCGGCTTTGAAACTCTCGTGCTGCCGTCGTCAAGCGAGCAACTATAGAGGTTTAATGTCGTATTAAAGATTGTTTGATACGAAGAATATTCACTTTTTCGTTAATAATAATTATAGTTATTATTTTTTCGATACGTATGCAATTCTTCTGTCTTATATCATAACGTCCCTATTTTATTTGACAGAACGGCGGGATGTTTGAATTTAACGTGTCCCCTGGCGGCCTCTGGCTCTACAGTGTTTACTGGTCTACGTTCACGGCTCGTTAACTCAGTAGCATCTGGTCGAACGAAGCACGAAAGTCAGGAGGCACTTTAAAACCGTGGCAGAAGCTCCGGACGGAAAACTAAAACGACGGCGATATTAACCGAGCCGTAAGGATTCATCTGTGTCGGCATACCAAAACTTGTTACGACTTGACGTAACAACGTTTTGCATCGCGCGAATAATCCACTCGGTTTTATTAGCAAAGTCCGTAGTTACCCAAGTACGTATACATTCGGTATATACATAAAAATTTCGATACCACGCGTTCATTTAAAAATTCCTACTAATATCATTTTACATGCACAGCGTAAACAAGATATTTATTTTTCACAATTTTCATTCCCATACTTTACATACAATTTCAAACGCAAACTTATGCAACGAGGACGTAACAAACCTCGAGTTACAGTTTCTTCATTTTGTATAATTACCGAAGCATGATTATGGGCTTTTATAACAATAATAATACTGCCAAACAGGTGGTTTCAAATTCAACCTTACTTTCCAGGCCTCCGTTTCAAAGTGGCAATTGAAAACTGATATTTTATTAATGATATTATGATATTTTACTTAATGAAAGACGCGTATGCACCAGTAAAATGGCAGCTCTACAGACAGTTTCATTTCGAGAGTACTAGTACATAAAACCAATCCGTACGGACTTTGAATTGAAATTAACGAAAGCCAGAATCAAATAAATTAATCATATGCATTACGTGTAGAGATAGGGAAGTTCTATAGGATTCTTAGAAAAAAAATTCTTATACCGTATCATGTACTTCACTTATCAACGCTTCCTACAGCGTATCCCTGCCATATGCGTACACGTGTAAATTCGCATGTCCTAGAATCGATAAGCCGTTAAAGCTCTGAGTACGTGGAAACTTGTAAAGCGTAAATGGGTTTCAGCGAATGACGTTACCTTCGAACATAAAGTGATTTAACGAATTCTTCATTGCATACGTAAAAATAAACAAACCTTGTCAGTTTCATTACAGAGGAAAGATTCGTCTCGAAAATGGAGTATCTGGTAAGTGCCAATAATCTGACCGGCAAAAATGGTTAAATTGAATAAAAATTTTGGAAAATTTCATAGAATACTTCAGAGACGATACAAGGTAAACAGCCGGCCATTACGAGACAGAAAATGAATCCCCAACAGATCTGTTCGACCGATATGATATTTTAGGTTAGAAATTATTTTTTTACACTTAATTAAAAAAAATTTTTTAATTTTATTATCCGAAAATGTCGAATTTTTTTTTTCTTTTTTTTTTCGTCAGTTTCATCTCATTCATTTCAAGATGTCTTCCCGCGGCTGCTACCACTGTGCCTGATTGGCACTCGGTCCACGGTAGCGGGTAATTATTTCGTAATCAGACCGTCGTGATTATCCGGCTCTATAGGATTATTTGCAAAGTTTATGCTCGCAAGCTAAGATTCCAGTATAATTAAAGCAGCCTCCACACTGTGGCCGGATGCAACGATGCGTCTAGAGAAAATATTGATAAGCCTAACGAATGGCTTGAAATTAAACTGCGAGAGAATATTGCATAAAATTTATTATGCATTGAAAATTTTACATGAAACTTATTAAGCGCCCGATGACGTGATTAAATTTTCATCCCATAATCAAATATTATTTTTATTAAAAAAAGTTATGACGTTAAAAAAAGTTAATAAAAAAAAAAGTTAATAATTTTATCAATCCGTACTCCCGTCAAGGATTACAATTTTTCAATAATTTTCAATAACCGTGACGTCACTTCCACACGACTATCAAACGCAGCATCTAATTCTGCAATTACGCCAAACAGCCTGTTACCCCACGTTAAAGGGTTGCCTCAATTAAGATAAGAGAGGTTCCAAACCAAAAGGGATTCGCAGTCCTTCGCGATAACAAGTGTTTCTCGAGTCTTTTCAGAGCCTTCGTCGTGACAACTGTAAATAGCATAAGAAAGTATATACCGGGTGATTCGATCTAAAAGCAACCGCCTGAAGTTGGCGTCAATTCGACTGACGCAAATTGACGAACCCTGTGCTTAACTATATCAGACGTAAACGTCCTAACGTGCATATACATGCGTTTACTAATAAAAAAATAATTATCCAACATTTCCCCGTTAACCTCAAAATTCATTTCTTTAAGTATTAATAATTTTTTTTATATCTCTGGAAACAGGTGTTACTCGTCTCCATTTTTTTTTTATTATTTTTCCGTTTTACAATAGAAATTACGTAGCACCTATAAATCCAGAACTAGGTAATTTACCCGTTGTGAACTATATAAAGGTCGTTAGGTAATATCTGATTGTTGACACGACTGATCCTTATGCTCGTACCACACGTATATACGGGCGCGTTATTACTGTGAGATACAGGTATATATATATACACTTGACTAAAGAGTGATTCATAAATTGCCCCGTAAATGTCTAAGATTTTGATATAGGAGATTTGGACTTTACAATTGAATTTATTTTGGTTAATTTTATAGTATTCGCCGTTTCGCACCTTTTTACGGATTACGCGAACTCCGAGTGCCCTTAAAATTTTTATCACGTTAAAATCCTCCCTTACATTTCGTATCTTACATTTTTTTTTTCTTTCCTCTTCTTCCCGTTATTCATGATTTATTCCCGTGGGAAATGCAAAGGCTGAGTAATTACGAGTAACGCGATATATCGCTGGTTGACACTGTCAACGAATATTTGACAGCAGATTGCTATAACGAGTGACAAGATTTTGAGTGATAAGATCAGGACTATATATTTTTGTTATTAACGAATTTTCGAAAAATATTCGAGTCCTCAATGATTTTTGGATAATTGGAAAATATCGAATGAGAAGTTATCCCAGCAGCACGATTTATCGTGTTTTCTCGTAATTCCTAACCTCAAATTTATTTTCGTAATATTTAATGCTGATTTCACAGGTTATATTAATCGCGAGCGCAATCTCATTGCTACATTGGATACGCGTGCATATAGTATTAACGGAATCGTTTAATATAGATCAAAGGATCTATTGATCACATTGACGTTACACGTACTGTGGAATTTAAACCTAACCTAACACTCCGGAATGTATTAGAAATATTTATTACGGAACAGTACTAGTTTTATCTATGATTTACGATCCTAACCCACGCAAAACCAGACACAATAGGTTTTCAGTCGAATTTTCTATTTTCGTATGTCTTATTTTTCTATTACAGTCAGTTCTGAATATCTGGACGTCTTGTCGAGTGTCTCAGTTATGGAAAAACTGGCACGAGCCGCCATTTATTTTACAGGCAACATGGGGACGCGCCATTTTTTTTTCGAGTGACCGCGAATCTGTTTTTACCTTTTTTTTTTCGTCTACTCTATCTTTTGTATTATCTGACCTTATTTCGCCATTGTTATATCTATATATATGACGTCTTGGGCTTTTGCGAGACAACCGGCCAGTAGCTTGGTTATTTATTCCCAGCCACCAATTTGGTACGGACTTTGTGTATATTTAGACGGCCCAATAGTCATTTGACTAATGGAACGATAAGGAGGAGATAAAAAGTTTTTTGTGAGAAAAAGTCAAAATTTGGACAAAACTTTTTTTGCATTTTTTTTTCAATGCGTACTTATTTACGTTGCTCGCAAGACCACCGCGTCGAGCAAACGAATTTGTTTTGTCACAGGCGTTAATTGCGGAGCGGAACTCTTTGAGTTTACGAGTGACTTTAACGTCGTATTTTTTATACGCGGATTTAGTTAACGATTAGGATTTTAATTAAGGATTGAAAGGACTCGATTGTTTTTTTTTTAATGAGAATCGTCCTTTAATCTATTCTTCTCGTGCCAGTTATTTAGCTTGATGAATTAACTACTTAACGAGATCGTAAAAGAGTCGTGGAAATTCCAAAAAAAATTTTTAAAATTTTCAACGTGTCCACTGTCATATTTGCGAATTTTATTATCAAACGATTATTTTCGCAAAATGCATTTCCGCGTCATGATTTATCGATATCGGCATACTGCAAGTAACAGCATTATCGAAGTTTCGATATTATAGATTGATACGAGAAAAAAAATAATTTTTAATAACGAGTCCAAGTCAAGTTATTATTATAATAAATATAGAAAACTATGAAAAAAAAACTGTCAAAATAAATACTTACTCGTCCACCAATACGACGACTCGTCCACCAAGACGAAATATCACAATCACCGTATAAATTCCAATTCAAATTTGCTATTAAAGAAGTCCACTTTTGAAAATTCCCGAGGCAATCATCGCCCGGGTGTCACTGAACCAAAAAAAAAACGGTCACTCACCACAATAACTTCACATACCACAAAATTTATTTTTTCAAAAATTTAAAAAATTTATTTACCTTTTTTTTTTCCAAGTCGCACAAGAACGAATACTATGATTAAAAATGTCACGAGTGCCCAGTACAATTAAAAGCTGTGAAAAAGCAAAATTTTTAATGATTTTTAAAAATCACAAACGTTCACACAGAGATGCTCAAGGTTGTCGCGTTACAAGGGGTCCTCGCCGTTACGCTGCGCGTCTGATACTGAACGGGTTTGCTCTACTTCGGCGCGCCACGTTGGTCACGCAGAAAATACAAGCCAGTCGGACTACGCCAAAGCACCATTTTCACTTCGACACAATAAGCGTCCATTAACTAAAATATCATTGACAAAATGACAAATAAAAATATTTCACTATTTATTTTTATTATTTTTTTCAAAAAATACATAATTGTTATTTTTTATTTACATAAGATTTTATTTTAGCCCGGAGTCGGGCCGTGAAAAATATGTCGAAATCATTAATGGCCCTTGATGGGGATTATATAGGAAAACCATGACTGACTTTCTTTCTAGAACATTCTAAAGCTGTTTATGGGACACGTTATACGCTGGTACCGATTACGTATATTGGCTTTTTATTAGGATGGTTTATAGGGAGCAATGAAGGGTCGATTAAGGTACCAGTATAACGATATCTTAGGGTAAAATTGATATGAAGAGTTCGATGGATTGACCGAGGAGGATTCACTTCGGCCGGTTATATTCGTCGTAAAACGATTTACGATCGGAACTAGGAAAAATTAGTGAATTTGATTTTTTTTACCCCCATCTGACATTTTTATACGTACCGTCGCGGAGGGTTGATCGCTCCATCGGATTTCCTCTTCCTCAAATGTGAAATCCTCGGTTTTAATGAAAAAATTTTATCACGTCCGAAAGATCATTTGCATTTTTTTCATGAGCGACACGTCGAGACGATAGAAACGCTGCCGCGGTTGAGCGACGGTCAGCGACTAAATACGAGTTAAGAAATTAGGTGGGAAAAGTAAAAAAAGTTTTAATACATAATGTTACACCTACGCCACGGAGTATATTTAGGTATTTGAAAAAAAAAATATTAAAGGTGAATTGTAATATTTGATAACGAATTTTCAAAGGGGATAATTTTTATATATTTTTATACGATTAATATTGCCTATGTTTTTGGCAAAATTTCAGATTGATAACGTCAAACGAAATAACCAATTTTTTATCGAAACAGACAAAGACAAGTCGATTAAGGACGAGGGTTTAGCCGATACCACATGGGCCGGAGAAACAGGAAACCCTTCCCGAACAGATAACCGGAAATCGAAAAGCGACCTCGTACAGCCTTTCGTTCTGACGAATGGCCGACTGAGGTCTTTGCCAAAGTTTTTCTTAACTCCCTAGAAGTCGTAGCGATTTTACTCGTGTTATCGAATCTTCTGAAAATCAATTGAAAACATACATTTTCTTAGTAGTACTATACCATATCGTACTAGAGTAGTATATTTTTTATAATTAAATACAATTGTAAACGAACCTTTACAGGGCTTTACTCTCGTTTCTCGTAATTATAAAACTGGAAAGACAATAAAATATTTATACTAATTGAAGCGGTCGTAGTCTCCATTTAATTTCTTAATAAATAACTAAGCTGATATAAGCCAAGACACAAATTTATAATTGAAATACAATATATATGTACAATGTACATATATATCCTGTATAACTTGTATAGATAGTTTCAAAAAAAATCATGTCTCAAATAAAAGTTCGTCTAGTACACTGATTAAAGAATTTCAATAACCAGTCATTAAATATTTAATCAGCAAAATCCACATAAAAACTCCAAATGTTAATATTTCCAAAAAAAACATTTCATCGCAATGACAACAGCTGCATATGACAATAACGTCAGTTACAATAGTTCCCAAGAAGAATAGCGAGTGTCAAATTATTTCAAGAATTCTATAGAGACACCAAGTGACAATGACGTAAGTGATTGACACATTTATTCCCTCAATATAAGAATCCCAAATTACAGTACACAAAAATATGTTCCACCATTCGAAAATTCTTAATAATTTAATGCCGCCCTCCGCGTCCCTCCTTATCAAATTTCATAATTTTCCTAACAAGAAATCCCAGCCATTAATAACAAAGAAATTTCGTCATCGTTCTACGCTGCTTTTATTCTAATTTTATAAACGAACGATATATCTATATATCCACCAGCTACGTAAATTTCAAGGATAATAAATGATCAACCTGCAAGCAGCATCCTCGAGCATCGTCACTTCTCTCCTCGCCATCCCCACACTAGCTGCACGTCGAGAACATTTTAAACATGGTAACACGTAGCGCACGTGCAGGCGTCATTCTCTGTATACGCGAATTTATGTATATTCATATGCACTCCGTGAGTATTCAGGACGTTCCCGAGACGTTAAATCGCGAAATTAATTACACGCAATTTAAATAAAAGTCGACACACCGTAAGCCTGTTAAACGTGGAGTACGCATACACGATGCAGAAAGCACATTGAATAATACGGATTTTTGAAATTTTTAGATGCTCAGAAATCACGGCTCTCAAAATCAAACCTTAATGCACTCGATAATTACCCGTCAGAGAAGATGGCACTGACATAAACCACAGACGTCAGTACTTACCCAAACTTGGCTACGTCGACTTCAAGTTTTCTATGAGTGGCGCAGCACCTCGTCTGCTCTCCGTCCTCTTCATATAATATCCAGTAAATACACTCAGCACACTGTCCCACTGCACTTAGTGACAGTCAAGTCTGTAAGTAACTCACAAATCAAATTCCAAGTCCGTAGAAGCGCTACGAAATAACTAACCACGCCAATTCACCAGATCTCTCCTGATATCCATTCGCACGAAGGAGGTTAACGGTCGGTAAGTTCAAATTTTTCCGAACTGACTAGCTTCTCGGGGGGGTCGCCCCTTACTGACTACTTGTGGTGGGCCCATACACAACATTCCCCTCCGACCCCCCAGTCCCGGTTGCTTTCCCTTGCAAACGCAGCCATCATGGCAGCTCGTGATCCTTCGGCTACTTCCAGTGAGTTTCGTCGGTTGAAGACGTCAGGTGTCGTTGGGTGACACTATTTTAATTTGATTTTCCCTTCCTCAAATACTTGGATCTATGCAGCCCTTAAGATGAGGCCACGCGGTCCAGGATTGAAGGTAGGAATTTGTAACGAGGCCATCTTGAATGCTGTGAGGATGTATCTATAGATATATTATATATATAAATATGTGTAATGTATACAGTGTACGTTCTGGGAATAACTAAGCGGCTGATCCTTACGTATGGAGATACAGTGAACTGTAATACGTGTTTGAAAAGTTTTGTTTGTTCTTTGTGAATATCGAAGAAATTCTTGAGACGTTACATAAATATCTGTAATTATGGCGTACATATACGTGAAGGATTCTTTACCGGGTTAACCAGTGAGAGTTTATTTATTCTTTGACTTTCCTCTTTAACTTTTATTCTTGGATGAACAGTGAACTTAAAAATATTTTTTGATTTAAGGTTTCGATAACCTTCGCGGGATGACAGGTCTGACTCCCAAAAGTTCTATGTTTAGTGTGTGTTTACTGATTTGCCACTTCCGATAGCACGTGAATTTTCAAGCCCTGTTTGACTATCGTACGTAGGTTTCATATAGACGCCCTGCAGTAATTATTAAATCTACTTGTCAGTTACACGCGTCCATTTAATAGGGGCGGGGGTTGAAAAAAAATATTTCACCGGTGGGATGCCAATTAATTACAGGGGTTAAAAGATGCCGCTAAATTTCTTGGGCAATCATCCCCTATTTTTTGACCTCCTTCACGATACTCACCCCTGCTCGTTTTTTATCTCGCGATACGACCCCTCATTTTTTTTTTCTTATATCTTTACAATTAATCATCGGCCTATCGAAACGTGTTTATCTGAATGCTGCGAATTTGGAGAGGGAATAAAAGCAAAAAAGTTAGTAGTACAACATCTTGTCGTTATAACGATAAGGGGGTGTAATGTAAATGAACGAAAGTGAGCATCTCTAAAAGGGTTGTACTCAGGGGATGGTAACGTATCAGAAGGAATTTCCGATACGAGGGTTGCTTTTTGCTTGAAAATTGTCCGACTACGTCGACCAGGATTTTCCGTCGCGACGCTGTCACTGACAGGCGTCGTCTACTTGTTAATGGTAATTTAATATTATCGCCAAGTATTTTTTAATAGTGACATCCATTATTATTAAATTATTATTAACGATTACAAGGGGGTGATACACTGATCTTTGGTAAAAGTTAAACAGGTTAGGTTTTGTCAAGGGAATATGGTCAACTTGAAAAAAAATTTTATATTTTGAAAATCTGTTTCAGGAAGTTTCAATTTTTTTGGGACTCAAACCTCTGCTTGGATTACGTGCTTACCGTACAACTTATTTATTTTCATTTTTACCTTTGATTTCTTGAACAGTGACGTCATCAACGATTGTAGGATTGCAGTATTATTTTAATTAAACAGATATAGAATTATTCGTCTTTCCTTACGATCGTTAAGTCGGCCTTTCAAATATTTTCCGTTTAATTGATGACGAACAGGGCCAAGATCCATTTTTTTTTATCTTATGCATCTATGGTGCCCCGGTTGTGTATACGGAAAAGTATAGTCGAATGAATCGAATCGAAGAATTTGAATACGAGTCTATAATAGAAAGAAAATAAGGCAGAAAGAGGAAAGGAAAAAAAGACAGCGAGCGAAGTTGGAGTCTCGTGGAGAAACGGAAGAGATGCAACGGCGCGTAAAATCGAGGCGATTTACCTTTCAGCTATGGAATCTAATCCCAATGCAAAGGGTCCGATCTTCGATTCCAACATGGCGGGCAGCAGACACGTTCCGCTTACCGTTCCAGGCCACGTGCGGCAAGAGGAAATACTCGACCGCGAATATCACGAATATACACGGTAAATGAGATTCCAGAAGTTCGATCGTTGCCGTTGAGAATTTCTTTTTGAACTGAGAACGAGATATACATAAATATGTGGGTACGTAGTTGATAGAATGTATGATAAATTACGACGCTCCGGGACCGCATCGTGTGACAATGGATTCCCTTTTGTGCGTCCATGAAACGTGTAGCCAACCCCTCGCTGATAAATCGAGAGAAATCTGGCCGTCCTTTCCTAATGCAGACCTAACCCTAACCTGCGAAATAATGAAGAGAACAATCCTTGTCCTCGATGCTCCTACACTTTGTCTAACAGATTTTACATTGTACTTTTCCTGTTAAGGTTGGTTTCTAGTGGCTCTTTTGTTTCTTTCTCATTTTTACTTTCACCGAATTCTCTTATAGCTCCTGGCCATATGGGAATTTCGTGTCAACCCTTGTTGGACCTACGACTTTTTGTGTTGCCTCGTGCCGACGAAAACGCTTTCTAAAAGGACAAAGCAGAAACAAAAATTACTGGGAAACAAAGGCAGCTACGTATTTACAGGGGAGACTTGCGGTGACACGTAAGTTTGATAAGAATTTTTTTGGAATTTCTCACATTCTCTGTTTGGCTGTACCGTACACTTTATTTAAAAAATTTCTGGCAACAAGACGTCTTGTGATTTTCAAAGTGGATTTAAGATTTTCATGTATTCTTTGATCTTTTGTTACAAAATCGTTTTTGAATTAATATCGTCTGAATCGTGAGTGACGTGTGTATAATAGTATACTCTTAGAACTTCTTACGTTTTTCGATTTTCCTGTAAAATTCTACTCTCAACATTTTATTCTTTTAGCCAAGATTCAGAGGAGTCTTATATCCTCAAGTAACATCGCCATTTCGAGGGAGGAGTATGAATTTCAGATTTTACGATAATGTAGGGCTATCCGTACTTAGGTACCGAAAGCATTGACATTCCGGAAGAAGGTAATTCTGCTTTTTTGTTCATGTGAAAAAAAAAAGTATTTTAGAGTTTCACAGTACAGTGTTACCCACTTAATTATTTATATATTCTAAAATACAGAAACTAGTACTTTAGACAATGCTGAACACACAAATTTTAAGGAATGTAAATCCCAAGCACGAATACTAATTTTTATATATCTTTGAAGGATCCCAAGAAAGAATAACGTGGAGCATAAAAAGAAAAGGAAAGTGCGGATACGGATCGTTGGACTATCCTGACAAGCATAAACAACACCATAGAATAAGTAAGCTCATAGTTAAAAGGAAAGAAAAACATACAACCATCACTTCCAGACCTAGAAAACACATAGAAGCGGGGATCCACAATGGGCCCCTTACTGGCTCATTCTGCACCTATCAACGGACCAGTAACGATTTAGTGCTGGACCACTGCTGAACGTTTTTGCGGTAAGACGGGGTACTAGCTCAAAACGTCATAAAGACTTGCACCATCATTACTAAAAAAGAACTCGAGGGTCCATTACCTCAATATAACTTCAATCTTAAGATCTAAAATTGTTTCTCACAAAATTCCTATGGTTTAAAAAGTTTTAATGCACCCCAGTGATACAGATAATTCACCACATCTATCAATGGTTAATAAGCAAGGTTTATTGAAAAGCAACCTAGAAAAGCTTTTATATCTTCAATCTCGCTTATAATTTACTCCTCAGATGCATTTCAATTATATTGTATAACAGTGTAATGTCCAACAGGGGTTGTTCCGGTTTGGCGCAGCCGTTCAAGTTGCTTGGCTGGATACAAGGGGTGGCTTTAGGGCCAATTTCTCTCGTTAGTCGACCACCTTCACAGTACTGGGATACTTGTTGCTCTTGCTACGTAAATTGCCGGCCAACTAGTGGGCTTCATTACGTCATAATTACCGTGATCGTTAATGACTTTATACGCCCATCATCTGGATCCCACCGAAGAGAGGATATTCTACCAGCCTCTGTATACCAGGTGCAAACTTTATAGGCAGCATGAAATAAAAGGATCTTGGAAGATTGCTCCTGTAAATTGGCAATATGGTGATAACTTTTTTTTGACTAAATAACGGAAACTTGGTAATTATTCATGGCATAACAGTAAAGAGGTGAGTCACCCCCTTTTTAATGCTGCTTAATTTCAAAGTCACCTTTTAAGAGGTTAGTTGATACTTTATATTTGTAATTATGATTATTATATTCATACTTTGTATTAATGGGAAGGAACTTTTTTTGACTACTGTGACTTATGGTTTTGTACAAACATACATTCATTTGTTGACTGTATCTCATAGTGTATAAGGAAACCGAATGAAAGTCGTTGACCTTGACTGTTTAAGGGATGACTTATTCTTGGTACTGAATAATTTTCTTTTGTTTTAGCTGACGTTACGTGTATCGTTATATGAGAGCACATTATTTTGGAAATGACCATCGTGGTTCTGGGGTAAAAGCATATAGACAAAGCCTATAAAGAAAACCAGGCTATTTCTAACCATTTCGTGGGGAACATCGATTGATATTTATCTGCTGGAATTGCCGTGTAAAATGGATTTATGTGAGCGTCGTGGGTCGCCGGTGCGTTAGAGTTTCGACCCGACATTTCTCAACGTTCTACGACCATCTGCCACTTCCACTTTGTCCGGACAAGTTTTTTTAGTTTCTTGTGGTTATAGTGGCAGTGCGAGTCGCATTTGAAATAGATATGATTAGATGAAGATTTTATTTAACCTTATACATTGAACTGATAGATAACGTGCGGACTTTCTGGTTTTGTAAAATTTTAACAATGAAAACTAATAATATTGGGCAACATTGTATAAACTTTCGATAATTCTTTAAATGGTAAACTAAAGTTTTGTAGGTGCAAGTTTTAAAAATGAAAAATGAATTATCAAATTAAAACTGGCCGCCTTAGGAGTATGCCGGATACAAAGGTTGACTGTTTTTTTTTTTAAATATCTTCGATAGGCATTTTTTATTCCCTTTCTCGTTCGTGCCCGGAAACGATACCTTCTCTGGTTGATGTGTTTCCGGTATATCGAAATTCTTTTCCTCAATAGTTCTTTTTGTGTCGCAGACTATTTATCGTGCTGTTTAAAATTCTGCGTGCTTGCAAGCTTTTTATTCCTCAGATAGCGAGCAGCTATTTGTGTAGGTAAAGGGAGAAAGAGCTTGGGTGTATTTTAAAGTTGAAAAGTAAAACTTGAAAAAGTTTTGTCCCGCCAACAGTTTAACGTTTACTATTGAAATCTTACATCGGTTCTTATCGTAATTATTAAATTGCGATAGCTGACTATTTTCACGCATATTTCTTATTATAGTCATATACATCATTTCATATTTTTTTCTACTTTAGTGGGACTTCAGTTAGGTTGAGAAATAAGATACAGATGTTACATATTTGACATTTTGAAAAACTACAGATGCTTCTGGCGAAAACATCATCGAAAGTGCTGCCACCTGTGAGTGGAAGAATCTGTTACTTCGTAAACACGAACTGTGTTCAGTCGTTAATAAGCTACTGATAAGTCATCAACAGTAAAAGACAGAGGCCTTTCTAGACGGACCAAAGTGTAGCTAATATTGTGGGTGTGAAAATTATTGCTCTAAATTGTTTAAGCAGTTGCGCCTTGTTCTGTTTTAGCGCTCACAGTATCTATCCGCGTTATCAGGTAGTAGTTCGGTTATACTAACAGTAGGTAACATTGGTTGGATGAGGGATCTTTAACAGTAACAAAACAGATACCACTCCTTTGAAAAACATTCAAAGTTGCACCCGTTGGATGTTATGTCCCGAAAATGACTGAGAACTCAGTTAATTTCTTAAAACTTTTAGTTTTTTTAATTCAAAAACTGAAATGATCCAAATCAAACTGTATGAATTTTCATTAATTCGAATTTTCGCCGCTAAGCTTAGGTTAGGCACTGCACCTCCTGGGTATGGTATGTAGCACCATCTCTGAGGCAGCTAATGAATCTTGTACGATATTATTCATATGATAAAACAGAAAAAACTATTGTACGCCGTTGATAACTAGATGACATTAGAAATTTTATATTCTTACAAGTTGTAGCGTCCGAGTACAGCATCCCTATAGTTAAGGCATTCTACCGACAGATGGACCACGTACACCGTCGGAAATTCGATACGCGGTGTTCTAAATAGAGAATTTTTTTTTCTCTGTAAGGTATTCGATCTTCCATGTCATGCCACTTGCTTTAATATTTGTTCCGTTTCATGTAACCCAGATTTTGGGACTTCTAAATCTTTTTTATAAACATCAAAACAATTAAATACAGAATAGCCCTATTTTTCATTAATATTAATGAAGAATAATATAATCAGACAGATATAATAAGGTGTATGTCTTTTTATTCGTGTTCTAAACTTGTTTTTCCGTACAGCTGGTTGTTGCGCAGTCATGGATTGCTGCAGGCCGTATGGCGACTCTCCCGAATTTTTGTTTCTTTTAATAAAACTCCCAGAGAAAATAGCGACTGCCCCAATCCCAAGAGCTCAAAAGACATTGGTAGTACTAGGATTCTCATTCTCCGATGAATACTGGACTGAGAAAATCGGATATCCGCCAAGCCACAGCGTCCTCGCGCAATTCTAATCCATCGAGGTCGAAAAGCCGGATTAACCAGTGTACCTTACGATTAGTGTAATATAACAATATTGTTTCTTACGAAAAAGAAATCATCACAATTTTCGGGCAGCGCTAGCGGGGGGGTGATGTGACACGAGTGTTGGGTATATACCATACGTATTACAATATCATAATCATAATTAATAATAAGTATTAAGTAGTATTACAATTAAAGAATAAAAGCAAAGTTTCAACTTATATAATGAGTGCTCCAGCCTTCGAGGGAAACAAGAGGATTAATCGTCGCCGCATCTCCTCCCCTCGTAACGAGAGACTTTCGCAAAGTGAAATTAGAGTAAAGAAAAATAACAGAAGAAAAGAGAAATAATGAGTGTAACCTCGTGTACTCCGAATACATTGTTCAACATAAAAACAAAATACTGACGTTTACAATGCACATAGTACAAAGCTGCTCGATCCTTCAAGATGTTCTTCTTCGTTTCTTCATCTTCCTCCTCTTCCTCTCTTTGTTGATCTTCGTCTTCTCTTTCGTTTCTCTTTTTTTGGTATACGTTAATTAAAAGGAACTCTTTAAACGTAATTCACAATAGTAGTAAATATCACGTGTTGTGTGTGAGTGTCAAGTGGTGGATGGCGAAGGGGAGGGATAAGAAAAATAAAGGAGATGAGGAGTAACCCGAAGACGAACTCCAGGAGCAAGCCTCCTCGAACGCGCTAAGGATAAATTTTAAGAATTACGTATTACCAAAGACACGTAATTATCCTAGAAGTTCTCTTTCTTGTATCGCAATACAAATCGAGCTCATCCTCGTCTCCAGGAACTTCGGGGACGCGTGGTGACCAAGAGTGACAACAACATGGGGAGGGTAGTATTTAGGATATGGAAAGGAAACGACTTTACAGTTCCTTCTCGATCTTGATGAGCTCCGCGATGCCGTCGTGCATTTCCTTGACGGCCTGGTACTCGGTGAGTCCGAGACGTCGCTTGTTGGAGATGTCGTAGATGCCACCTTCGGCCTCGGTGTGCTCACCGCGGGTTCCACGCACCTGGAGGTTGAACTTGGAGGCGACCTCCTCGAGCTTAGCCTTGTTTGCGGCCAGCTTGGGTACCTTGATGTGCACAGAGGCGCGCACCGTCGTACCCAGATTTGTCGGGCAGAAGGTCAGGAAACCAAGACGGTCATTGTGGGAGAAGGGAAGGCGCTTCTCGATGTCGTTGACGGCAGTCACCAGACGACGGTAAACCTGGGAAAGACAGAGCATTGTATTAGTTTGACTTTCTTGGCAGAAGAAAAAAAGAGTAACTACTGCGACACCGTATTCCGAACCAGGACACAGGAGTCAAGATGATCCTTTGTTCGCGAGGAGAGTGGCAAAGTATTCTTGTCGAACAAGATAGATACGAAACTGGGGCAATGGAAATTTGAAAGTTTAACAAATTGTGTATTCACCTGGCCCAGGTCACCGCCCATCTGCATGGAGATGATACGAAGATGATCCTCCTCGTTGCACCAGACCAGGAAGGTCTTGGCATCGTTGTGGTAGATACCACGTCCGGTGGGCCAGAATCGGCAAGCATTGGCAGCCTGGAGGAAACGGTCACCCTCCTTGAAGAGGAAGTGGTCGTCGATCAGCTTCTGCTGGACCTCCTTGCTCATTCCGGTGAGTGGGTAGAAAGTACCCTTGAGTTCGCCCTCGAGTCCAGAGAGGGTGCTGGATACCTTCTCTTCCATCTCCTTGTACTGAGCCTCGGTCAGGCAGGGGTTGAAGGGGTAACCCTCGAGGGAACGTCCACACCTGACACGGGTGGACACGATGTACTCACCCTGAATATAAAGAGGATGTCGATTAGAAAAACGTACCCTCGTTAGTTTCAATGAATCCCACCCAAGAACAAATTCACATTTTTTTTTTTTACATACAGAAGGGTCAAGGTTGCCAAGAGTATCGACATCGCCAAAGTCCTTGGGAGGGTGCTTGTCAGTCTTCTTGAATCCACCATGGTAGTCCTCGATGATGGGGTCGAAAAGGTCGGCGAAGACGGTGTATGCTTCAGCATCAGGAGCATAGATACCAACTCCGGAGTCGTGATTCTCCAAACCGGACTGGATAACGTCCAACAGGGTAGAACCAAAGGAGGTCTTCTTAGTTTTCAGCTGGTCAAAGACTTCCTTGGTCAGATACTTCTTCAGCAGAGACTTGCTGTCGGAAGCAGCCAGCTTGGCGTAGCCAGCCTCCAGTTTGTCAAGGACTGCTTGGTCTACCATGTTGTTTTTCTTGCTACAGACACGCAAAAATCACAATACCTTTATTAGCTAATGGATAAATTCAAAAAAAAAAAGGTAAAATACGTTACATCAACTAGAAGATTACCCATATTATATCCAACCAGTTATAAAACAGTATCCCCACATTAATACCTGATTTATACCTTATCAATATGTCCTTTAATTAGCGGATTAAAAAATTTAAAAAATTACCTATCTCTAACAACGTATTACATCCATCCATCAAGACTGTCATATATCAATGCAACCGGCAAACGCGGCATTAGAGATTTCTTCAAAAATCCAGCATTCAAGTGCCGTCATTCGTGTCCATCACAATTCACATCGATAACAGATTACACGACAATCGTACCTGCTGATTAGAATTTCTTCGAATTTCTAACGACTGAACAAACACAGTAAGACCAACGTCTGTGAAAAGCCTACAGTGCGTGTCGGCGTACTATTAAAAAATCATTATCTAATTCCAAGAGCATCGATCAATATCGGGTATAAAAAGAAAAAAAGTCAATAGCCTATAAATGAATCTCAAGACTCCTACGTGCCCGTCCAATTGCTATATGCCACATGAATTCCTCTCGGTATCACGTAATTGCATACCGTGTACGTATATTAAGTATCAATCATCGTCCACGCATTTACTTGGTACAGCTTTGTAAAGAATATTTATAAAAACTAATATCTGCAACGAACGTGACAATTCCACCGTAGACAGGTATAATAAAAACACAGAAATTACAGTGACAAAAAAAACGACAAGTTATATATGTACCGGGTATACAGTCCAGCCCAGGAAATGACACGTCGTGTTCCCCCACGAGAAAGTAAAATGTAATTTTACGAAATTCGTCTGCACTCCTGCAGCAGTGCCACGCCTACGGTGCAAATACTTGAGAGCGTAGCCGGGCAGCTCGACAGTCAATGCGGCTTGGTAGGAAAACATTCGAAAATAAATAACAAGAGTCAGGCCAGGCATTCTTAATATTGTCAAGAAGCATAGAGGAGCCTGACACGTTATAATACAGCATTATCAAACGACACCAGTCTACCAGCGATACCAATCCGTATTCTCTATTAGAGCTCAACAAAACACGGAGATACATAGAGATAGACGTACACAGCGCGGCACAATCGTATACACAAATACTTGTCAAGATAAGATTGACCACTCCGTAAATCCACGATTATCCAATCGATTAAAGAAGACTTGATCCCCTTTCATCGAGAAATATCGGTCACGATTAGTGCTATATTAATCGTCGGCTTGATAATTCCGTGCGGACGCACCGGCAGTGACACGGTAATTGCAGGTTTATAGGTTATGCACGAGGTTGACGCTTGACGGCAAAGTTAAAAGACGACAAACGGGATTCTCTAGCTGTATTTACTATCCTGACTTACTTTACGATGATTCGCCAATGTTTTGTTACGGATGATCGGCAAAAGTTTCGTGTAAAACCGCACGTAACAGCCTCCGCGACGCAACAGACAGCGTTAAGAAGCAGCCATGATCCTGCGGACATCTTAGACAAAAGCAACTTCACTTAAAAGCTTCACTCTCTGTATCATCTTCTCCACTTTATTCCCCTTTGACATTGACTTGCGATCGCGCGACATGGAAAACATTGAATTTTTGGATTTCTGCGTAAAAACTACGACGACGGAGACACCGGGATTCGCGCCATTGTTATACATTGTATTGAGAGTAACATGGCTGCTCGGCCTGTCGAGTATTTACGAAATATAATTATCGCATGCAGTAGAGTAATAACGGTGCGCGAAACCGACGTGACTTTCTACGTAATTAGTCCTATCACGAATTTCTACGTACACAGATATTTCCGTAGTGAAAATGGGCAATCTCGTCGACAGAAGTCTTTGGATTTTCTAAATAATCTACAGGGCCGACGACCAGGATTTTGTTGGTCGCATAATGCCATGCGTCATGCTATGGAAATACGTAACGTGGATCGGAAGTGTATAACCATGCATACAAACTAGACGAGAATCGTAAAAAAAAAATAAGGTAACCATAGAAAGTTCAGCCCACTTTCCCTCGCGACACTTCTAAACATCACGAGTCACGTAGACGGGACAGTGATAAAAGAAAACTAAAATCTTGAGTTCCAGCAAACACGTAAAACACTTAAAACAGAGAAAAGATCGACCACTAAATAAATACATACTCGTCGGCCGAAGCCGTGTCCTTGGAAGTGCATCCGCCCATTGTCAATTCTTGTTAGAGTCGAACAGTAGAGTAACAACACGACAATCAAACCGCAGTACAGTTCACGTATTCGGGACGAGAGAAAAAAACAATGGTTAAGACGTACCGGTAACCTCTAAATGAGAGTAATCGGCACGTAGTCAAAATAGTCAACTGTCAAACTATTACCTCACTGTTACTTATAAATTCACCTCTACCGAAGCACGGTCGATAGAAAACGCAAAATTTCCGAGGTTATACCACGTCGTAACGTATTCCTCTTTATCCTTTTCCGCACTCGGCAGAATCACCCTGACGTGCGGCGTTGCAGGAGCGACATAGAACGCGATCGAATCGACTAGACAGCCACAAGGAAACTAGGTAGCCGGTATATTAACGTACGAGAACGATTAGTATCTCGCGAACGTTTCTTCCGTAGGAGGCGTCGAGTCCTCCAGTGACGATGCGTGTGCGACGTATGTATGTTTCTCGCTGGCTTGCTCCGGCGTAGGTGAGCGAAGACGTGACTCGGGACGGGGTGGGAGAAATACAACGTCGGAGGGAGCTGGAGAGAGATAGAAAGAGTCAACGAGAGAGGGTCGAAGGTCGTACGAAGGAGTCTTCGTATGCACCGAGGAATAAAAAGGGTGTGGTGTACGAAGGATGTTGCGACGGCGTAAGTTGACAATTAAAAATCAAACTTACTTCACGGCGTAATAAATTATTGAGTAAATTTAATACCAACGACCACCTCACTTTATTAATATCCTCGCTGTATTATCCTGCCGAGTATTCACGACTGTTAACCTCTAAAATTCTTTTTTGTCGCCGATTAAACTTGGCGCACTTGAGTTACGTAGTGCTTGCGTAACCTTATACACTCTCGAGGTGCGTGACACGCTCGAGTACGTTACAACGTGCGTTAACCCTTCTTCAGCTTTTATTGTTTTTCCTCAGACCTCAAAATTGCCCATTGATCACGGAAACGTAATAGAGTCGACAACTCTGAAGTGAAACGGTAACTGATTCTATCCTTTACAAGTAGGTAGGCAAACAACTTTAGCAACTAATTTTTTTCTTCTCTCTTCCTCTGCGTACTCAATGTCTCAATTGATACACGATTGTTTTATTATATTACTGCACAGTCACGTTAAATTGGCACGGGGTTACTTGGGACGTGTGATGCGAACACTACAGTCTCTACGCTATCACTAAGCCAGGAGGCATTCTGCGTGCTGCGATCTCTCTCTCTCGTTCCCTTCTGTTTTTATCTCTCTCTTACTCTCTCCCTTTCCCTTTACCATCACTTTACTACCTTCTTCTCACGGGTTCTCATACTCTCCCTTTCTCTCTCTTATTCAGGGTGGGGCACGATCCCGTCGTCCAGCACAGAAGGATACCCCGGTCGATAGCACGCACCTACACCACCCATCCTTGCCGCCGCTACCACCACCGTCAAAACCACCACCACCACCCACGGTATAGCAACCGGTGCCAGAAGGAATACCCGGTGAAAACGCACACGCACGCGCTCAGGAATATACCCACTACCATCAGTCTCACGCACCAACACGCACTCGCGTCCTGGACCCGCCCGACATCCACGGAGCCTACTACCACTACCCCCTGGGTACCCATACGCCAAAGACCCAGAAATTTTGCTCCTCCCGATTTCCCAGGGTATCAAACCAGCCTCTTTGCCGCCACCACCTACTTCGAGCATCCTCAGATCATCTACTTCCTTTGGCTTCTGCTTTCTGCACCTGAAGCTTGGTTCACCTTCATTTTTCCCGGGGGTTGAGACTCATGGGATAAAATCTACTTTATTCGAATGGATCAGTCGTATTGTCAGACTGTAAAATAATACGTTGCACCGTGTCCTGATGTCTACAGTTAGACGTTTAATTCTGTGATACAACTTTATCAGGACATATACAATTGTATATTCGATTCGAGTTTCGTACTGTATTCTTTCAATTTTAATATTCTGGGTTATCGATCTGTATTCGATTAGGTATTTCTGTCTCTTTGTAAATAGTCTCTATGTCCGATAGTTTCATGAGTTATTTAAGGATATAATGTTGGTCAGGCTAATACAGATGTAATTTATTTATTTTTCAAACGAAATATGAACTTTATTATTCTGAAACGCTCGGCCAACCACTTTGTTCTAGGTTTGTACTTTTCACAGTGTACAGTGTACACTTCTTCAGCCGTAAGTTATTCGTCCTTAAGTGTTTACCGCAACCCGGGTGGTAACTCGTGTCTAAAGAGTAACAAAAGGGGCTGGTTGAAAAGGGTAGTCGAGACCCCGGCCCCACGCATTTCCCGTCTCTGTGCACTTTGGTTAAATGAAAAATTCTACTTCCCATTAATCCCGCTATGGAATCGAGCGCCACTTGTATGCCCGGCAGAACATCGAAATGCAACGAGCTCTCGTCTGTCTTAAAACGTAACCAAACGAATCCAGCTAAGAATTTTAAGTATGGCATACCTACCGCAGCTTAGGTACAATCAGTCGAATGCAATTCGAGCTTCCGGCGGGACAGGTAAATGAAGGAGACGTATGGGGGATGGTATACGAAAGGATCCTATTATGTCTTGGACTTCAATAACATTCAGACACTTGATAATAAATGGAGGTTATCTCGATACTGTATCCCGTTATCAAGGCTGACTATGATAACGCGACAGTATCCAGGCAAATGCCTGATGTTTATTAATCTTATTAGTCACTTTTGTTCCTATTTGCACAGTATTCCTGTTTACGAAAAAATTTGAGGATGGAGATAAATTAACGTTATGCCAAAAATAACTGATCTAGATTATATAGACTGTATGGATCGCTCATCAAAGAAATTTAATGGCATAATTTAATAGTTATAAGAATTCAAATCCAATATGGCGGTCATCTGACAATTTAAATTTCCTATTTCCCGCCATGCGCGACAGTTTATGCGCGCTATCTTAAATCTTGTGGAGCTATCGTTTTATGACGCGATTTTTGAAATTATTTAATCTAGTGTATAGCTATTTTATTTAAATGCGACATTCTTGGATCGTTCGGCAAGATAATCAAATCGATATGTCAAAAATTGAGGTTATGGAACCTTCTAGAAGTTACCTTCCATTTTGCAAAGTAATTTATCAATACTCGAGGACTTTTGTATCAATAAATTAATCGGTGACAAGAAGTCGCTATTGATTAAAATATATATAAAAAGCGATAGCCGTTATCAGAGTTCATTTTCGATTCAGCAATGATTTTATATTAACTTCGTTTATATACCTATATATAATTAAATCTATCGCTTACGATAGATACCATCTAATATATCATCCACCAGATTAGATAAACGACAATTGAATGAAGTCGAGCAATTTTTTTTTCACGATTGCCAAAATTAAAATCGAATCGCAAAAATTCAATGAAATTTCATCAAAGAAAACGTACTGAGCGTTTATTTATCTACTCTGCTAGCAGCTCACATAGAAATTCTTCAATCGTAATTATGATAACGGGGGGCCATGACGTAAGCAGACCGAAAAAGCAGGCAACTCATTTGGGTTTTCAAGTGTCGACATCTGTGGGCAACTATGCTCGATCTTGTCTTGTATTCGTCTTGGTCGTAGAGTCTTTAATAATAACAACGGCATTAAATAGCAGAGACTGTCGCAAAAGAAAAAATGTGGTAAATCAAAATACTAATAATAATAATAATCAAAACCTTCGTGAGGATAACTCATTGAATTTTCTAACGAAATTTATCAAATTTTTAGTCGGACATAAAAATTTGTTCAATGACTCACTGCGACCTCGAAGAAATGAGACAAGATCGTTCTTGGAATGTAAAATGCAGGAAGTGACAAATGAATTCCGCTTTCCAGGAACGTTGTATTACTTGGTACGCTGTACGTGGGAATTGAGAAATTTGACTAGTACTAGTGAGAAAAAAGGTCATTCGACGTGTTTCAAAAATTTTCTAAAAAAAATATATACCCATACGTAGAGCGTGCAAAAAAAGACGGAAGTCAATAATGACGTCAGCTGATTCACCGGACGTAGCGAAATTTCGTTCATCACGGCGATAGTCACGCTCTATTAATTCGACGTAGCAATCCTGTCGAATTAAGTAAATTTCCGACTCGTGGGACGTGCAGAAGCGCGAATAGAAACGCAAAATGTCGTGAAGATAGGCAGTTGAGAAATGACGTTCGTTTTACTCGAATGCTCTAGTGCATCGGTGAGTACGAGGTTAATTCATTAAGCCCGGGACACACGGTAAATTAAATTCTATACGGGAATCTGGAAACATGTATGCGGCAAATGAAAAGATTTTTTTTACATATACCACTGTCCTTAGGCAATTGCAACGGGGACTGACTTCAAGTTGCATCTAATTCGGTGAGTCTAAAAATAACGCGACGGTGGCTTCTCTCCGGTGTATTTATCCTTGGCGTAACTTTGACCGTTGACACGATGATCTTGGCGCCGAGCCTGCATCACTGAAATTCGCACGTTCCTTGCCGAAGCGTGAGAAAACGTGGTAAATTGGAAACAGCGCCAGCTGCGAGTCATGAAAATCCCGCGTTTCTGCATAATCTTTTTTACTCGAATACGTCGCTTATTAACACAAATGTCCGTACTACGTGAAGGGTAATGAAAAACAAAGACGAATTGAATCTTTTTGATACGAAGTACAGCTGCTTTACCAGCCGTTGGCAAGTAATTTGAATGAAAGACGAGAACTGCGCGCGACTTAATTTTTCTTTATTATGCACAAGAAGGGAATACCCATAGGAATTTAAAACTTTCCGCTGGTACAGTCACGCGGAATGTTGTCATCTCTGTGCACGAGTGACCGCGAGACTGACTCTGATGAAGCATAACTTTTTTTTCGTTAATCAAGGTAACCAACGGAATTTCTAAACGAAGGTTACCCCGCCGATCAACGAAGCGTGAATATACCTTTTTACGATAACATAACGCTACGTAACATTGTCGGAGTACAGATTATCCTTTGAGTTTTAAATTTTCTACGAGTCATGGTACAGGAATTCGTATTACGTAATAAAAGAAATCAATTGTCATCCGATTCGGTGTAATTTACTCAACCCCTTTTCGTGTACAAGTGATTTACAAATATCAGCATTCACGAATTTATTTTCAATCTTGCTGCTATATAAAGTAACCGAAACTTCACGTGTATTATTCCTCGTCTTTAATCAAAGAACATAAAATATTTTTTTTAAATGTCCCTTCGAACACTTCAATGTCGATAACACAGGTATTCCGCTATAGGTTTACCGGTACCGCAGAGCGTTGCGCCATCTCTGAACAGCCAGGTGAACATACGTCACGTTCACCCATAAGTTCCGATTTCGGCAACGCGCAAGGCCTGCTAACGTTGTCAGGCGACAATGGGCAGAATGCGAATACGCGGAGCGCGATTATTTGGCCGAGTTTCAAAAATCATTGGATTCGAGCACAGGTACCTGTTAAGTACCTAGTAAATAGTAATCAGTATACAATGTAAAGGCATAGGTAGCACTTCAAGTCAATCATGTAGCGTTGTCTCCTGATACGACTAGCACGCGACGTGACATACTGAAAAAGACAGTACTGCATAGAGTATACATTGAAGTGTTCCATCAGTAAATGCAAAAGTAAAGAACAAGAGGATCACCCGTGTTATTCTGGCAGTTGGCAATGTTCAAACAAGACTTTAACCACGTAGTGCACAGATCCTCTCGCAACAGTTCTGGCGCGATTCTCGTGAATCCGTGACGTTATTGCGCAAGCAGAAAATGGTAATTACGTAACGATCTCCGGTGTTTTGAGGGTTCCTAAACCGTAGCAGCCAGGACGACCACAACAAAATATTCTAAATCCGTCGTGGGCAAGAGGTGCTAGACTCCGAGGAGGCTAGAGAAGAACGAAGAAAAAGAAGAGGTAGAAGGGAGACGCTAAAAAACCCTAGAAGATCTCCCGGCTCAACCGTCCCAGCGATTTATAATTAGTACAGCCAACGCTTTCTGATCTATAGATTGTACAAGAATCGAGCGCTATTTTCTACCATAAAGCCACACTGTAAGTCAGCTTGAACACATCAAAATGGCCGACTATAAGGTAATTGAAAGATGATTAAACGCACGTGCATTCATTACACGTTCCTCTATTGCAGGCTGCTACGTTTGACCTGCTGTGCAGAAAAGGCTGTGACGCTAAGGTCAGAAACTGGATCGTTTGAACGTCATTGTGGCGTTATGAAGCCTTTATATAAATTATTCGAGCTACACTTGCATATGACGCTCATTTTAGAACAGCATTGGTACCACGTGCAAACTCGCACGGAATTCTACGACCAGTAAGAAAATCGATCGGCCATAGATATACTATCATTATAGACCTGACTTTTCATACGAGAATACGACAGTCACTTGATAGTGACTATAGAACATAACTTCATAGAGTATTATTACTCCGTCTCAAAGACATCGACCTTAGTCAAGCCGATCAATTATGACTGAAAGTTTTAAAATGGCTGGCGCCTCTGTGGAAATTTGCGATGAAAGTACCACCGGAAGATTTACAAAAGCAAGAGAAAAAAAATATACATTTTTTACCGTATATAAAATAGACACTAGAGTTCATGACTATGGTGTTTAAGAACTTTCACAAGCGATTGGAATCGATATAACATTCTTGGTATACTAATGACTCATTTCTTTTATACAAGCAAAAAGATGGCGACGGCAAATAATTAATCACTTAACAAGTTTGCTTGCTCGTATATCGAGAGCCTCTTTAAAGCGATGACTGCTTTTACCATTGGAGCTTATAATGTTTTCATTAAAAACACGGCAAGAGCTTTCGCTGGAGGCTACGTTTAGAGAAGAAGACTGACGAAAACATTCGCAGGCAGGGGTCAAAAGATGAATGCTCTATGGATCTGCTGAGATTGTTTAATTATTTATAATCATAAGATGTAGATATCTCAGAGATACGTTCAACGACTGTCTACTAATTGAATACAAAGTGGGAGTTTAACGATTAGTCATCGATCAGGTATTCTTGTGCTTACACCTAGTCTAAATGTCTGGGCTCCCGTCTGCCTCTGGGTTAGATTAGAAGAATAGCTAGAGAGCCTTGCGATTCGGCTAACGAGACGAGGAAATCACGGGGAGTTCAAAGATCTTTCTCTGTCCTAGACAAAAATAGATGGCGCAACGTGCGAGCTTTCATGCAAGAGGGGCAAAGAGCTAAGTCGCTAATGGGAGTTGACAAGATTAATAGTACGAGGCTGCATTTCTACGTGCGTTCAAACTACATTCCAGATGGCTCGGGAGAGACGGGGTTGCAACGTGTGAAAATGTACCTTGGGTTATGAACCATTATCAATTTTTTTTTTAAAGGTCAGCGTATTTTTGTTCGATTTTTCATCTTGCCTATTGCATACTTAAGGGCGGGGATGATATATGTCGTTAACGATTATCTTAATTAGCGATTGCGAACGGCCAATTGTTATGCAATCGCGTGATAACTGTATGGCAGAATAATTACAGGGTCGGGTAATTTAATTAGTGAATCAAATAGACTGTCTGCTTCGCCTGGATTATTAGCTGCAGGTATTATCGACTCTTTCAAGATCGATACACCTTGATGGTAGAGTTAGTAGCTCGTGAGGAAAGAGAAGCCACGATAACGCGAAATCTATATATTTCTTTTAATTTTTGTAAATAAAATTATAATTTTTTAATATCATGAATATAAAAATAGTAATATTTTTATTTTTTCATATTAAGTATTCATCTATACCGTCATAACAGTCTTTCTCCCTGTCTGTAATAGAGTCTACCCATGAGTTCAGTGTGTTTTTTTGGGACACTCGTCAATCAATGTAATTATAAGGAAATCACGTGTCTTCGCAAAATCATAGAAATATTCGGTAACATATAGCGAAACAAAATGTAATTTCAAAACCACGTACATGCATACTTTGTAAGAATTTTATAGTGTTACATACAGCTCGTTAGAAACTTCATTTTCCATTCGTAAAAAAAAAATTGAACTAGCGGACCAGCTATGTAATAATATTACCATTAAAACTCGTTATCAAGCGGAAGAAATTGTACAATACCGGAAATAGATGCAAGAATGTATCATCCCTTGTTGAGAAAAGTGGGGAAAAAAGAGAGCAAACCGTCGAGTTTGAAATTAAAAATAGCCGGGCTGTGAGTTGTCACATAGAAAATGGAAATTGATGAAATAAAATAAAAATCAGTCGGTTATAATCCGATAGTAAGTATGCATACGCGTATTACGTACTGGTAACCTTATATGTTTTTTCTATGTTGAATATATACATAGAGAAACCACCGAGTCGGACGCTGCTCTAACTATCAATTTCCGTTTTGAATTACCGAATGCATAATGCATGTGTACGCCGCTCATACGAATCTCCGGTCGAGTCTGGAGCAAGCCGGAGTCTCTCCTGTTGGAGTATAAGAAAATCAGAATGGCCAATAAGGAAGGTATAGTGGCGACAATGCTGATAACCAGAGGTAAAGTTACAATAAAAAGATACCGTTGAGACATCGGAAGCGCAGCGAAAGAAAGAAAAAGAAATGGATCTGCAGTTAAAATGTGCAGTTAAAAACTAGAGCGTTGTCCTTGGGAAGATATAATGGGATGGTGGAATTAATCGATCGAGAGCCAGGCAACCTAGCCGGGACTGCTGCAACTGGATAAGCTGAAAATCTCGGTCAGACTGTCGTTGAAGGTTAGTTTGGTAGAAACGAATAAATCCCAAGGTTAGTTTTCGCTATCGAATTATGAAATAAACGTCTGACAATGTAGCCACAATGTAAAAGGATACATGAATTTCGAACGTTAAAGCCATAATGACAGTAAGAAAAATTCTTTAAGATTTTAAGGTTGAGAACCGTCAACTATGCGGGCATCCCTGGCCCTTACGTAACTCGGGGCTGCACCCATTTTCGTGTTACTATCTATACTTTTGCGAGAACGAGTCGTCGATACTCTTTCGACAGAATGGATTTGACGATAACGATTTTTGTATTTGAGAATTCGCACAGAGATTTATCCTGGTTGAGAATCACCAAAGCATTGTACACGCACCGGAACGACCTCGACCGTTATTTCAAATTTGTCAAAAGTATTCGAACGTCTCGACAAAATGGATTAACTCGACGGATTACTTTACGACGTTCCGTGTACAATCGTTGAGATCTTTGGATTTTCTTATCAGTGTGATATCAGTGAAGCTCCACGTACTTTCAAGAGACATTTGGCGCGAGAAATTCATCTCTCCAACGTCAATTTCTAATTTCTATTTCGCCTGCTCATTTATCAACGGAACTGTCAGAATAAACCAGTAGAGGACTACGAGCGATAGTCACAGGTATCGATTGACCATGTCACTGCTACTAATTAAATAAATTCTAGCACACTACCAGGTAACCTAACCAAACTTTTAATTCAACGTAAGTATAATTAACTGTCAAAGAAACGAAGATACCAGGCACTGTGACTGGCTATTCGTGCTATAACCTGCTTATTTCAACTGAAGGAATTTTCTCAAACTGTCTACATTGAAACAAGACCTCAACGATCGTTGCTCTTTATTCCATAATTAAAAGGTAAAAGAAAGTTCAGTAAAAATATCTAAAAATACACAATCACTGTTTCTAACAGAGTCCTACAGACCGTCCAAGAGACTCTCACTGTTTGTTGTATAAAAACCAGGGGAAAAAACTACCAAAATTCACACCGATCTTTAACCAGACTTCCTAACAACGATACACGAGATTGACGACGAAGGAACAAGAGGGTCAAACAGTTCTGATTATAAATAAGTATTTGACTTACCTCTGAGTACACGGGAGTATCGGAAGATATCGCTCTGAAGCACGTCGAACGAATACGTGAGGCAGGAACGAAGTGGCGCGGTCTTGGCTCTACACTCTGGGCTCTGCTTCGCAACGGGTAGCCCTGTGCCCCCACCCCATAGGGTACCATTAGGCTGACACGAGAATCATCCCCACTCTGGTAACGCTCGATCTCCCCACCTTGGCAAAATACACCCTTCCACTAAACACCTCCCCCACTTGGGAGACTTTTCCGATTTGCTGATCACCACCTGGACTTCTCAAACGAACCACTGAACTCGACTGTTGTATTACGTCATGATTGCTTAGAAGTTTCTCCCACACATCAGAATGCGTGGGTACATTCTCATGTGTGACTGACAGGACCAATGACATTACAGGATGTTACCAGTAGAGATGATTGTTTGATTTGAAAAAAAATCCTCGTTTTAATTTCGCCTGGACGCTTTTTTTGGATGCTGGGAGTGAATTTATAACAATTTGAATTGAAAAACTGAAGGAATTCCAAATTGTAGGAATAACAATAATTGATATCGTTGATATGCTGTAATTGACGGTGAAGTGCCTTGAATTAATCGCATTTTATCAATTTACAGGTAATATTTTATTTAATTTTAAAATAACATAGTAATGATCCTCAGGTGTGCTTGTCTAATTCCATTTGAACTTCGTTGGCAACCTTCTGAAAAACAGTTGGATATTTTTGAATGTTATACCAAACCTGTGCCAAATTTGTGATTTATATTAGCTGTTCCAACTACTGACCAGCTAGCTACACGTGGATAGTCCTAATCTTCTCAAGCGCAGCAAGCCAATTGGCTCGTCTTACCTGTACAAGTTCAATTAACAAAAAAAAAGTGCTCATCAATATTTCAAGAGTACCAGTAGATGCAGCTGACACGAACAACTTCCTCAGACCCAGCTTACCACCGGTATCAAAATCATTAAGCCAAATAACCTTAAATTTCTAATGAAACTTTTTAATTCAAAAGATATACTTATACATAAAATCGTAATAAAAGAATATTACATGCCACAAATTAGTCACTGCATGATATTCCGAGCAGAGTATCCACGTATACTCTTATACGATTACCTAATAACCACAGTCAGAAGGACGCAGACGTATTTTCCGGGGAATGGCGGAATTCCGGGAGGTGTAGGCTGTTACGAAATCAGCTGTGCGCCGGTCGCGTTGTTGTAGGTCATGCTAGGACTTACCTCGCCTTCATTCCCAGCATCGTGGCCTCTGTTGATGTCGAGGGGTAGGAAGAGGCAAAGGGGAGAGAGAGGGGGCTGTGGGGGGAGGGGGGTTAAAGGTCACTTGAAGGTGGTAGATCAATACCAAACCCACATACCTACCATCCCTATCTGGCCAATAGGTATATCCGAAAGATCTAACCCATTTTGCCATTTTGTATGGATCAAACCTAATTCCAGTAGTCTTAAGGGGGCAAGTCAGTATAGTCGCATTGAAATGAGGTCAAAATTTACGAATTTTTTTTTCTAGTACGTAACTTTTTTTTCGCAAGCGGTTTTCATCGTTGTTTAGTGCAATACTTAATATATAATGTGCATTTTTTGAAAGTCAAATTATTTAAAATTGGAAGAATGGCGGCTGTTGGCGTACCGCATGGCGGCTGCAGTCATGATTTTCTGTGTCCAAGATATCTCGGAGCTCGGTTATTTAAAACATAAAATTCGATTCTTTCTAAAAAGGTGATAGTCAAAAGCTGTCCCTGACGATCTCACTTTTTAGAAAACAATGATTATTTACGAAATTAGTGTCATCTGAAGTAAAAAACCCAAATTTTAATACATTTTTTGACCTTCCATGTAGCGGTATATGAAAGGAAATTCAAAATTCAAAAAAGTAAGATCGTCAAGGACTGGTCAAAGCATTGAAGATGATCCTCTGAAAATTTCATCTCAATCAGACTAACTGTGTAAAAAATATAATGGACACAGACTTTGAAAACAGCATTTCGAGTAAAACGCGTTCAAAATTAACGTAAGTGTAAAACTTATGTCAAAGGATTATCTTTCATATAAAACCGGATATTTTGACTTGAAGATTTTTACATGAAATTTTCAGAGAACATTCTTAAAGGCTACAGCTTTCGGAAAATTCAATAAAAAAAAATCGATTTTTTCATCGATCTATACTGACGTTCCCCCTTAATCGAAAATTTTCATCAATACATATTAGAACTTAATTCAAATTGTATTTAGTATCTCGTCATAATAAAGCCATGATTCTTTTAAATACAATCATCGATAAATGCATCATTGCATTTTTGTTGTTACAATTGTTACAATCGTTTCAACAATCAATTGCCAATATTAATTTCAGATTATTCCAGTCAGATTATCGATCAACGTTGGTTAAAGCTTCTTGTCCATAATCGTGAGGCTTATCGAAATAAACTGACTAGTCAATGGCAAATTGTAGGAAATAATAAAAGCGTTGATATTAAAATTTAGCACGTAGGAAATTTTAGATGAAAATCTGTCTGATCAGATATATATATATATATATATATATATGCGTAGCCCTGAAAACTGTACGGTTCATGATAATAGGTTATGTAATAATAAAATAGTGTAGTGATATCACCATACACTTATTATTATAATCTTGCTGAAACGTTGTAACAAACGGTCATGGTCAAGGTCTCGGATCTCTTAATGAGAACCACTGACGTTAGATCATTCTCAGCGGACATCAATGCGTTTAAAATCGAAAGTCTTACCACCTTGCTAGTGACTATTACGTAACACAGCAGAGTTTGCGTCTGATAGATATATTTGTTTTCCTCGAAAACTTGCCAACGTTTGCCAGGATTATCTAAGAGGAGTAAGTAGATGCCAACTTTAAAAATGTCACGTGCTGCTGAAATTTTTTTTCTCCATTTCTCTTTCTCTCTCTCTTCTTATTTACGTCTGGTCGTGCCTTTTATTCTTATACTTATTTTCGAGCGTTCTCCCAGGGACATTATTAAAGTCCGAGCCTCGTGACTACGACCAGGCAAACTTAAAAAATATTTCCTTGTACCTGAAATACCTACAAATTTCGCAGAGATTCGTCAAAATTGTTGTATTTCCAATATTTCATTGGACGTATTACTGACCTTAACGACAGAAGCTTCTTTTGCGTATCCTGACGATCAGCAAACTTTATGTAGCAATGCTTACTCAGTAGAGTATCAGGTGCTTCGTACAAGGAGATTTCAACTTCGCGCCAGCGATAACGTTTTTATCTTTCCTTTGGACGGTAAGTTATTATTTTTTTAAACGGATTAAGTTCATACTTTGATAACTGTTTTCGTCATTTTCCGTAATCTGGACGTTGCCCAAGTGCATTCGTTGGAATGACTGATGAGAATGTCCTATGAAATAAATAATAATGTCATTTGCAATCTGTACTTCGTCCCGGAAACCTTGTTAACTCACTTGCACAACATTTTTTAGAAAGATCCCGGACATGTTCTTGAAAGACGTAGGATGCTTCCTGGTTCAAGCTGCTCAAACCCAGTTAACGTAACGCGAGAAAGTTATCCTCACATTACCTAGATACTCTGTAAGACGTTAGACTCGTATGACTCACCGAATAATTGAAGAGATAAATACCGTGGCTACTGGCACGTATGCTACCTTATCAAATATATTCGCCGTGTTAATAACCAATGAGTATTATTACGTATGAGAAAATTTTCATGTTACGAATCAGTGTCAGAATTAATTTCAGATGAATGTCAGATGATTAATTTAAAGGTAGTAAATAAAGGTAACAATGATCTTCATGACAATTAGTCTAGAAACGGAGTTAGTCGTACCACATTTTTCAGGCATCAGATTATTAATCCAAATCACGATCGGGTCTATCGATGTCATGAAAATTTACAAACGAGTTTTTATATGTAAATGATCATCAAACACGTCCGTCACATGTAGGGTAAGCAAAGGTACATTTAACAAACATGGCGTCGAAATGTATGAAGAAGGACAATAGTCAAAACCAACACTTAAATTTTATTTGTTAGACAAAGTCTCAGTGTATATTTATAAATATATAAGTATGTTGCGTAAAGGCAGAAAATCCTCGATTCAGTCTGTTATAACTGTATCTCATAAAATGTATTAAATGTTGATAAATCATTTCGGGACCAATGCAGTAGTTCTTAAAGCCGCAAGAAGGCGCGTCGATCGATTGTCGCTAGTTCGTGTACGGAGACAAAAGTCAGCATAGGCCAGAAAGGTTAACGTGACTCGTAATAGCTTTGCAAATTTAAACGGAATATCGACAGCCTATGTACGTACGTCTAGTTTTCTCTTTATTCCTCTATCCAAAGAGGAGCAACGTACTTCGCTTAGCAACACGTACATGACAGGACCCACTCACTGAGTTGAAAGTTCGAGACTATAGAATAAGATTCTACAAAGTGTTCCTATAGGACTTGGCGGAGCAGCTGTAGATTAAAAGAGTACAGGTAATGTTTTATTACTTTCTACCGAAAGCCTACGGATAAGATAATAAATTTTACAAAGATCGCCATTGTAATAACAGGTTATGTATCTTGAATGAGTGTAAAACGTAAAACTTTATTCGACCGATCGTAAAGTCTCCATGTGATTTGTTGGCGGACGTGACTTTCACATTTGTAAAATTAGTTGCGCTTCTTCCTTTTAATTAATATTTTTTAACTAGATTTTTCTTCTGGTCATAATGGTCAGTACTGTGCCCAGTCATTTAGATCTTGTGACTCACAGTCAGCAAGGTACATTGCACTTCAGCCTACAGACTGGTAGACCTACTTAGCAGAAGCCCAAGGTTTACAGTTACTGTCTGAAAAAAAATGAGAACCAACAGAAATCTAGAATTGTATAATTTTGAAGTAAATCAATGAAGAGCAACGCCGTGCAATGGATTTGATCTTTTATAAGAATATTTAAGCTGACTTTTTCTACAATGATTGCATTTAAAAACAGAGTGAGTAATTCAAAAAATTATTTTTTATTTTCTATTCTTAGTTCAATTCCTCTCGGTCAAGCAGTCTGGCAGTACTGATAGAATTACAATTTTTTATGTTGTTTTGAAAATGCAGTGGTCGCTTATCATTTTTATCAGACAGATAAGAACGAGCTTCTCAGTATACGACGGGGAACCTTACCTTTCACGAATTGACGTACAGCTCTTAGATTATGATGAATTTATCGCATCGTCGTACCTCCTCTCGTGAATTCTTTTGGAACTGATCCACGCATGAGTTACTGCCTATAAGGGAACGTGGCCCAAGAAGAAACCTGTTTTCGTACAGTCATTGGCTAAGAAAATGGACTCTTTTAAAGACAGTAGATCCTCCTCGCCAACCTGCTAGGACGAGATACCACGCGTGGCGTATATTTTTATTTAGAATCGATAGAAGAACAATGGTATAGAATTAGAAATGAGAAACTAAAGCGAATATACCTGGAAAGGGATAATATACTGCATATTGATACAATACCAGATCAATAATTCAACACGTACAAAGAGTCCGTATGTTCACTTGCATTTATAATTTATATTTTCAAAAATAGATACATCTACCAGTAATACCTGTGTTTCCTACTGCTTTAGGATACTACGAATTTTGACGATTACTATAAATATTACAATCCTTTATATTTAGCGGGACCGAGTCTCGTTGACGACTATCGATTCGAGATTTGGAGATCTAAATATATTCTTAGAACGTCGCGGGAATTCGACCCCAGGTTACTATCCACGTTGGTTGCTAAGCAGGAATATCACGCGGTACAGTCAACCACAGAAGGGCAGATTCAAAAGTGAACTTGAATAACATGTTATTGAACTTTTTTACTTTTCGTTTTCAAAATGTCCGCATACTCCGTGTACTTGACCAACGCATACTTCAATATAGTAATCGTATAAATCTCTTATCCGCTCTTAATTAACCTTGTAAACTTAATTAGTTTAGCAACAAATAAATCAAATGATTCAATCGGTGGATAGACGTGGATTGGTGGGAATTAAAAGGAAAAAATCGTCACGACCAACGGCCGTGTGCAGCATTGCATAAAGCTTGGGCCCATTATGGCAATAGGAAATAGGGTTCTGCTTGCGAAAAGAAAATAAATTTCCTGCACCAGTTTGCAAATGCTGGATTGCTGTCGATTCCTCCGCATTCGATCGGATCGATTGAATCGATTTGATTTGCCGGTTGAGCGACGCCGCAGAATTTATTGTCCACGTGGATCCCTATACTCCCTTGTTGTCTTATCTGTAACAATGTCCATGATATTTTACCAATAAAATTTTTGCGCCACTTGCCACCCTCGAAACTCACTTACTTGTTTACTTGTTGTGTCTGCGCTTGGCTTTAGTCAAAATACTTGGTTAAACCCACGGCTGACCTCAGCGTTAACCTCGCCGGTTGCCAGAGATCAGTCGAGCGGACCTTAGAAATCATATGAACCTTCGAGGATAGTCTGAGATAGTTAAGAACTGTATTACATTTTATTATTTATACGATTATTTATTATAATTATAATCAAATAGCCAATTAAATTGTTACATTGACAAGTCATATGTATACCAGATACTTTTTTATTTTTTTATCAATAACATGGAATTTTTGTAAAAACATTTTAACAATTAGCGAATCAGTCGGAAATCAGCGAATCGTATCAGAACAGTTATCGACACCCTTGAAGAATCGAGGTCGAGGATTAAAATACCAATTATTTTATTTTCAGAGAATACGGAATGTTCATTAAAAAATGTACTTGTTTCTGCTGTGTCTAGGAGAAATACAAAAAAAACACTTGAATTTGTTTTGTATAAAGTTCATTGTACTCACGTATCTGCTTCTGTTCAAATTTCTCTAATTATACAACTATACTGTATGGTTGACTATGCCAGGTCGTTAGGACTACGCGACTGTACACAAAAAAAACCTCATTCTATACTTAGATTTACGTTGGTACGTTGACACGTCTGATTGCGTAAAACAGGATGCTGTCTTTTGAAAGTTTGTAAAAATTTCAGCAAATCTGTCAAAATGACGTGTCGTCATTCATTAGTCCGTCTGTTATCTCTGTTGTCAGCTGCGAATACATATTGTCATTCATTCCTTTGTAATACGAATAAACAGTACCTTGATAGAAATATTCAAACAGTCGATCTCCAATTATTATTTTTTAACCTATAATGAAATTACATGAAAATAAATAAATGAGTTGGACACTGGCTAGTTATGTAATAATGTAAAACAACAATTGTTTTCAAGGAGGATTCCGTCGCTACGATGATATTCGAGGTCGAGTAAATTGGCCCACGACATAAAATAATTTGGTAACAGGTGACTTCCGGCCACCTCGACAGCTGCGGCAATAAAATGATGCCAAGTAAAATAACGAGAAATTTTCCAAAAAATTTTCTCGCAAGACTAAACTTCCGAAACTTCTTTTACAGCTGAAGCCAAAAACTGCACATTAGACTCTTACGTAACTTATTAGAAAATTTTGTCATAATTTTTGACGTATTACAAAATACACAGCGATTAGAATGTACTTGTTTATTTATTTAGTAAATTTTCTCGGCAACGTCTAAGTGCCTGGTACGTTATGTGTACTTAACTAAGCAGCGCGGCGTCTCAGAGAAGTCGACAGGAGAAGACAAAAATATCACATAGCCAGATGCATTGAAAATACTTTTTCAGTTTTTTTTCTACATTTTGTGAAAAAAGATCTTCGAAGTACAGTACACGACAAAACGGCACAGCGTCAAAAATTTGTTCAGATACTTTTGAATATTCGAATAAAAATATGAATAAAATGTTGTGAGTTACTCTTCATTGGATTACATGTACATAGGTAAAATAATTTTTCAGGTTTTCTATCAGGTATGATTAGATATCTGATAACGTTGATATGCATAGTCTTATCGGTAAAAAAATATACAGGTATATCTATATGTTATCCAGTCGATCGTATCAGTCACAAGTTTTGATTTTCAGATAAAACCTTCTCGTTGAACCAAGTGGAAAAAGTCTGACGTATGGATACAGGATACAACTTATGAAACATCCTATATAATTGGGTGCAATAATGGCGACTATTTTTATTCTTCCGCTTAATATAGTAGTGCCTTGGGATAAACTTCGAAGAGACTTGGTTAGATTTGCATGGGTGGAAGCACATCCTGCTTTGCATGAGAATGCTCTTCACGCAAATTGCGGATGTATATCTTAGGCATGGATGCGCCATAGTTATTCGTACGAGGAATATTGGATCTGATAATAAGAAAATGGAAGTACGTCTGGGTACTACAAAAATCAGTAGTGGAGGAAAAAACGATTTTTCGTAAATTTAAAAATCATCTATACCCTTTGACAGTATTGAAAATTCAACTGCGAGTTTCGATCGAGGAAATGTCTGATAGTCATTCATATAGAATTATCATATATAGATAGTCATTCAGATAGAATTATCGTATATAGATAGTCATTTGGATAGAATTATCATATATCGTAGGCGTCAATCGTGACTCATGATGATTGCATAAAGAGTTATTATGAGATCTTGTCAGACGATCCTTACGTTCTTTCTGGAAAAAAATTTTGAGATTAGTTTTAGTGTCCGCTTGACCTTAGTTATTTGGTAATACAATTTTAACCTCTTTACAGTATATGGAGTTATCGGTGAATCTTGACAATGATAACGACAGCTATACCCGTTATTGTTTTTTGGATATCCATAATGGTCGCAGGATTTTTCGAATGTGCTGGGAGCCCTGTGTGCCCAGAGCCCGACGACTCGAAGCAGAAACTATGCAGCTATTTTGGAGCTCGAGGGTTCGCTGTTGTCAGGCCGAGTTTCTGTCCTCTCCCAGTTGGTTAGTCGGAGCCGTTTTGAACTAGAGTCCCTGGATGTCTGGATTCGAACTGCCATATCGAAAGCGATAAAAATCACTTGGATACCGTGACGTACGCTTTTACTTTATTTTCGAACGAGTAATATATCTATACGTGGACGCAGACTTTGATTCTAGGTATCGGCTGACTCGTGTGCTTAATGGATCGTTTGGATATTCGAGATAAAAATCCTCAACCTAGACAGGGTCTATAGCTGTTTGGAGGTGGAGGCTCGTCTCTTAGCGTTTCTGTTTAGCTATGTCATTTTCACCAGATGTCCTCTTTTATTTTCCACTGCTAATTCCATCAGGCTCGCAAGGTGGACTGACCTCTGGACGATTTTGTAGAGCGCCAAGACTCCTAGTACTTCCAGAAAAATAAAATTCAAACGTCAGACTCTCCTGGCAATTTCTTTTACATCGTTTAATCATTTGGAAACCTTCACTCGTTATCTCTGCTATCTTTATACTGCAATTCAAAATTAAACACAACGTACTGATTGGGGTTTTAATTTTTGATAAGCACTCAAAATTACATATACACTAATTTTACTGGTATTATCCATAGATATGATTATTAATAGACGTTATGAAGATTAATTGGTTCAGTGGTATATAAATGTTTACAGTCAATTTACGTTAAATCAACGTTTTAACGGATAATTAAACTTATTAATTTGATGACGTGTGTTATCGATTAATAAAAATACCCTGTAGAAGGGCAACCCGCTATACACGGTTGTACCGTGTATAGATGTCGCTAGTGAGTGCACTCACATGACATACCATACGTAGGTAAAGTAGAAAGCTGCAGTTTGGTATTCGATATATAACCAGTGATTGATATGGTCGGTTTATAAAATCTTTTATGCAGCTAGTACAATCTATAAAATTTGTTCTAATAAATTATATATTTCTTTATATTACAATTAAATCAAAATACGTTGCACGTATGATTTTATTTCCAAATAAATTTCTCTCGTCCCAATGAATCACATTCCACAAGTTCTAGCTGACGTTCCGATAAAACGCGAGGGTGCAATTAAACATTTTAGGGTGGCTGCGGGTCGCGTGTCGGTTCAAGTCATTCTAGCCAGCATGACTGAAGTGGGAAAGCATATGGTTTCTATACGGGACACGAGGCCGAAGGGTGAATGGCGTAAGAGAAAAATGTTAAGGGTGCTACATTGCCCTGACATATTTCTAACCTCAATGGTTAATAGTCAAATTGATACACGATCCATTAACGTCACTTGCTATAGTGATTCATTTGAATTTTATAGTTAACAATTAAAAACTATAATTTTATACTGTACTAACAATAATAACGTGCATATTCAAAACACCTAGTACTCAACGAATGTCCCATACAAGATTTTTTTTCGAGATTCATATCGGATTTCAATTTTTTTTTTTCAGAAAAGATTCCTACAAAAATCCTATAATACGGACAGTCAGATTTATAGATTCCATGGAAACTTTCCCGCCCGCAGCATTCGTACGTCCATGTGTGTAATCTTATGCGGGATACGAGAAGACCGAGGACCAAAACATTGTGAGAAATTCGATTCACCGTGTATAACCGTTCTCACGAAATATGTGGGTCTCTATACGTGGACTCCTGTCCTTTACCAATAAACAATCAATACAATCGATTCGAGCAGAAAGCGAAGGGGAAAAGTCATACGTATGCTCCAAAATTTCTCACAAGGTAATCCGTGCACAATTTAATTACCATACACCATAAAAGCATATACAAAGTTAAACGTCGTTTAACGACTGAATCGTATATAATAATTTTTCAATTTTTTTTTTCTAAAACACCCAGTACACCAGTGCCAACGTAGGAATGACAGACGGATGTCACATCGTCGGGTTAATAAGGATACTACGTCACTGCATGACGCTATCAAATTTCATCTCGTGCAATGCGAAGAGATCATTTGACAGAGTTGAATAAATAATAAAAAAAAAGTGCAGGAATGTTAATGAAAATTGAATAGAAAAAAAAAGATGGCTGCTATAAGACCAAGGGAAATTATTTGAAAAATCCTATGGCATCTCAATAACGATGACGACGATGGATAACAAGCATTAGATATGTATTCTTATACTTTTGTCACTGTATCCAATGACAAAAATTAACTACCAGTATATCCAACGATCTGCCAAACTTGTGTGACGATGACTAAGTGTCCGTTTCTATTTGTAGTATTCCTGAGGTCTCACGCCACCTCGAGATACGACGTGTGGGACGATGCAGGGCTACCAGTTTTATACGGGCGAAGAAAAACTTTATTACACGATCTTCGTCCTACCCCTTGCCATGGGGGTAACATTATCCACGGGAACAATCCTGGCTAATATTCCATTTGGTGGACCTTACGGCCGCTACTGTTGATACGTGGGAAAGAATCATGAAATTTTTTTTTTTTATAATTCAACGTACAAATGAGATTAACAAGTGTCAGTAGCGTAGGACAATTTGCACTGTTAGCCGTTTTGAGCCTAATTTTCTTTTTTATTTTACTACTAGGCGTCCCTGTGGCTGCGGCACATGTCAAAGAGGGTCGGAGATGGTACTTTGAGAAATATCAGCGAACGGGAAAGATGCGACATACGTTCAGGAGCGTAGATATAGTAAGGGAACGGAGGTTCCCCGTCGCCTTCGTGCAATTATTCCCAATTGAGACAATTTAGATCAATTGACGTTAACTCGCTCAATTGGCAGGCCTGCTAGTGCGCTGCGGGCTCACGGCAATACTCACCATCCTGACGGATAAACCAAGAGGGTTCTTTCGTAAGATTCCAAAAAGGGATACACCGTTTTGGTTATGCGATCTGCCGAAATAAATTTTCTTCACTCGTTTATGTTAAACTATCAAAAATTTTATTGGGAAGTCGATCGAATTTTAAATATAAATATGGCAATCTTTGTTTGAAAGAACAGGATTTTTATGGTACGAGCTCTTGTCTCTTAACTATGTGGAGGAAGAGGTCGTTGAACCGAAGTTTTTTTATTTTAATAGAAATTCGTTGACGTTTATAAATTTTAGGGTATCGCTGCAAGGATCGCTTTTCAATTTATTAAATTTATTCTTCATTACTGTTTAAATATCTTATACAGCATTTTGTAATGGTCTTTATTATTTAATTTGCAAATAGGTAATCCCTGGTTGAATTTATTGAAAATAACACGTCACTCGGATTATACGAGTGTGAAAAATCTTAAGCATTATCAACTACTATGATGGAAGGGAAATAGGAGGAGTCAGGTATGCGTTAGTATCTCCCACTCGTGAGACTGAGGTGGGGATGGAACATAGCTGTCATTTTTTTCTTTCTTTCCCTACACTATATTACAGTCATATACAGTACGAGTGATAAGTGCAGATCCATATACGTGCAGAATAACAATAATGATAGGAATTCGATAAAAAGACTAATTGCAAGAACTGTCAAAAATATTCGTATCTCTATTTGTCGAATTAAATAAAGTAAAAAAAAATAGATTTTTCCACAAATTAGAATATCCGAACGACACGAAAATCACAGAACAGCAGATTGTTTACAATAAAATGAAAAAGAAAACTTTTCACTGGCACATCACGTTATCCAAATAATCCAATGAACAGTTTAGAGTATCGACGACCCCTCGGAGTCGTTCGGCAGTTCTCGGTAGAGTTCGGATTTTCAAATTCGATATGGCGCGCGAACACATTATTTGAAAACATACACGGATAAGGATCTTTGAGCGTTAACGAAAACCTGACGTAGCACATTGATAAAATAATTAAACACAGATCGGAAGAAATCTCGCGAATGAGAAAGTAAGTCGAAGAGCATGATGGTCACTTCCGGTATAGAACGTGAAATTTTTTGTTTAAGGAACCAAAATAACGAGCGAGGGTCAGTGCAGGAGGCAACCCGGTACTGCAGTCTGCCATCACCGGACCTTCACTTATATCGTCGCTCGGCTAATAACGCTAGTAATGTGATATGATTAGCTTAGTTGAGTTCAGTTTAGTTCGTATTCGTTCAATTTAGTGGTTCGTCGGCAAAATCACATCGAGTTAAACCCATTTAGGCCAGTTAAGTTGCCGACTTCGGTCCGGTACTCGTTCCTATGCAGATCTGCAACCCTGAAGTTAGCTAGAGAAATCGAGACTCGACTGTCGATATATCGATCTTAGTTCACTGAACCGTCGAACGGCAGATCCGCCATGTTGATTTGGCGAATAAAAGTTGGTAAAAGATTGTAAATATCTTGACAGATCTTATACGTGTTTGGCAGACCTGATTGATCGAGAGTTTAACAATAATATAATTGTCAAACTCTTCGTAAAGGCTGTTTACATGTGATATACAGAGGGAGCAGTGTTATCGATGATTTAAAAAGGGACAAAACTAACCTTTAAGCGAGGAAGGATATCGCCGCGCATTCGCGGACCAATTAAATCAGCGCGCTTGACGCTAATTAACGCGAATGAAATTAGCAGTTAATACGCGCGTACACATGTGAATGGGGGTAGTTTGATTGGGCCAATTCGAGGCAATTCCTGGCGATTGCTGGTTTCATTGAGGCTGCGCTTAAGAGCCTCAGTGCCATGCTGCCGGTCAACGGACATGGATCGTTTCGACGTGTATTTGGTGTTGTCTTCCATTGACGCGTATCGGAAATCATTATATCGGAAATCGCGATCGATCGATTATCGATAGTAGGTGTGATCGATTTCTGTTTTTTATAAACACGTGAAACCTGGGGAATTCAATTTGAGGACTCGATGTGATTCTACGTGTGCGACAACCGGAAGCACGCGACTTCGCAAAACGGAAATGACTTGTGTTGCTGTTCAGTTGGTACCTGACTTAGTTTCGTTTAGGGCATCGTTATTTTTTATTTTTGGAATTAATGTAAGCAATATAAACTAGTGTTTTACATGGATTATATTGTACTTAATGCTTTTATATAAATATTGTAAAATGATTAGAAAGTTTCATTAGGATTGGATACCGATTGGATTAAGATAAGCGGTTATGATTTTTGAAAATTTTTCAAAATTCAATCCACAGAAACGACGTGTTACGTAAGGGAAGACATTTGGATAATAATAAATGATAAAAGCGTAGTAAAAATTTTGTAAATAAAATATGTATTTTAATGAAACGAATAATTGTGTATGACAAATATATGTCTGGCATTGTGTGAGGAATTGCGGGTGTACGAAATAAAACTGGAATTGACGATATATGCTTTTATTGAAATTCCTTAATTATTTAAATACCATTACACAATTAATTATCTATAAGAATATATTACGGAATTACCTTACTGCAATATACTACTCCTAAGTAATTGTACGCCTATCAATAATACATCAGTTTTGCTATTATGCGGATACACGATATTTTCGTGAATGATAAGCACGTAAATATAAATTTGAAAAATTGCATTAAATTGAGATGCAAAAAAAAGAGATATTCTCACGGAAAGCCGAAGCGAAAATTTGGCCATGATCTCTCGAAGCATCCCTCTCCTAATTCTCTCCCCCGATCTTTGGCATTGTCAGTTTCACTGTATCATTTCTATTACCGCGCTTCCTCCCTCTTCTACCGAGTGAATTTTTCCACCATTGGAGCAATGCGACAAAAGTCACGAAGCAGCAGAGAAGCCTCCGATAGCATCAGAGAGCTGCGAGTCCCGAAGAGAGGCTGGTCTCGGCCCGCATATCGCTGACCAATCAGAAGTAGGCAGCACCGAAGGAGACACGCCGATTGGCCGGTTCAGTAGTGTGGGGGCAGAACCCGCGGGTCTCGTTAAAATATAAATGTGTGTGAGTATAGAATGATTAGCTCAGTTCGCCGATGAGACGAGTGACCGTACCGGACGGCACTCCGCGACTGCAGGATCAGTCGAGCAGCAAGGTCCGGCACAACTAGTTCACTTCGTTAACTTCGGTTAAAACTAATCAAAATTAATCATAACCGCAACAATTGATCGCAATTGGTTCAGATTCCATTACGCGGTGCGGCAATCATCCTCATTTTTGCATAATTGCTTAAGTGAACACCCCTCCCGGGCAGTGCACCAAACCCCAAAAATCGAATCCACGTCGCTTTTCACTTTGACGTCGAGCCACTTGGAACCTTTACCTGTACGTGGTTGACATCTTTGACAACCACCAACTAGCCCACCTGGATCCTCATATCAACTTCGCCATGGAGGGTGGACCGTTCGACGATCCGATCTTTTCTGACTTTGGTGGCAGGGGTGGTACTGGAGTTCACAGTATCCAAGTTATGCTGGGACTCCATGGTGGTCATCATGCTGGTGACCTTATGCCACCCGGAGGTCATCTTCATAAGCTCGATTCATCGAACAGTCCTCCGCCTCATCATCAAGCTACACATCATCATCTTCAGCAGCAACAGCAACAGCAGCAGAAGGAGCTCAAGGAACTTGAACTTGCCGGCATGTACGCACCTCTTCCTCAGGCACAGGACGTCACCACGTCAACATCCACACCAGCTACCCCAACCTCCACGACCCTTCAGCAGGGATTGCAGATCAGCAATTCGTTGAAGAGGAAACCTGATGATCCTATGAACGCTCTTGCTCCAGGTATATAAAAACAAAATTGGTTTCTTAATTATTGTCAGATTTATATTTTTTTATTTATAATTATTATCTTGCCTAATTTTTCATTTGACGTTACCTTCAGTCTGTTGTCGTGTCGTAGTTGAATTTCTTGAAAAATCATTCAATGGTGATACATAAACCAATCTGGATATAGATAAACAACCATTCTCGTCCCCTCTGCGATCTTCTGTAATAATCAGTGTAAATCAGGAACAAATTGATGACTTAACTAGCTAAACAACTCTAATTGCTCAATGGCCATACGTACTCCAGACTGCAGTGTATCGCGGAACTTCTAGACGTTCAGATAGGAAGACTCGAGACGAGCTCGCTTGTGACTTTAAATTGATTGGGATTCGATTAATTAGAAATAAAAAATGAGTGTCATGAGAACAATGGAATATATAAAAAATTTGTTCGGTATACCAGATAGAGAAAAATATGAAATTACGATTTGGAATTTTTACGTCAAATTTTGGTTCGTTCAGTGTCGAACGTTTTTGTGCGGATTTTATCCTGATAAATGATACGTCGAATTGATTCGGTACGAGTGGATAAAGATTAACGTGAATTTGGTGACTTTTCAGTGAGCAACGAGACTCAGCCTGCCAAAAAGGATTCGAAAAAGAAGACTGATAATAATGGAATCAAGAAAAAGAAAACCAGGTGTGTATGATTTTCCTCATTTGTTTTCACTAGTGAAATTCCATTGCTACGGAGGAAATAAATTCCACGTGTACGTAAAATTTGGAATTAACATGAGGGTCCCCTATAGCGCCGCATGCCTTCACTTTTTACCGCGATGGTCACGCAGGGCTAAATTGTTCGACAAGACGTAGACGACATGTGGTCAGTTGAACTTTTTACGTACGAAATGGAACATTTAGATCTTTTCGATAAGCTATTTTCATCCAGACCCGCTTTATTGTCTAATATATATACCAATGCACTGTAAGGGAGGCCATAATACCGTTGGCTGTATTAATTTTTTTATATTTAAAAAAAGAAATTCAAACCCCCAATCTGTTTTTCATGAACGCGAATATCTAGAAAATGAAATTGGGTCGCGTTACAGCATTGAGTTTGGCATCATCTGCAGACGTGACCTTGAGATTAATCTTGATTGACCTTAGTTTGACATCCATTACCTAATTCGACGTGTGTAACTTTTTAGATTTTCAAAATCTCAGAACCCTGTGAAAAGAAGACGATAAGTCGGACTCAAAAAGATTTGATAAAGAATTTCTAGGTAGTAAACAAAAATTAATTTTCAGAACAACCTTCACCGCCTACCAACTAGACGAACTAGAGCGAGCCTTCGAGCGCGCTCCTTATCCAGATGTATTTGCGAGGGAGGAGCTGGCCCAAAAGTTGGGTCTGTCGGAATCTCGAGTGCAGGTCTGGTTTCAAAATCGTCGTGCAAAATGGCGCAAACGAGAGCCACCGCGCAAGACAGCTGGTTACATGACGACAGGTTCGGCCAGTCCCAGTTTGACAGGATCTTTCACATCTCTGAACAACAGCCTGAATCCATTTACATCGCCAACGACGGCGGCGGCACCTCCCGACGCTTGGGCGTACTCAACACCTTACGACCTGGCGCCTCATTTGAATCTTCTGAGTCCATCCAATTCACCTTACTCGAACTCTTTCGGTGGTCCAAGTAATAATGGTTCTGCGTATTCATACGCCACCATGTTACCCCAGCACGACACTTCGCTCTTCTCAACGCCGTCTGGCAACACCATGCGCGTTCACCAGGATTACATGAACGCAAATAATAGCCCACCGCCACCTTTGACCCGTGGTGACTATCAAACAATGGTTACCACTCACTCCCCGCCAACTCATCTGGCTGGCTCCATGTCGGAGGACGAACATCAGCAGAATAAACAGTTGGATTACGTAAGCGGTCTAAGCCCGGCAGAAAAGTATCAGCACGATCAGGCTGATTATTCCCAGCAGCAGGACCAGAAGCAAGAGTACGGTATGCATTCGCCACCCGGACGTCAGGGTATCAAGGATCAAGTTCTGATCAAGAGCGAACCGACAAGTCAGCAGAGTTACGTCCAGCTGCCTCCTTTTTTGAACTGACTCGAACCCTCGGGTTCGGGTCTAGATTTTACAGTTGACGCTCTACGTGTTACGTACTCTTGACAGTACTTTTATTCAGACGTTATCATCCGGTACGATACTACTGATCGATAACTTGGTAATTTTACAAATTTATCCTACCGGAGAATTAGGCGTGAGTTTTTTCTTCTTCTTGAAGACGCGGACCTCCTATTGGATAAATTTCATTTTTAAGCTAATTTTGTTCGCTACGAAGTTCTTTACTGAATCCTTATTGTCGATCTTATTATCGGTCAAATGATATGTCGTCTGCCAGTGCCTTATCAAAAGTGCAAGGATCGGAGTTACCGGTTTTATCGTGCCTCGCGAGAAATTGAGCGTTGCAATAATATTTCATTCTCTCTATACTTTTGTCTTATACTTTATGCATTTCGTTCTGTAAATTAGTTAGCGTTACGCCATTGCAAGCTTATGTTAGTGGGCATTTCTCTTTTGACTCTCTAGCTGATCTTAATGATGTTTAAAGTATGTTTTAAATTTATTCATTACACTTTTTTTTGTACTTGCTTTTAGTTGTACAATTACTATTCATTTATGCTCATAATAGATTGTAATGATTTGGTTTGGTAGAAATAGTCGTTTTCTATGCTGCTATCATTCCAAAATGCTCGCTATAGTCATCTATGCCAAAAAAGTCTACTGATAAGAAATAAACTTATGTGAAATTCTATTACTGTTAATCAATCCATTCGACATGATTCAAAATCGTTCGTACATGGCGTCTCAACGTGCCTTAGCAGTATAAGTATGAATCTTAATAAAAGTTATGTCCCATTTTGTATTGTATACTCCTTTTTAATAAAACTTAGAAGAGATACAACGTGAATCGTAGAATAACTGTAGACCTTTCGTTCTTGAAAACTCATTGAGAACTCGTTTTATCTTTTATTCATTTTCTCTTTTAATACTGACGAATCTCAGATATCACTCAAAGGTAGAGGAGCTGATGGGAATTATCCAAGATCATTGAATACAGTAACTATTATTAAAATGATAAAACTCTATCGTGTATTATACAAAAAGTACCAATGGTTCAGCCATTCGAAGCATACTTTAATTTATGAAACCATTTTTTATGCTCCCATACTCATGACCTATAATTTATTTTCGAATTCGTTTCTTCTGGTACCTCAGGAACTTCAACGTAATCGTGAATAACGTTATCATTGAAACTTTTTGGATCCATAGGCAATCCATCCATAGATAAAGAGCTATGTGTATCGTAGGAAAACGATTTCTTCGACACACGTGACTGAAAGTTTGGCATATCTTCTGTCCAAACGCCGTCTCCAGAGAAGTGATGATCCTTCTCCATGTAATAGATAGCCAAATTTAAAACATCATTGGGAGATAATGAATCAATATCAGACACCTTACATACTCGTGTTTTCAGTATAGCAGCCTGGATGTTTTTCCTGAAACATCAAATGATACATAGAACTAGCTGAAAGTTTAGTTGCGTACAATCAGAAATGGTGTCATTGAAGTAATTAGACTAAGAGAATTTGATTAGAATAAACAGTGGTCTTACAATGGGTACAATAGGATGTATATACTGTCGAAAATTTGTTGCTTTGTATAAGTCTTGCTAAGATACTGGTATACTTTATCTATCGACTCCACGGGGATATAACGCCAATTTGGATGCTTTGATAATTTGTTTTTCAAATCCCTTTTGTTCGTTGCAAGTTTCGCTTCCAAGTAATACAATACATCCTGAAACTTTGAACTATCCACTCTTTCCTTTGTAAATCTGAAGAATGATGTATAAATTATTAATTTTGGTATTTAGTGCTATGTTGTAGATTTAAAATTTGAAGATTTTAGTACTTTTCGAAAAATTGTTTACTACTCAGGAGCGTTTGAAGACTAGCAGGCTTCAAATTTATTTCTCTAAGATATTCGAGACGTAATTGTGTTGAGTTTCGATAGTGAACCAAGCGTAATATTTTAGGATGGTTGATCAGTATACTGAATTGTGGAGTCTCCAATATATCCTTAAGTCTCTGCTTCACCGTTTCAGTACTCAGTGTAAATATTTCTGGACATTTTTGTATAGATACATCCGGGACTCCGGAAGATTTTAGTACTTCCACTGTCTCTAGTATTTTCTCCACTTTTATAGTTAAAAGTTTTGGACATTTTAAATACATGGAACGTATATCTAATCCAGCTAACGTTTTTATTGCCAGTCCTCGTCTTACATTCTCAATATTACTGTACAAAAGATAATTGTGCTTTCGTAACTGAAATGTGACAGCGATGAAATATATGTTATTGTTAATTATACAAAATTTTGATTTCCTAGATTTGAGAACGTAAGTGAAGATACGTACTCTTGATAATGGTAATCCTACTTCATCTTGTAAGAATTTGAGTGTTTGTTGCATCAGAGTAAAACTCTTCAACTGCAATCTTGGATATGCAGATAAAGACTTTTGTAACTCTTCTTCCGACATATGAAATGTAACACGCATGTAATATTGTAAACACTCTTTGTAGCATTCCTTTACAGTCATAATCTCTGATGTGTGCTTCATATATATCTCTTGTGGTGGGTTTTTAAACAAGGTTCTCAATAAGTTTTCCGCAATATTCACAGATGGATCGATTCTGACATATGCTTTAAATATATCGATTGGAAATTTCATCATCTGAATAAAGCTGAAAGTATACCGGTTTAAACTCAATTCCTACAATCCTTTTATAGTATATAATCATATAAAGTATTTCAGAAAGTTAACAAAAAAAGAAAGTGGATTTATCAACCAGATTAACTAATGGAAAACATAGAGCAAATATTAACGGTACACTAACTTTCTTACAAAGTCTCCTTGTACAACAGGTACACCGAATTCCTGAAGGAGAACAATTCTATGACGCAGAATAGATGGATGTACCCTTAACACTTCAGCATTTATTAAAATCGATTCTTCGCAATCATTCACCTCCTAGAAAAACAATGTTACAAGTGTATTGTACGCAAAATATAAACAGTAAGCTTATTGTTTCTTACTCACTGAAATCTTAACTTACTTTGAATACTTCACAGGAGTCAATAATCTGATCTTTGGGTATTAGTAATAGACGATTATGTCGTCTCAAAATTTCTGCTGCTACATTTTCTGAAATCTTGAGACTGGACACCAAAATGTGTTTATATTCTTCAGTGTTTTTTGAAGATAAGTTACAAAAATGGGTTGGATAAAATGTCAATTGCTTCATCGTATTCCGAAGAAGTATACAATTCCTGCATGTTCTTGCAAATTTGAACATTTTTCACACTTCATCACACTACGTTTAATGCACAGATTTTTGTTATGTTATGTTATATGCTCCTTAAATGTAGGTTATGTCACATTATTTTAACACTTTTGTCAACGCCATCTGTGCTTCCCATGATCGCCTAAAGCCGTAAGGTTGCGCATCTCCCTGCTCATCTTTGGTTTTACTCTCCACTCATTCGTCTATTGCAGCGGTCGGGGAACTTTTTTTACCATTACCCCAAAATATTTTTGCGTAAGTCGATATTACCCCCCCCCCCCCCATTCTGAAAAGAAAACGATGAATGTAAATTTTAAATAAACATTTATTGAATTAATTTACAATATAAATTTACAATTTAAATCTTTTAAAAATTTCCCTATTACCCAAAAAAATTTCATTTTTACCCCATTTGGGGTAATTTACCCCGGTTCCCCGACCGCTGGTCTATTGTATCATTAAAATTTTTTTCTTTAAAGTATACAAATATACAAGATAAAAAAACATATTCATTTAGAAAGAGATTTATTCAAAATTACACAATGCGACGTACGATAACAGTTGCTCAATGATTGCGGAAGCAAATCTGTTGGTGGAATTCTATGATTATTAGTCCTCCAGGTAGAAACTGTCTTGATATAACATAACGAGCATGTCAGAGGGTATGTTTCATAACTCACTGCAAGTGCTGCGAAAAATGTCGTATCCTTCTCAGACACATTATGGAGAAAAAAATATACAAAAATGTTTGCAGTAGTTGTACTAATTTGAGAAACACATTCAGAATAGAGATACAATTTATATGTCAGTTGGTTTGATTCGCAAAATCACAGGAACACTAGTACAGGGAAGAATGGCTAATTCAGTCACAACAGCTGTAACTAAATCAGCTGGGGTGACATCATATGTCAAATTCAAAAGATTTAACGACTTTTTAGTCCTCCAGTTAGCCAGAAAAGACTTCTTTGAGTTGTGAAGAAGATTGTGCGTGAGCTCATCAGCATCACCTTGAAAACCAAATGAAAATTGTTATAATGTTATCATCTTCTGTAGAAGATATATAATAATTAATGTATTTTCAAAAAAATAGTGGTTTACCTATTTCGTTATAAACGATTGAATCTGTCTGGACTCGTTCACAAGACTTGTGTGTTTCACAAGCAACCAAAACTGGTATATTGAAAGCTTTAGCCATAAGGGCTACCTGAGCTGTGCCAGCTCTAGACATGACTGCTCCATTGGCTAGAATAGCGTGAGCTCCAAGAAAAACTTTGCTAATCTAGGATTTAAATATTACTTAATGATCCTGCAATACTATTTTTTTTAAATGGTGAACTAACCTCAGGCATTATGAAGCTGAGAGCATTTATTAATATGTAGGAACACTCTATTCCGTGCTTTGCCAATCTTCTCAATAGTTCTTTTCCTTCTAACCATGGTCTCCCATCCACGATAACTACTCTGAACTGTCTACCAATTGTATGTGCATCACATAATATTTTGTGAATTAGCGAAGAACTGAAAGATCATTAAACATGAAATATTTCTTCATATATAAACTAAATATCAACATTATTTACTTACTATCCATATGTCAGTATAACATCTCCATTTGAGATTTTTGTTTGAATTGTAATCGATATTGCTTTATCAGCCAAATGAATTTGTTCTTGTATATACGTATCTATAGCACTTCCTAAGACAGTCTTGGCCTAAAGAAATTGAAAGAATACCATGAGAAAATACCTAATAATAAAATGTTATGAATACACTCACTTCATTATCTGATATAGTAGATGGCAATCGCGTCATCTGTCCCTTGATATGCTTTAAGGCATTTTGCATGGAAACAGCAAGTGGTCTACAGTGATGTAAATATGCAACACATTCCTGTAAGCTTGCTTCCAATCCTCTAGTAAAGTCAGCTTGCGAAGGTCTTTCAAAGTCCTTAACAAGTTGCTGAACAGCAGCTAGGAGAGCAACACATCTAGCATTACTGCCTACAATAATTTTGTTTGCGTATTGCACCCCAAGCCTGACTATGGCTGGATGTATATTACAGTTCAATGTTGGTACATTAATCAACGAGGGTTCTCTGCTGGGATAAAGATGCTTAAAAAGATTAACTTCGTGTGGATTCTCTTTAATTACAGGTTTCCTAACAATCTTCTTTCCCAACTCACTTATCTTCGATGCAGACTCAATTGACTTCGGTGATTCTGCTAATTTTGGTTTATTTTTTTGAGACAGTGTTGCCTGCTTTGCAGCTCTTTGAGCCTCCTGTTTCATTCGTCTTTCAGCACGCAATTCGGCTTTACTTTTGCCCTCAGTACTCGCTTCCTGTTTTACTTCAGGTGCACTTTCTTTAACTGGCACACTTGGGACTTTTTTCGCTTCGATCCTTAAGTCTTCCTTTACTTCTGGAGTATTTTCAATTTTTACTGTCTCAGATTTGACAACTATCTTCTCGACTTTAGCTGCATTCTTTGCAGTTTCTTCACTGACTTCTTTCTTTTCCAATTTTGTTTCCAGTTTGGCTTTTGACTTGGCTGCAGCTTTTGCTGCCTTCTTTGCCTCGCGTTCTGCCTTTATTTGCTCTCTTGTCTTCTGATCAGGATTCATTTTATTTCCCACAAATACTAATGCTGGCACTAAATTATTTTTAATGTCTTCTATGAATTTGTGATCGATTTGATCTATGGACTTTTGATTGTCCGGTTCAACAGCAAATTCTATAATTTTATCGCTATTCCGACGCTCTCGAACGTTAATACTAATTTCTTCCACTTGCTTATCATTAATATTGGATTTGACAGAATTATCGCTCACAGTTTTAGTAGTATCAATTTTTTCAGATTCTACTAAATGTTCATCCACGTGATGTCTGTCGCCATTCAGGTCAACGGATACTCTATGATTGTGAGACTCTTCCTTAGTCGATGAGACTTTCTTTATATTCTTCTTGCTAGAAGTGACTTTAATATCCTTACTTGGATTTTCTTCTACCTTATTATTTAACAATGATAAATCATTAGAACAACTTTTAACATCATTCACTTCTACACTGTAGAAATTCTGGGAGTATTTATTATTCTCGTGAATGAGAATGTTGATTGAGCTGTCACAGCAATCCACGGACTTGGAATTGTCCGAGTCTGAAATACTGCTAGATGCCTGATTGGGATGTTTAAGTAAACCAGATTTCTTTTTATTCCTTAATCTTCGTGCTTTTGATTTTGTCAGCACATCCGTATCACTTCGGTCTTGGCTCCTATCGACGATTCTCTCTTGGGTAAATCCGACACTTGCTTCTTTGGAAGCATTTGATAAATTATTTTCAGCAGCTCTGCGTGCGAGGATCAACCGCTTTCTCCGTAGATGTCTTGCCTTAGAGCGTGTAATCTTTTTTGGCTCTACGTCGTCGAATGACTAAAAACGATATTACAGTACGTGCTTTTAGAAGTGGCTGAAACAGGAAGTTTGGAGGCAAGGCCTGTATTCATATCGTTCATTCTCTTTAGTATAGCGATGCCTTTGTAGGATTAATATAATAATTGAATCTAGATGATCACCTGAAACTACGGATGAATTTTATAAAGGATATGTGTACAGACCAAGGAGATTTGATAAAGTAATGACCCATGCCTGCTGCATATTAAAAATTTTAAAATAAATGGAAGCAACTAAAGAATTAAACGTTTGAAATATTTGTGAAGCTTTATGATCTGGATAAAAAAATTAAAAAATTTAGATATTGAAATGGTTCAGGCATGGCATACATTAGTTTTTGAAGTATATGACAAAGTAATTAAAATAATTTTAAAATAATGATTCGTACTGTATTTATAACATTTTTGGCCTACTCTATAACATTAAGTAAATAGAGCCCAAAATAGAATATCTTTATATAGATATCTATTAGTCACAACATGCAAAAGATGACTGAAAGGATTGCACACCATGAATAAATTTAAAAAGTTTTACTTATCGGTCTGTACTATTATCTACTACACGATAACATACTTAACTACATTTTCAAGACAGTGGCAAAAGTATACCGATAAGTCAAACTCACAATTTTCATTCTGGTATAATTTTATACAATTTGGTACCTGCTGCTCCATCGCCACTGTATCAATGCTTAGACCAGGGACATAAAATGTATCCAGCTAGGAAAACCAATATGATTTAAATATTCAAATTTCCTATTAATGCTTAATCGAATAAACAATTACACAAGTTTCAATATTGTACTATAAAATGAAAACTAAATATGCCATTACAATCGAATGTTAATTTGTGTAGTTTAATATTATAATTTAAAAAATTGCTGCCTAGTATAAATCCTTTGAAGAATTCCGTTGTAGCTGATACAATATTAATCGAAATATATTTGTAAAACTAGGCATTGCATGTACAGGTAACCTCAATTTTAATAAATCTTAATCATTGACATATAAAACGACATCGAACACGGTGAAAGCTTACTCCAAATATATGGCGTTTGACTTATTGCATATCTATTTGTAAAATTATTTCTGAATTCTATTCCAAATAACAGTATAGATCCGTTACAAAAAAATTAACCTGTCACATTGATTTTGTTTCCTGGCTCAAAAATACCAACCTCCACACTATAATGAGCTGTACATGTAAATTATAATATTATAGAGATCTCTCACCTAATAAAATTTTCAATTGATCACTTTCTTTCTGTGTCTCGATTACTTCAAGTTTTCCTAATATTAATAGGAAACTTTGCGCATATGTTCGACAAAGTTCATCGCCATGTTTTACGATATTTCTCCACCACTCTATTCTTTAGAGTTGCTTTATTCCCAAAACTTGTTTGAAAAATTTTACTCAATTTCTGAACACTTTTGTTTATATAACAAAATTCAAGCTTCTTTAAAATGAACGTACAATCCTTATTAAATTCCAGTACTGCTTAAAATTTTATGAAAGATCAAGAATAAAAAACAAAACGTTACTTTTACACCTTCTTTGGCCTGACTTTGTAATTATTCTTTTCTTCAGGGTAAAATCAACAAAGATAAAGTAATAGTTTGTTGTAGTTTTTGTCATTTATTTATACAATAAAACTTATGGTGTTTAATCACTTCTTTTGCGCTGCAGCTGCTTCATCCTCACGCTGATAAGACTGTAGGAGCTCTTGTTTCTTCATAGCGATACGTTCGGCTCTACGTTTTCGTGCCTCACGAACCTTCGTACGACGAGCCTCAGCCTGATCAGAAAGCATCTCTGCTCTAGCTTTCTCTGCCTTCTTCTTATGGATGAATTCCATCAGGACTCTCTTGTTCTTGAACACATTACCCTTCGCCTTCATGTATAGGGAATGGTAAAGGTGCCTGTCGATTTTCTTAGTTTCACGATACTTCTTCAGAAGACGACGAAGTACCCTCATACGTTGAATCCACAAATCCTACAATAATGAAGTACTATTTGTAAAATTGAAAAAGAGCATTGTACGATATTTTAATAAATTTTTCTTATTATTAAACATTATTTATCTTACCTTTTGTGGAGTACGTGCATTTGCAGTACCTTTTCGTTTACCAAAACCACAATGACGTCCTTTACGTCTGGCTTCAGTGTTCTTACGCACGCGAGCCCTAGAGTGGACAGCGACAGGCTTCTTAATAATCAAACCATCCTTAATAAGCTTGCGGATGTTTTGGCCTATTCAAACAAAATGAATAAAACCAACGTTATTAGGCTAAACAAAGATGTAGAAACACCGATATAAATTGTAACAGAAGTATATCATGGAAAAATATCAACACTATAAAGTTAATCGCAAACCTTATGTGTATCAGATTACTCTTACATTTGATAAGTCTCAAAATTGAAGCAGTCATACTCTTTAAATACATTACAAATACGTTATGTACGAAATACAATAAATAAATACTTACGAGAATTGGTATTAGCGATCTCATTGATTTCATTAGGATCCAGCCAAACCTTCTTCTTGCCGCATCGCATTACCGAGGCTGCTAGCCTCTTTTGTAACTTTAAAGAACTGCAAACAAGAAAGTGGATGTTATATTACGGAAAACTTTTGAAGTAACAGAAATCATATTCAAATTTCTCGTTCTACGTAAAAAGGCTAAAATAGTAGAATCAGTGATAAATGAAACTTCAAATATTCATCACATCGTGGATATCCGACATCATGCCATGTGGTCACTATCAACACTTTGGAACAGAACGGTTCTAGAGTATTATTCATTGAATCCACGTTTAATAAACTTTACTGATTGACACTGTGACATTTATTATCTCACACAGACGACATAAAAGTACTTCTAGACGATACATTCAGCCAAAACTTAAAATTTCATAGGAAACATATACCTCATGACGGAGTCTCCGAGTCCTTCGTGGTAAAGAAGAGCAAGATGGTCGCTCCAATACTTCCTTATTATCGTACTCAAATTAAATACTAGAATCGACGAAAATAAACCTCAACAAAGTTTCATTAACTCTCAAATATTCTTTAAAAATTATTACTAGTCCCATTATTTATTTATCGTCTTACCATATAAATAATTTATTATAATACTCGCTTGACTTAATTTACTAAATTCCGTTTCTCTTTCGTATACATCAGTACAACCATCCCCGGTACAACCAAAGAATAACAGATCCCCGCGCAAATAAAATAATATTCCCACAAAAGTTGAATACCCGTAAATGAAACAAGAAACATATTCTTATTAAACAAAGTATTATGCAGTCAATGCATTCCGTTATAATATCCCATTCCCTATTTACATGGATTTAAAATCAAAGATTTGGTGCCCCAAATGGAACATCATAAGAGGTATACTAGAGTCGTTACTGACAGCGTCTATATTTTCTATATTCGGGTGTCGCGCGCATTCTCTTTATTTTTTCAAACGCTTCAAAACTTTCGACATGACATTACCATAACGTAATGATCTTTTATACGATATTTAAACTTAAAAGAATTAACTCCAGTGTACAACGTCTAATAAAAATATAATGAAAAAAAGAAATCATCAGTAGTAGCTCGACTGCGTTGTTAATCTTTTAGCAATCATTTGCCATTTGCGCGCTCACTAAATTAATTTAAAAACTTGGTGGTCAGTAAGGTAGGCCTACGAGTAGTAATGTATTATTGTTTTAAGTTAGATGAAAGCCAGAGGTATCATATTTAATAAAAAAAAATAGTGGCCGTTTTTCTTTTATTGCATAAGTTAACACAGTGAAGACAGTTTTCTTAAATACACTATGCTATTGGAGAATTCTGTTAGAACCAACCAATGAGGTGTTGGCTCTAAGCGACGTGGGTGACTGTCGATTTGTACAGTAAGAAAAAAAAACGCCTAGTCTCTTCTTAAAATTACATCGTGGTGATAACGTCTCCGTCAGTCTGCTACCTTGTCAGTGGTGCATGTCCCCCATTTGGGATACAGCCATAAAGAAAGGAAGGAAAGAACTTGTTGTCAGGCCGGTTCTGATCGTGGTAGTTTAAAGGTTAAGTGGAGTGCGCATTCCAAACGCGGTGGTGATTGCATTTTCATATTCAGGTGAAAGCCAATATTTCCGTTAATGTGCATTTATAAGTGTAACTGTTCAGAGCTATTTTGAACGTCGTCGCATCGAGGAATTAATTAGTTAACAATGACAACGTTAAACAAAGATCTACAACGTGAACGTGAAAGATGTACTTTTGATCCTCTTGAACTGACACATTACTTTGATGGTAGTGCGGAGAAGACAGCACTACGACGGGAAAGAGGTATTTTAGGATTTGATTAAAAGCGAAAACTTTCTGAATAAGTCTTAAACTTTCATTCAGTACATTTCTACCTGTGTTTGCTCAATTGCAACTTTCTCTTGAGGCACCGAAACAGATGATAAATGCTCATATATCATGTTAATCTTCTCTAATTGTAAGATGGGAAAAGATATGATAGTGTTTTACATTGTATATCATCTTATCAGTTTTATTCACGATAAATTAAAATTTTTTTATTGAATATCACTGAGGAAAATAGAAAATTGATCGATAACGTTTTTCATTTTAAGCAATGCTGTTAGAGTTATGTGAAATTTCAGGATTCGAAAAACAGTATAGTTTTAAATTGTCGGATCTACGAGGTCATGCTTGACGTATGCAGTCTTGTTGTAATGAAAAATGTGTTACTCGAGGAAGGCATTAATTCGTAGATTAGAAGCGCAATCTCTTCGATTACTCATGAGACTTCTTTTTGTTCTACAATAACATTAATCTTATAATGCGTCAGGAATAATATTATATCTCACATTTACCGTATACGATGACATGCATGAAATTTGGCGGCAATTAATTGAATTATGAACAGAATATAAGTACGGTAGATTCGCAGTAAGTTTTTAAATTTATTTTTAAGATAGTATTTCAATTCCTAATTACATTACATTTCATCTAATAATGATGTACATGTGCTATTGTTTCATACTGATCAAGTGGATATGATTATTGAGTAATCATTTTTTTTATTCACAACGAATTAATTGACTATGATGTTACTATGTCAATTGCATATGCATATATATCCAACGTAGTAGTTCTCACATTCGGAGTGCTCATTTGAATTAATACTGATGTGGTATATTACCTATGATTTACATTACACACTTGGCAAAGAGACACTTGTGCTGTAATTACTGTTTGTAATTGGATTGCAGAGGAATATTTCCTTAATGATCCTGAGCTGCAAGATGACCTATCCGCCAAGTACAAAAGTCATAAGGAAGTTTACGAGGATGCTGTGCGTAAGGGTTGCATAGTCCTGAAAAAAGTGCAGGATCTTCAAGATAGCGGAAGAGGCAGCATGGATCTATTTTCGTAAGGATCAATATAAAAATTTTCTTTAATTGAGCATAGTATAGTTCTCTTAGTATATAGACATTATGAACATATTGTTTGTTTTTAGGGAGGTTCTGGGTGGGATGCTGGGTTCAGCTATTTTAAGAGATGGAAATCCTTTAACATTACATTATGTAATGTTCATTCCTGCCATAATGGGCCAAGGTACTGTTGAACAACAAGGTTATTGGATTTCCCGAGCTTGGACCTGTTCTATTATTGGAACTTATGCCCAGGTAAATAATTCTAAATAGTATTTAATAATTCTTTTATGCTAATACATTTAAGTACTCGTAATTATTTCTAAATCATGTTCAATTTCTCAGACGGAACTTGGTCACGGAACCTTTATCAGAGGCTTAGAAACAACAGCCACGTATGATCCATCAACGAAAGAGTTTATTTTGAATAGCCCTACGTTAACTTCTTACAAATGGTGGCCAGGCGGCTGTGAGTAATATAAATTCGTGTGATTAAAAATAATACATAACTAATGGCATTCACTTTATACTATTTAATATACATTTTATTATCAGTGGGTCACACGGCAAATTATGCAGTTGTTGTGGCTCAGTTATATACAAATGGAGAGTGCAAAGGGATTCATCCATTCATTGTACAACTCAGGGATGAAAACACTCACGAGCCTCTACCAGGTAGTTAAAATTTGTTATTCCTATTATTACATACCAATCGCTGTAACGCGTTTCACTCCGTTGTTATCCTTGGAGATCCACGTGACAATACAAGTTCACAACTTGTACAATATGCGATCCATGCTATGGCTAAGAATTGTTACTTGTCCATTGGTAAAAGAAAATAATGTATTTACTCGTACATCAGGATATTTACATAGCCCAATGTATATTATTAATGAAAGGAAATCAAGCAGCGAATTTTCATTACTGTATCTGTCGACAATGAAATTCATTTCTCTCTCAGGGATACAGATTGGGGAGATTGGTACGAAGTTAGGAATGAATGCAACAAACAATGGCTTTCTTGGCTTCAAGAGTGTCAGGATACCGAGGGAGCACATGTTGATGAAAAATTCACAGGTGCTTATTCAAACCGAGATAATCATAATTCCTCTGACAAGCCAGTCGATAATCATTATTGATGATTCTAGGTATTGGAGGATGGAACTTACGTAAAAGCACCAAGCGATAAATTGACGTACGGTACAATGATGTTTGTACGTGTTGTTTTAGTGCGTGACATAGCTAGATATCTGTCAAAGGCGGTTACAATAGCCGTGAGATACAGTGCTGTCAGACGTCAAAGCCAGATAAAAACGAAGTAAGGCAAATCATCGACTCGCAATTAGTAGATCTTGTCACATAAAACGAATAGTCATTTGTATATCCATCGTCATCACATAACAATTCAGTCATCTATTATGACCACAACAAGAGAGCACATGACGCTTATACGTATAATATAAAATTTTCAGTGAGCCAGAATCCCAAATTATGGATTACATGACGCAGCAGCATAAACTATTTCCAAATTTGGCAGCAGTCTTTGCCTTTACCCTGTCTGCTGCTTGGATTTGGGAAATGTACAACAACGTTACAGCGGAGCTCGAGGAAGGAGATTTAGATAAATTACCAGAAGTACGTTTTCTATTTGGAATGAAACTAGTCATACAATATTCCACATTCGATTCTAACTACAATGAATATTTTTTTTTAGTTACACGCTTTATCCTGCTGTCTTAAAGCCGTAGCATCATCCGATTCAGCTACCGGAATAGAACAAGTCCGTTTGGCTTGTGGCGGTCATGGTTATATGGATGCAAGTAATTTGCCAGGAACTTATGGCCTCGTGACCGCTACCTGTACTTACGAGGGCGAAAACACTGTCATGCTGCTGCAAACAGCCAGGTACTTGGTGAAGACTTGGAGACAAGCCATCAATGGGGAGCCTCTGCCACCTACGGTTAAATATTTTGCCAATGCTGCGCGAGGAGTCAAGCAGCGACCTTGGAAGAATACATTGACCTGCATTGTCCATGCTCACCAGGCGGTGGCTGCAGGGTGAGCAAATCAAGTTGATCGTCGGTAACTGATATTTAATCATAATATCTGTCACTGTACAGTAAAATTCGTTTGGCTACCGAGAATATGGATAGAAGAATACGTAGTGGCATGTCCCAAGAAGACGCATGGAATCATACCAGTATTGAATTAGCTCAAGCTGCCGAAGCTCATTGTCGAGGCTTCATCGTCATGAGATTTACAGAATCCGTTAAGAGCCTTAACACAGTTTCCAAAGAACTACACACGGTGCTTGTACAGCTCTGTGAAGTTTATGCAATTTACTGGGTCTTGCAGCGAGTCGGTGATTTTCTCAGGGTAAGTAGAGAGAGATGACACGTTCAGATTTTAAATCTTCAATTCCCACAAGGAATATCGAAGCATCTTTCAATTGGTCCATTCTCAGATCTGTATTTATGAACTACTGTCCTTTCATCCCAACAGTTCTCCTGTTTGAACGCCGAAGACGTCCCGTCCTTACAGAAGTGTCTCGAGGAGGCGCTTTTGGCTATACGTCCAAACGCCGTTGGTATAGTCGACGGTTTTGATATCCGCGATGAAATTTTAGCATCCGCCCTAGGTGCTTACGACGGAAATGTTTATCAGAGACTCTTCGACGAGGCCATGAAGAGTCCTCTGAATCAGGAGAGTGTTAATAAGTCCTTCCAGCAATATCTTAAGCCTTTCCTCAAGAGTAATTTATAGTTATAAATACTCCGAAGCATAGTCAATAGGCGTGCAGAGGTACAGCATGCATATTGATTAAATTAATTAGTGACGTTATTGCGATATTATTTTTCTTATCGATTTAATCGAATTGTTAAGCTCTTTATTGTGTTTTTAATCGAAATACCATGACGCGATATTATCCAATAATTCTCTATTATTGATAATGCGATGCGGTATGACAGCTGAGCTGTTAGTCTGTATTCGATTGCGGCGTTGTTAAATTTACTATTTTTGATAAAAAATAATATAAAGATACCTAGTGAAACGTATAGACGTTGTAGGGGTGAAAGGAACTGATGCATCACATGTTATTTATACGAAGCATAGAACTATTAATAGACAAGCACGATTGACATTCCATGTCATATATTGCGTGAGACGATTTTATCTGTATACGAGTTTACGAATACAGAATACGCGAAAATCTAACAATTATTTTATATGAACATTTACGAATACAGAATGCGCGGGAATCTAGCAGTTATTTTATATAAACTTTTGAATGAAAAAAGAAGGTCATTAAACCGAAGTATTAATTGCATTAAGGATTTTGGTAATTGCAGGCTCTTTATATATCGGTAATAATTTATCCTTGAACGAATCACGTATCAAGTAAAAGGAATATTTCTCAATATATCTTATACGGTACAGTGTTTATTTACAGAATAGGATCGACGACATACATTATTATTTGTTATACTAGTATAGTGCAATTATTATTAATTCTTGTTAATTAATAATAACGAGTCGTTACCGTATCCGCGTACGAGAATGGCAATAAACGATTTAACGTCCATGCGAAAGTGTCAAAGGACGTCGAGATTTTACGTGACGATCGTTAATAACGATCGAGGGAGAGGAAAGATGAAAATTTGCAGGTGGCGCCAAAAATAAATAGCGGAAAGAAAGAGAGGCGAGAGAAGGTTAAATTCGAAAAATCGCAATTCTCGCGCGCGTTGGCATTAACATACGTATATACGTATATACATACGTATTCGCGTGTTTCGTGTGTCCTGTGTATATATATATATATATACATATATACGTATACGCTATGTAAACCGATACTTACACTTAAAAAATAATATTGTTAATTATTGTTATAATTAAATATTATCGTAATCGTTTAAAATTATTATTTATTCGTCCACCTTGGCCTAACAGTCGTCTAGTAGACACTTTTTAATCGCTATAGTATTATGGAATTACACCCTCTTATAAAATATGATTTCATTACAATTATTTTATTTTTTTTTTTCTTCTTCCGCTTAGAACGTAGACAGTGTCTTTTTTTTTTCTTGAGTATTAATAAGCCACGTGGGGAAGCGGGTGAATGCGTTTCTTTGCTCGTATTCTTTTTTTGTTCTTTTGTCAAACTCACAATTCTCTGCCTCACGATTTATTCTATCATTTATTCTTCTTCGGTTTTGTCATCGTCTCTCGACACGTGGCTCGCGGTTCCTCGATCCACACCAGCTGCCAGAAATCGGTTCTCGTCGGCACCCGGTTTACTGTCTAAATAAATATAGTATATTGGCCAATGACGATACACCTAAGACAATATTAATTTATTTTTAAAAATTCTTACAGCGCAAAAAGACTCCGCAAATTCTCATGCGCACTCGACCTGCGCATTCGAATTTGTCACTCATGGCACGTACGAGATACCGATGACCGTAGGGCTATATCGCGGCGTTTTGATCCCACATGGACAATTAATTACTATCTAATTAAATCTGTCTATCTCGTTACAAATTATCCAAGATTACAATCCAGTTCCAGGTTCCACTTTTATGTTCTGCTCAAAAGGCGAAGGGTGTCAAAGGTTACCTCGAGGGCATGGAGGGATTTCACGACGAGGTGTGTATAATTGTGTCTCTGTTTCGTATATATAGTATGTATGAACAAGGGTTGTATGGCGAGTGTAAAAAAAAAACAAAAAAAAATTTTGAGGAAGAAGATGGTCTAAGAGAAGAAAAGGGGGTAGTGAAGGTGGGGGGGAAGGGGCCGAACACGTGTGCAATCATATAATTAAAGGGGTAAATTTCGTCGAGGGGGGGCGAACGCGGTACGTGGCAATTAAATAATTTATTATAAAAAAATAAGCAACACTTAATTCGACCGTAAATTGTCGTTTATCCTAATTATATCATTAGTAATATTCTTAGCGTTATTATCATGGTTACTCGAAAGTTACCGAGATTTATTCCCCACGGTGTTATCGAGAAAGAAGTCGAGGGAGCGCAGAGGGAGGCACTTTTCAATGTGTCCGGTGAAATTTTTAATGATGAAAGAATCGCCGTCCTCCCTCCACACTCTCTTCGGCGTCTGTACGTCTTTCTGTTTTTTTTTTATTCGTTCTTGTGTCGTGTCTTGGCCTGGTATAATAATAACAGTTATATTTGCAATTAACGATTCTGTGTATTTTTGTGTATGCACGCGCGTCTTAATTTTGTATCATCTTTTTCGCGCGCAGTAAGAAAAAAAGATTCAACAAATTTTTTGATAATTTCAAACGCGTAATCTTGTAAACACAATGAAAATCTTGCACAATTTTTTATCCGAATGTCATGGTTTAACACGTACATATGTGTACGCGCATATAAAAAATTCCCTTCTCTCACACGTCACCTCAAGTCCCTCATTTAGAAGCGGGCAGCGTTCATGTTCGCCGGAAGTGGCGAACGACGAGACTGGTAGTTTCCGGGCATCGCGAGTATAATAATTAATTACGATTGAGGATCGATCAAGGAAAATTTACAATTGGGAATGATAATTGTCTGATTCGAATGAGAGGAAGTTCCACGCTTTACCGGATTGCTGGGCTGATCTTCGTTGCATTTCCGGTGCGCATGCGCAATGTGTAAATTTCGGCGGAATGACCGAGACGATGTTTTTATGTCGTTTTTCAACCCTCAATTTAAATATTTCGCCTCTCCTTTGTTTAGTCACTAACGATCTTAGCTCTTAACGCGGACTAACGAAATTTTGCTTTGAATGAGAGAGAAGGAAGTGGGAAAAATGGCAAGAGAGAGTCTAGCTGAATGGAAGAAGAAAAAGCGAGGAAGGGGAGGGTGGTCACTTGGAAGGAGGGGATAGAAAGGGGTAAATGGCAAAATCGTACCAAATTACTGTTTTTCTTATGTAATATATTATATGGCAGTATCGGCGTGATATTTATTACTCCATTGTTCTTTCTTCTTTTTTTCCTCCCCGTTACGCTTCGCGCACTTTTTACTTTTAGCTAATCCCACGCGATTTTCTACCAACGAGGTGAAATGGCTCATCTCCCGTTTAATCATGTCTTATGATGCTCGTGTTTTGAATTTACAGGAGCCGGGAGTTCCGACAACTGGACATTTTTTTTTTTAACTTACTGACACACGACGTGAAACTAAAGAATGTGGCTTCTAGGACTAACTGAATGACTGCCAGAATTGATTCGTAGATGGAAAAGAAATGTAGAACGTAGATAATACCGTGAGAAAAAAGATGTCTCTAACCAAAGAAACAAGAGATAGAGATTTATTAAAAATGCATAAAGTGTGTAAGACGGGAGACATAAGGGAAATGCATGGACGTATGTGCGACATGAAATTGAGCCTATGGGTCAAAAATTAATAAATTAATAAAATCGCACACTCTGTCCAGTAGAAATAAATACCGAATGAAACGTAAGAGAGCGTCGGAGAAAGAAGATTGAAATAAAATTATTTTTAAAAATTATACAGTATTCAAGGAAAAAACAATAATCTCGGAAGTCAATAGATTCTAATAAAATTATATGACAAATGGCGTATGAGAGCATTTAGGACCCACATGTACTAAGTTTTTGGATGTGTTGGTATATAATTTCTTTTTTATAAATTATTCTCCATTATACTGATCGACTTTGTATGCTTACGCCTTTGGTCTGTGTGACGTGTTTATTATTTACGAATATTTTTCTTGCAGAAAATTCTTGTACAAGGAATGGAGAAGAGAGTGTCACGTGTCTAGGGTCCAATTTTTTAATATTGTCACTTTCAATGATCGCTAGTAGCACCAAATTTTCTTTATATTCATTTCTTTCCAAAACGGTGATTACTTTCGATTATTTAAAGTGCACAAAAAAAGGTTAACTGAGCTTTCGTTTGTCCAGATAGACTATGATTCTTCTTTAGCAAGGTGATAATGCGTCTATGAAATATTAAAAGCTTTCGTTTACTCTCCTTGAAATAATGCTTTTTTGTTTTACTGAGATTGCATTCCAATGGCTGTTACAGCAATCGCAATTTATTTTCTTTGAAACATCTACGTATATAATTCGCGTTACGAGTCGACTGTAGTTTTTCTTTTTCATCTCGTCAACGTTTCACCCACTCTTAGAGCTTTCCAAATGGGAGTCTAAAGAACTAACGTGTGACAAATTCTATACAGAATGCAATGGCAAATGATTGTTGTGTGAAATGATATTTTTCGTGTAACAATCTTACAGCTATAAAATTCACTTTATGCGCGTAAGCACAGATCAGTGTATTTGAGACAATTATCAAATACAATTTTAGCACTATAAAAAAAAAAACAACGTGTACCTCTCAGTACATCTTTGTCCATTTGTAAAAACGATTATTGGAATTGATTTATCCCGTATTAAAATATTCTTAACGATTAATTACTGTATAGCTGATGACCACAAAATCAATCAATTAACTGTCGAAGCTTGTAAAAGAGAAGTATGTTTCGCAGAGCTACATGATTCTCTACGAGGTAAGTGTAACATATGACTTTTCTCAAGGTATCGGAGAGGTCTTGTTAGATTATCGAAGAGACATAAGGTAGCGAAGAAAAATTTCAACTCAAGGGATTTTCCTCCCCTTTGGTTCGATACACTGCAAAACAAATTCCATAAAACCCAAAGAGAATCAAAGTTACCTAGAGTCGACCACGTAACAAGATAGACGAGACATCCCACGAGAATCAACATACAAGAATAAAAAGAAGAAGAAGAAAGACCCAAGTATAAATAACCAAACGACATCCTACCTAGCTTCGAGCGCGAACGAAACAGAACTGATCTGACATGATTATTTTTCGTTCTCTCATTAGATCTATCTCATAGAAATCGACATACCGAATAAAAGACTCTCCACGTTCGGAAATATGGCTCCATTCGAACCCCAAAGAGGATTTGCTTCTTTGTACGCTACTACAATAGCTCTCTATATATACACATAGATGTATATATATATTCCCTCTACTTAAATGCATCTGGAATTCGTTCAAGCCCGAGCATAGTTACAACGAGCATAGATTTCTGGGGATGAACGTAGTAACGTCAGCGGAGTATTCTGTTTCTTCGCTTCAGGATCTCTGGACACGTATTTTTTTTTTTCTTTCGTTCTGCCACACTTCTTTCACCCTTCTGATCTGATAAACCTTCTTCCTAGAAAGAACTCGAATATGGCCTGCGAATACGAGAAGAAGTACATGCACTTCCAACACCGTTCGCACTTGTGAATCTTAAAGTCGATCGACCAATAGTAGAAACGTAGCTGATGATGGCGACGTCCTCGCTGTCGTTTTCGTGCACGCTCTTCGTAAACGTCGTCATCGTGTTTGTTGGTCGATCTTGCTTAATATTTATCCGGTGACTTGGTGGTTCGCGTTTTCACGGATACCAGGACGATCAAGCCTCGAGGCTCAAGCGTAAAATTCACGGTTGTGGTGTCGCGCTCCTGGTTTGGGATATGCTTGAGCAGCTGGTGATCTTCTTGGCTCATCCAGGGCGTAAGATCCTTCGTCCTTCTTACGCATCCTGTAGACTATGAACATCACTACGAGGATCGCACATAAGAGACCCACCACTGCGCCTCCGATAACGGCTGAAAACCAGAATAATTCATGAGCTCAAATTTATTCACTTTACGTACAGACAATATTATTACAACCTAGATGTATTATGAGTTGTAAATATCGTAGAGCGTCGTTATGCATTCTTCGAGGGGATGGAAACAAATTGTTTTTAACTGTTTAACCGGAAGTCACAAGTTATTATCTTAATTGAATTACTGACAGAGAATCAGCCAAGAATATTGAATCGAATAGAGATATTGCGTCTAGTGACAGATTAGATAGTGAACTGTCTATGAATTTTCGTCGTTTCAAGTATAAATAATTGTGAGGGTCTGTCACGATAGTTTTTCCTCTATTACAACAGATGGCATGACAGTCGTTCTTATCTTGACTAAACAAATATTTCATGACGTTTTTACATACCGGCAAGTACGCCGGGTTGAGCGAAGAACGAACTGGCGCGATCTTCGTGTTTTGGATTCATTATGTAGACCTCGTTGGTCTCTTCCTCCACTTCCTCGTGCTCGTCACTTCCGCTTTGTTCGACCACGCCCCCTTCGTTACTTGGCCTATTTACCGTCTCGATGCTCGTCTACAAGAAAATTGTCAATTCAACAATGTAATTTACGTTAAATGCAAGCAATTCATTTATAGAAAAAATAACTTTTTTCCCCTAAATTAATTTGACTCACCTGTTTTGTTTTAATGATGGTTTCGTCGATGTAAGGGGCTTTAGGCTCGATTGGTTTGCTAGGTACAGATTCTATCCTGTCGTGCTTGTTGAAGCCTAAAAAACAAATGAACGTTACGCAATCGTAGGATAAAATTTCATTGCAGCCAATTGAAATACATATATGTTTGTTGAGTGATTTTAAATGATTACGTCAACGTTGACACAGCTTTGTTTGAAAAAGTGTTAAACTCGAGGTAAACCGGTAAAGTGGTGCTTGGGAAAGGAAAAAATATTTATGAAAAAAAATTATTAAAAAACTGTTCTAGATCGCCCAGTTAAAAATGGCCGCAATAGCAGGCATCACTTCATTGCAGAAATTAAGTCCCTATTGATTCAACGTGGGCTTTCAATGTCTCATAGGTGACACATAATGGCGCTGGACAATCGAAAATTTCAAATTGGACCGATGGTCGATTAATGAAAAAAAATTTTTTGTTCCACTAAGTAAAATTAATATATAGCATCCTATATGCATTCTCCTGATCCGAACGTACAGGTATCAACGTACTATTATATTATCGGCGCATTCCGAATTCAATGCATTTTCCAATATCACGGGAAATGGTGGTAGAGGCGAAAAAGAATTTCCAATAACCGTGGTTCATGATGAAATATAGTCAGACCAAAGGATCAATGGAATTCGAAGTTTTCCAAAATTCACAGGTTTATTCTCTCATGTAGCAACGCTGTATGAAAAATTTATCAGAAATATCAGAATAATGCAATAGAACTTCAACGCTATCGAGGAGTCCGATTCCCTTTGCCAAAAAGATCCTACTGATACTGCCAACAATAAAGATAAATAATATCAGATAATAATCGCTACACGGAAACCTAAAATTTCTGTAAAAATGAATATAAAGTTCAAAAAAATTTTTTCCATAAATTAAAAATCCCTATACACGTATATTCATCGTGGAAAAAACTAGATGATTGCAAAGTAAAATATATATATAATTAAATAACTCGTACTGGTGCCATCATCCCCATCTTCATCGTCCGGACCAAGACCACTTCCGGAAGCCTCGAGATCGTCTCGAACCTCGCCACCTCCGCGACCAGAACCTTCCAAGGCTTCCTGATCGTCAAGGTAGAGATCGTCGGGGAAGGAATTGTAGGTTGCACCTCCAGCAGGTCTCTCTTTACTGTCCTGTTCCTTCTGAAAAAGACAAATGAAAAGATCATGTACTATTATACATTAACAATGAAGATCAAACGTTCTACAGTTAGCATAGAAAATACAATATTTAAACAGACTGATCAACTTTTCGGATTAAACAGAAAAGTTGCAAATTTCCGAGTGAAAGTTCCAAACGGAATGCGCACTGAGATACGAGTGCATTTTGCACGTAAATACAAAGGAATGAGATATAAATTAAAAAAAACTAATAAAGTGAACGAAAAGATTAGAACGTAGCTAAGATTCAAAAACAGTTATAAATCCTTTTGAAAAGTGGTACCCCTTGGAATCAACAGATGGTTAAATTACAAACGGTATATTACAAACGAAACTAAATAAATTAATTGAATAATGGATCTAATTGGTACAGTAGGTCTCGGGTTGACGAATTCGAAGAGGGAGAAGTGACCCTGTATCTCGTGACTATGATCCAAGTGGTGTTCCCATGTGGACGATGGCATGAATCTTGGGTAGAGGTCAATTGCGCCGTAGGTTCATGTACGACAAATCCGATCTCTCGTTCGCGAGGATCAACCCTGATGAATTTATGGCTGTGAAGTGCGTGCCGTAAACACGTGGAGTTCAGGCGAGGTCAAGTGGACAGCATCCACTAGGAACAAGTATAAAGTATAGTGACGTATGCCGTGTGTGAGGCAGGCGGATATGAAAAAGGCAGTGAACTTACATATGGGTGAAAGAATCAACATGGGTGGCAGCCAGTTTCTCTGGGGCTCTATTTTTAGACTTTACTATTTCCAAGCCAATATACTGCAGGGAGAACACGAAAATAAGATCTACGTCGCTAGGGAGAGATCTGGTCTAAAAGATCTCTGTACATGGACGATGAGAATTTTAGGATCGTTGCTATAAAAAAAATTACGTTATTGAATCACGTAGTCGAATGCCTATAGGAAATCGTTAAGCGGCCATTTTGAATTGACTTGAACTGATAAAGCGTCGCTTAATCTTTTCGATTGTTCGATTCTCCTGGTAATTTTCATATATTCCACTTCGACCTTTCGAAACGGGACTAAAACGGAAGCTGGCGCATCGTACTGACTTCCGGTAGCGTAACGCTCGTAGAATAGCGAGTAACGGGCGATAAACCTCACGTGTAACAAGCAACCGGAAGTCCGAGGTATGATCGGTCGTTTCCCGAGAAATTCAGAGGCTGCAGAGAAGTTTACTCGTTAGCTGCGATTTAGTCGACCTGCGATGAACGAACTTGTGACGCCTTTATGTATACGTGTAAATACATAAGTCGCTTCGTTGTGAACTATCCGCACTGGCATTGCACTTGATGACAATTTGTGCGTCGATCGAGTCCATGTAAAAATAAAGGTTGAGGGAACTTTCAAAGTTTTTGTACGTATTTCTATAAAGCGACAATCGAAGTTGACAGACCAATATAAACTCGACGTTTTCTATCGTAGTTTATGTAAACGTCAAACTTCGACACTGCAATTCACCAATTCAGGATTATATCAGTCCTGAAACGAGAAATTGAAGTTAATGCTTTACCGTTGGGCAATTGAAAATTGAAATGACGTTAAATCAGAATAGATTTTCATGAAAATGGAGAAACGGCTTTGAGCTTCTACAAATCAATAATTTATACTGTCACTTCTTGAGGGATCGTACGATTGAACAAATAATCGAATTTTACGTGTAAATAATCAACTCGACATATGAATGATACGTCTGTTGAATAACGTTTGATAAAAATAGTAAATGAGTAAACGGTATAAAAATAGCAAGCATAAAGTTATGGTTGAATGCCGTTTAAACAGCTTGGTTAATATAGAAAATGTTTAAAAATCTTTTTATCAGAAAAACTAAAATTAAAATCCATCAGGTCGATTTACGGGGTCCGTCTGACATTTTTAAGATTAGATCCCCGTCTCGCTTTGCATATAGAATTCCATCAACCAACGATTTTCCTTTGTTGGTTAGCTAGAAATCAAACAAGCTGACGTATTGCTATTTTGCAAATCCTAAAAGTTCGAGTTCTTTGACACATTGACACTCGAATTGATCCCTGAACGCAATAAATTCTTCTCTCGTTATCGGCATTCATTTAGAATATTCCAAGGGAATTGATGCTATCGCTAAAGAATTCTGTGAAATAACATAGACGAATACCTGGAGTTAATCAAAATGACAATTCCCTTTGTTTGCGCAGTGTCAATAAGAATTTCTCGTCTCTTTCCAAGATTTCAACACGTGAAACTTCTCGTTTCGATAAATCCACTGTGTCAATGTAGAATGTTTACACATAACCAAGAAGAGGATTCTGAAAAAGGCTATAATAACAGTAGAAACTTCCCTATGCATTACTCTTAGACATCAGAGATTTCACCTTTTCACGTCAGAGAGATAACAATTCCACGAGGTATATAAAACACTGATCAGTCGGCTTGTATCATGAATATCTAAATTGCAGTTTCGCCTCTTCACTCGATTACATTGCTGTTTCTTATTATTTAAAATCCTTCAACGATATTCCCGATTCGTGCTACGAAACCGTAGTACACTTCGATTGTAGCATGGTTACTGTACCATTGGTCCTTTCTTAAACCTTTCCGACAGACTATTTACTGGTTCATAATATTCAATTTTCAAAACAACCAATAGTACGCAACAATGCAACAAAAAATTATAGCGTCTAACAATTTTGTAGCATCGAAAGTGAGGTACGTGCTCACCATCGCCATTTACGTTAGCGAGCGACAGTGCTGACATCTAGACGGTAGAGAACGTACTAACTGCTACAGCAGTACCGACAACTCTGTCGACAGTACTTCCGTACAGCGTGTCGTGATCAGTCTAAAACAGTCAAAAAGGATGACTGAATGTTCAGAGCAGAGAGAAAACCCTTATAGGAGGGAAAAAAAAGTAAAATGTGTACAGGGAATGAAACGAGCAATATATAAATAAAACGTAAAGAAAGTAAAGCACCTTGAGAAGCTGGGTGACCGATCGATCGTCAAACTCCCAAATGACGTTTGTAACGAGCAAAGATACAAAATTACAGCAAGCATCCACAATGAGCATACCAACAAGCTCTGTTGAACTTAATAAGAGATGCGCAGAATGTCAGAGTAGAAAGCGAAATGACGAATATATGTATATGAAAATTCACAGCCACCCTCTGTACTCCTTGAAATGAAAAGGTATATGCGATATTTCATTCCTCTATTTTTCTTTGTTGTCTTACAAGTGCATTCCAGGACTAGTTGAAAATGTTTATTGTATTACGTCCAAGACGCAATGAGCCAGCCAAACGAAGACCTCCAGGACCCGGGAATAGTCGGGAGCATTTCTCACGAGCATACTCCTTTCTACAGGATTCATCTTCTGTCCTGGAGTACTCACGTGGCGGTACTTACATATTATACGTCACGGTGTAATTACTCGCGTTGGGTACAACTGCGCACGAGATTATTCTCCAAAAGAATCCCGGCGAATTCAGACGTTAGGTTGTACCGTGAGTTTAGGCCAGGTGGTTACTGCAATGAAGTAGTACGGGAGCTGAACGCCAGGCGGCGACACTCATCATCTCCTCGTATCCCCACCAATCAGCCAGAGGCGTAGACCGTTGGGGAGTTTTTCCTGATATTCAAAATCGATCGATACGAATTTCCTCACCCTTTCGAATTTCAACCTTTATACCGCACCATATTCAACTACGAAATTTTTTAATCAGTGAATGGATAAATTCCACTTATCTTTTCCTTGTTGTGCGAAGATATTTTTATAAACTGACAGTTTTTTAACCTGCAAAATTCTTTCTGTCTATAGACAGTCTAAAAACCGTTTTCAAGCGTACTTGTTGATTTAATATTTTTTTCAAATTTCTATACGACTTCCGCCATTCTGCCAACGTCCTTGCGATGCTTTATACGATACAAACTTACGGCTACAACATTTTCGCTCGTGGTGCACTTGTTGGTTGTCTTTCAGTTTTTCCTTTTTTTCTGTTTAACGTGACCGAGGATGAAATCGCGAATACCACGCGACGAGGGTCGTTACGGGTTGAGTTTTGCTTTTAAAAGTATTAAAATTCACCTAGACGATGCGCTCTGTGATATTATCTCTGTTGAATGTTGGTGCACCGAGTGTCACCGAGCGCAACACAAGGAAATACAATACGCTGTAAAATACTGTAGTATAATCAGCATTAGTCGTAGTGAAGAAATTTAAAAAATATATTAATAAGGTAAAGTACGTAACTTATGCACTTAACAATAAAAATCTCCAGGGAAATCTTTTAAATTTTAAAAAGATCTACAACATTCAATGCAATCTCTTTCCGCAATGTTTTTACAACCGACAGGACTACTTCGATCGTTTCGCAGCTACACGTCGTATATTTGCATAAGGTGGATTTTCATATTGGATTTTACGCTCAAGGATTTATATACTCGCGCGGACGGCTTCTACAAATATTCACTAAGTGCGGATATACGTCAGCGTGTATTTCACAATGATGTCAAGGCAACCATCTTGGTGTGATAATTGTGCAGTGAAATAAAAATGTCCTGTTCACAAAAGGATTTGACAGTAAGAGAACCTTTCCCTTTTCGTTTTTTTTTTCTAATCAATGCTTTCTAGATCCGATGCCGTCGAACCTAAAAAAAAAAGAGAAAAAAGCTGTCACAGATAGCGAAAAACAGAAGGAAGAAAAACTGTTTAAGAGTTTGTCCCGACTTAAACCCGTCAAGGGCCAAAACCACAAAATGAGGGATTCAGTTCATTAACTGACCACCAGAGCATATCGCTGTGGAAAACGTTCGCTTAGCTCGTAATAGCTCTTTGAACTTCGTTTCATGCCCAACGGATCATGGCCGAATGTAGTTAACAGTAAATTTCATGAAAAACTGAGGTAACGATATTATAAATTTACTGCTAAATAGTAGTACGCTTGTAACGCTGAGTATTCGAGCAGCTTGACATAACCTGAAACAAGATCCTCTCGCAGTGCCATCTATCGGTAAGTTTTAAAAGCAATTTTTCCCCTACGTTCTCAATCATCCATCAACCCTCACTCTCGACGTAGCTTCTCTGTTTATTTCATTCGTGCAATTCTAACGTTTTTTTTTTTTTTTCAGAATCGCACTATGCAAAATCGTACGGAGAATATCAGATGCAATAACCTGCCGACCGGATATCCGCCCTCGTCAAAGGACACGCGGGAATAATTCAGCTGGGGTGGACAGAGAGAGAAAGAGGGAGGAAAGAAGAAAAAAGACAAGTATCCAGTTTTTCTAACGGGTGTCTCCATTAATATGCAGTCTCGGAATCTACGTGGCTCGTGAAAAACACGATGAATATTTTCGCATCTGCAATGTAACTTGACGTTTCTCGGATTGTCAAGAGAGAACAAAGTACAAAAGCACGAGTAAATTGAACGCGGGAAGACACAGTTTCGAGGGTGCAGTGACTAGTGGTAAGGTAAAAAAAAAGGGATGAAAAAAAAAAGATAAACAGGATATTAAAAGGAGGGTTGATGGAGCCAACCTGTCCACACCCCGTTACAGTATTTTGTGTTAGGTTAAGTAAGTCGGCGAATTGGATGCCGTGACTGCTCATGGATCGATTTGGGGGTGAGGCCGTAAGGGATGATGATGCTGCCGAATAAAATGGACTATGTCCGTGTCACGGGTGGTAAACGTTCGCCTAATTCAACCAGGATGCCCAAGATCAGCCCCTATTACTTTGTCCTTTTATTTTTCTCAAACTTTCCTCGCTTCCTATTAGCAGAAGAGACACTTCTTTACATGGGGTAGTGGTAGGACACCCTACGAGAACGACAAAACGCCCAGGGGTACGAACGAAGGAAACAATGAAAACCGACATCCCAAAGTGGTTTCGATAGACGAAGAATAATTTTCCTTTATTTTTAGGTTATGTACACGGAGCATCTAGAAAAAAGAAAAAGAAAACAAAAAAATCTCAAGCGTGTATCGTAAGGCTCTTAGGTAGCATAAGTAGCATAATTAGTTAGTCCAGCGTGAATATAGCAGCATGTGCAGCCCCTTCATGGTCAGTTCGATGCAGTGAAAGCCAGCCGTTCGAGATAAGCAGATCACAGCGAGCTCGATTACTTGCCACGTGTCCCATGTTCCACGTGTCACTGTAATATCCCACTGGTGCGGAGACACGATATTGTGCCGAGTCCTTGTAATCCTTTAGACACAACATTGCCAGCCGTTTCGCTATCTTCGGCAGTTTTAGTCCGTCCGCACCAAGGCCTTTCTTAGGGGTAGGTAGGATGGTTAATTACAAGAGGAACGAGGAGCCTCGCCTATCATGATTTCGAGGCCCTTGGTACGACTTTAAACAGTACTTCGGGGACGGCCGTCATACAGGGCGGACTCGCACGAGATCCTTGATAATTTAGGAAAGCTGGTATAAAAAGACTTAATTAATTACACGAGTCAAAGGCAATTACCCCCCGAAGTAAACGTCGTCAAAATCCCGTTCCTTACAATTAGTAAGGGTTTCGTCGGTAATAAGGGTAGCGTGTCTGTAACCTTAGCCGTAGGTACAATAGAGCCCTGTTTTACCATCAGAGGCAAAAGCTTGTAAAGGCATCGTGTACGATGTTTTCTACGAGACGAAATTTTCTGACTTCGAGCTCTCGGAAAAATGTACGACGTGGACTGGACCAGAGGACTGAAGTGGATGAGTGAACTGATGTGATCCTGGTAGGGGCTGGAAATATAAAGAGTTTCGTCAATGCGAAGAGCTGACTTAGGCAGCAGGGTTTTACTGATGGACCTTGAGTCTATTCAATGGCTGATGATGTATATCTATAGTCAGTTACCGGTAAAGTGTTCCTTCTTATAGAAGGTGCTCCCAGGCGTGATACAGCCTGGATTTCATGTAACGACTGTAGGAGCTTCGCCAAGGTGACACTTGGCCTTAATAAGCCTTCGATCGCTTGGCTTGTCCTTATTTCGCAACTTTTTTGTATTCTTTTTTTCAACCTTTCCCTATCTTTGTTCTCTCTTTTTTTTCATTTCTTCTTCAAACTGCCGTCGTAACTGTAACTGCCAATTTCACGTCATCGCAACATGCCGCGGTGATCATCGGCCTTAATAAAACGACCTCATATTTTATTTAGTTCGACTTTCTTTGATAAGCACGTCGGACGAAGATTTTGTTTTTACGGTTTTTGCGAGGGTGGTGACTTTATCAAGATTTAAATTACCTATGAATATCGTATCGCGAGGGGTGGTTAATTCGTTTTGTATTTATTTTGAATATTGTGTCTTTGTTTTCTTTTTATATTCTTCTTGAGATCGAGTGAAATTAACAATGATACGATTTTCGTCTCCTGGGAGTCTAGGGATCAAGATAAAAAAAAAAGAGAAAGAGAGACGGAGATGCTCGTACTGTTCCTCGAGGTTTCCTGTGAATAGGGGGTGGAAGTGGGGATAGGTTGTAAATTATTAGCCACGAAAATGTGACGTAGGAATTTCTCGAGGAATTAGCATATATCGTTTATAAGAAAGGCAACTGATATTGTTATTCAATGTTTTTTTTCTGTAAGATAGCAATTTTTGTAAATTATGGAAAATAAAAAATTTACATAATCCAATGGATTTTTCTACGTTTCGAAGATTCTAATCCACGTGGATTGAGTTTGGCGTGGAGATACGAGTCAAAAGAAAGGTTCTTTCTTTCACTTATAAGATCGAGTCCATTAGGTAAATTTCCCAAGTTCCAGAGAAGTAATCTTCCCGGTTCCTAATATTGCCGTGGTTTATCACACTATGGGGATAAAGAAATCGCCTTTCTTTTTTTTTTTCTTTTTAAATTGACAGCTAACGACCGATGATCCTTTCCAATTCTCCTCTGCATGGTTCCTCGGTATGGCATTCCTCCATTTTTACTCTAGAATTCCAAAGTCTACGCTGTTGGTACGAGGGGCGACAGCGGCCTCCCCTTCTCGACTTCCGGGGGTTGGAATGGGTCTTGTGAATCAATACAAGGACTACCGACCCCTCAGCCCTGGCAATCCCCACCCAGCAAGATGATACCTCGAAGTCTCGTAGACCCTCCTCTACCTTCTTGGGATAGAGACCAGAAAGAGAGAGTGAAGAAATAAGAGGTAAAGAAACTGCGATTAAAAAAAAAGGTACCAGTCGTAAATGGAACTTTCCTTAATCGTTTGTAATCCCAATTGGATCCCGTGATGGTATTTCCCTCAAGTTCAATTATCGATTGAAATTCTCAAGATTTTTCATAAAATTGACGTACTACGTCTCACGAAATCCTTTATCCGTTTCTTAAGTGCCCTGGCGGAATCTTAAAAAATGCTTAAGACAATCATTTACAGTTCTTCCTTCCTTTCCTTATGGCTGCCTCCTCCAACGAGACGTGTCAGTGACTGGTAGTCATTAACAATAAAATCATCTTACGAGAAAATACACGAGAACCATAGAACAGAAATAAGGTAATAGATGAAAGGCATGATGGGTAAAATGTAGATTCGAAGGTGCCGCCATCTAGCGTTCCACCCTGAAACTACCAAGCAGTAATCCGCTGATTCACTTAGCCGTAAGAAAAATGCATCGAAGTATCGGAGAATGGATAAGAAGAGAAGAAGAAAAATACAATGGAAAAGAAATGGGATGAGCTTCCGAGGTGGGGAAAGAAATGAAAGAACTCTTCCTGAAAGCCAATTACTTTACCCTTCTTCGAACCTTCGTCAAGGAGCTTGCTCGACATGTCTCTCTCATCGAATTTTCCTACAACGCGGTTAACATTGCAAACAAACGAACCTCCTCGCAACCCGCGACCACCTAACCTCTCACAAGATTACCTACTCCAATAATTATCGTTCGCTTGATTAGAAGCTTCAAAGTTGCTGCATAAATTTCGACCACCTCGATTCCGCCATTAACCTTAACGAAATTCTGAAAACGTCAAGTCGTTACTATTTAAAAAAAAAAAGTTACTCGGGTGGGCGCGAACCCGCGACATTTTTCACGTTGGCGCGACAGGATTGGAATCTTGCGGAAATTCCCGGAGGGCGGCGCCACTGTCGCTCGGGTCAAACGAACAATGCAGAGAGATACGCGAGTTAAAGGACAAGAGAAGACAGGCAATGTCTGTGTGACTACTAAAGAGAAGGAAGGTGTCTGAAGAGGAGGATACGGAAAGCGCCTGGTATAAGATATTATATCCTCTGGGAGGCAAAAGCATTCGTTCGCGTTCCGTCGCTCAACAGGCAATTCTACGTGATCCTCCAGCCAGGCGACACTGCCATGGCTTTACGATTCTTCGTAAAACCCTTGAGCAGTAATACCAACTGCAAGGATACGATATACTTACACCGCCAGGTCGAAAGATAAAGGAGTGACAGTTTGTCCTGATTCACGATTCACGTCTGACGCAGATAACCTCTACACCAACCCCCTGAAACGTCACTACGGCTTCACTCGACTCGTTATACCTGCGAACCCGACATAACCTCCAAACTTGCTGGTAACATCTCACTCAAAACTTTCACTGGTAATTTCCTTTAATATATTCACGCTGGTAATTACGTTATTTAATTTTTAATTCGGACTAAAATTAAATTGTCATTCTATATATAATTACATGACAACGTTGCTTTATGGCTTCATACCACGATTTACAAATGATATATTTAATCCATATATGTATATATCTAACAGGGTATTTACCCTTCTTAGCTCGTATCAAGACTCCACTGATATACCATTTCCATGGAAATACATATTTGAGGTACGAAAGGGTCATTGGGAACAGCATTGTTTACCATCTTGACAGTTATTATCCACAGGCATTTGAGAAATATTTGCCTGCCGGTTTTGCCGGGGTTTACAAAAGCATATCATCGATAACTTATCGTCTCTTAAGATATCCACGTTTATCACCATCATAACCATACCCAGGAGGTACAACGAATGTTTATCGAAAGTAGCCAAACTGATAGCCATCGATTTCCCTAAAAACGTCCAAAAAATACCACAAATCAGTAGATACCAGTGTTTTATTAAATAAAAAATAAATTATATTCAAAGAATACTTTTGGGTAAGTAAAAAAAAATACATCGATATCCCACAATTATTACTGTTCGTAAATATTCCTTATCTTCATTTTTCAAGGTTAGGAACCATCCTGCGCCAGACAGGGCACGAACTACGCAGCTTTCACACATGACAATCGACAATCCCCAATTAAGGCTAATTTATAGGGGCATCTTATTCATCGCGGATTATAGCATCCCTTCCGCCCATCTGGCAGCAAAGCATGGATACACAGCCCGGGGATATTGGAAGCATTTCGACGGAGCTTCACCCTCCGCCGAAACTTCAGAAAATCCCAGAGGCTTTACGACCAGGTCGATCAGGACTTCCGTAAAATGTTCAAGGCCTGAGGATCGTGGCTGTCGAGAGTGTTAATAACGGTTGGACGAAGAGGATCGTGGCTTTTCTCCACATTTTTTTTCTTCCGTTCAACTCTCGAGCTCTCGTCCTCGTCCGACGAAGGAGTTTTCGAAGAGCGAAGTCAAAGTTCTTGATTCCCGAATTCGCGCGCCGTCGGTATAATCACAGATCAAACGGACTTATCTCCTTGGGTAGTTTGCGGACAGACTTTTTTTTATCGTCACCCCAGCCACCCTAATCGCCATCTTTTTTCTCTCTGAATCCCTTCGCCGTGCCGCCATCTTGATTTAGGCAGTCGTTACCCGGTTTTTCCTTTCCTACCGAACACACCGGCCACACGCAGAGGCAAACGTAAGAATCTTCGTACGGTATTGACATTTTCATGGGAATTTGCATTTATCGATTCTATCCATAAAAATCCGCTCGCGTATTTCCAAACACTTAGGAATAATACCGAACAGCTTGTAATTTACAGCGCCAGTGAATTTCCATTGTTCGTTCCACTGACAAATTTTACCTTGAAAATTCTATGGACAAAGGATACGACAACAACATTCCGGAATCTTCGATCCCGAATCACGAACAATGGCCGTACCTTCCGGCGCAACGCCGGAACTTAGGCTGTGACTGTTTAATAGACAAAGTCTTCGTTGACGTTATTGTGGACATTGAAACTTGACGTTGAGTTTCTGAAAACAGCCGCGACTGCACTTTTCCAAAAGCGTTGTACGTGACCGTACGCGAAGCGTCGGTAAAATGGCAATTTACATGAAACTCTTTCTGGCGCGATCAGAGTCTATAGGGCAGAGTCTAACATAACCCAACTTAAAACTACGTACGTATAGAAAGTACAGTAAAGGGGTGCATGTGCCTAGAAGCTGACTCTTGTATCGAGCGCGCACTCCTCCAGTAGCAGTCTCGACTTTATCACTTTGCCGATAACTTTAACAGAAACTCGTAAATTTTAAGACCGTCCCGGATTTCAGGATAGGCACTAGAAAATGGCGGTGACTGGCTTGGACCTGGATTTGGTTGTCGGGACAAATGCGAGAGTTAGGGGAACGTTACAGTGGTTGATGTAGCTTGGTGGGTAAAAGCGATAGGAAACTATTTGAATGAAAAAAAAGTGTATATATATATTATTTACGATCTTTTTTTTGTTGGCTCTGCTTCGTGTTTGGAAAGCCTGAATTTTTGTGTTATGATATGGACACGAAGAAATTTGTCCTTTCGTACCTTTTTTTTTTCTTCCGTCTAGACGCGTTTGTTATGTCTTCCAGTGACGCATGAGAAACTCTGCCGAGCAGCGAGACGGTCTGACAACTGGGTCACTTAGATCCGATTAAATTTCTCAGATGTCATAATACCTAACCATTACAGAAGCTTTAGGATCTGTGATACGGTAGAACATAACGGGATGATATTGAACCCAGGTGGGTGTATGGAATTCGATGTAAGTAATACGAAATGCGGAAAGTCAAAATTTTTAATATCTTTTTTTAAAAGTTTTTCAATCGGGTTTTTTTTTACATATCCATTTTCCTTGGAACAGAAGTCAGTGGCAGGCAAAAATGGATACTGGCTTAAATGGCGGATTAAAATAGAATTGAAAAAAAAAAAAATTTGAGAAAAGTTATAAAATTGACTTATCAAATTGTAATCTATCAACGGACGCCATATTGGACGTTGTAGATAAAAGGCTGCCGAGTGCGACGAAGAAAATAAAAAAATATTTCAATCGCCCTGAAGTGTGCTGCGAACGAAGATTTTGGTCTGATTAGGAAAAAAAATACGTGTAAGGCAGTTATTATTGCTGATTTATAAAACAAAAACTTCTCTACCTCGACTTTGATATTTGTATCTGTAAGGTTGGCAATCTTGAAAGAAACGTGTTTAGGCGCACTGAATAACTAGAGCAATTACACCTCGGTTGGGGAAACTGAAGTTTTCGAAGGTTCGTCCTGGCCATTCTGTGCCGTGGCGGGCATTAGAGTTAGGTAGACACGAAAAGTTGAGACACCCTGTGTAAAAGTTGTACGATAATTTACGCGGGGATGTTCGAAATTAAAAAAGTTTTCATTTCGGGACGAGAGTGGGTCAGTATACGTCCGGCGTATTAGGTCGGCCATTTTGGCTACTACGTTAGTAGTATATACCAGTGAGAACATAAAGGACGGAAGGTGCTAGGTAAATTTCAGGTTAGACATGGATGATTTGACTAGAGTAGTACGAGATAGCTATACATTTTTCAAAATCATTATAAAGCCAAGTAGAGCTTGATATGACGGACACAAAATTTTCCATAACAATACCAGCACAGAAAAGCGTCATTGATCAAGTAAATCATATTAATTAAATCCAGACATGCCGATCCAGCCGTGTCAACCGAAAACAATGCACAAGGTAATTTGTCGCTAGACAGAACGAAGAAGGAGACAGAATGACCTGGTGTACGTTTACAAAGGGATGAAAGAGAGAGAGAGAGAGACAACAGAGCGAAAAGCCTCTCGAACGAGTGGGTCTGTGGATGATGGATGAGGGTAGAAAAGAAAAGCGAAATTTTTGTGGTTCGAGCTTTAACGCACTACTAGCGCCATCTGGGCTCCTCCCACTCGATTTTTCAGTTGGTATATACACACAGCAAGTACGTGGATGGGAGACAAAGACAAATAAAAAGAGCGTTCGAGAGCGAGAGGGAAGAAATGAAAAAAGAATAAAAAAAAATTTACCTGATAACAATGAGATTTTAATTAGTCGAGCATGGAAAAGCCAGCGAGCCGTTCCGGATCTTGAATACTGCCAGCTACAAAAGGGTCGACGACTTTAGGACTCTGGCAAAAAAGGTTTATACCTGGGTTCTCTCTCTCTCTCTTTCTCTACCACCAGCTTCATTCGTCATCTTTGTTCGCCTTGACATTTCCCCTTAACGCCAAGAGGCCACTAGACCAGTCCTTCCTTTTCTAGTCGCTATACCAACGGCCGTGTTTTCACAACGGACGACCCAAGTCAATACCAACGTGTATTTCTCGAGACAGAAAATATGCACGTAGTCAATTTTACAACGTTACGTAACGCGCTAATTACTATCTCCGTGTAATTTTTACTAAAATTCACCCAAAGTTCGACCTTGTGTTTGATCCTTGTTAACACTCTGCAATTTCTGTGTCCTGAACGTACATTCTGTATCGTTCACTCTCTGTGTAACTACGTACTCCCAGGTACGGTTGCAGTTGCAGTCGCTTGGGTTTACCTTGACTCGAACTATGTCCATACCGTTTCTGGAATTCCGTCAGATCCATGGGACACATTTAAAACCAGTTATTCGACAGAATCAAGAAGCAAAGGAACACGTTCGCGTTTACCAGAACCGTAACCGATGCCATCCATAATTGAACATTGAAGATTTTCCATCAGCTTGCTTGTACCCTATACATACATGTATATATTCAATCCATACAAGAAATTGCCGAATCGTGTTAAATTCTAATTGAAAATTTTCCACCCATTCTTCGGCTTAAAAAAAAAAAAAAAAAGAGAACTAAGAGAACGGGATTCTCGCAGCGAAACTTTCGTGGAATTAAAATAGTTCGGAAGCTCCTCACTATCCGTAGCCACGAGTAAAAAGCTTCGCGTCCAAGAAACGAAACGGCTTCCCGAATTAATTAACCTTCTGAACTTTTGCTACCAAGTTAATTCGCTCTGGCAGTTGCTAGATACCTCTTTAACGTGTTATATGCGTATTATGTATCGCGGAAATCGGTAAGGGATCGAATTCATAATATCGATACGTCTAACGATACTCGGCATATTCATTCTTGTAGAAAATTTGATAAACAGCGCGTTCTGACGAAACGTCGAACGAATCTAAAGAGGTGAAAAATGGGGGATCACGCGTGATTGACGTCGGGACGACTCGAAGAAATTTGTACTTGCGATTTTGAAATGTCCTTTTATCCATATTTTTTAAATATGAATAAAACATCAAAAACAGTTAGACCCACGGTTAGGTCTTCGATACGTCTACGGCACTTGTCAAATATTTACCCTCGAATGTGCATTCCTCCCCTTTATCGACCTGTTGACACGTCGGCATCCGGCCATTTTCACGGACAATATTGACAAGGTATCAAAAGGCTTCTACACGCGATATATCAGGAATTCGTAAAATATCGTCGACCTGATAGTCAAAGTTGAGCTTTTTTTCTTCGTGGACTGTACCAGAAAATATTACCTGTCGACAAGTAAAAAAAAAAAAAAAGATTGAAGTAACGAGCAATCGATCCGAATAACAATAATTAAAAAATCAATTAGATAATTTTATTTACAAAAAAAATCGAAATTGCCCACAAAGAATATTTACGAGGAACGATAACTATGACGGAAGGAATTTTTATCGAGGTTATCCAGCACCTTGTGTAATATCGATCAGATGAGCTTTTCAGGCAAACTGATGACTTGTCATTTTATAATATAGGACAAAAATTGGTGGCGAAAAAATTTTTTTTACAAGGCAGTAAAAAAATATAAAAATAAAAATTTTTCTACCGCTCAAAAATCCTAGTCAAATTATTTTTTGTCGCCCGTCTGAGTCTCCGGTGTCCGAAGCGGAAGTGATTCTGCGAGGGGAGGCAATGTATTACAGACCCTATGAATTTAGGTCAATGGCGAATTTTGTAACGTGCAAGAGGGGAACCAGGTTCTAAAACAATCATTGGTAATTATAGTATTCGGAAATACAGACAGGGGTCACTGAACCCAAACCGTACTATGTCACACGTCATTGACTTCAATACCAAACAAGGCCAACGAAATATATGAGTGAATGAATTTTGAAAAAAAAAATTAGCATAAATGAATATCCCAAAATTTTACTGACTATTATACCGAATGACTAGTTGTCAATAGTCATTTTTTGAAATAAAAATAATATACAAAATACAGCTGAGAATTGCCTACTGTATATCAGACACACGTGTAGACGGCTCTTGCAAGAGAGTGTGCGTGATACGTGTCTTGCCTCGGTAGTCTCAGGGGTTCTCAAATTCCAGTTTGAAGGGTGTTCGTAAAGAATGATAAGGGTAATACAAAAAAAAATAAATAAAATCGATACGGATCGATCCGATAAGCGCAGCCGGTGCGTTTGAGCTTGCAAGTGCACGCTTGAGAATTTTTTTTTAATTACCACAAGGGTGCACACCCTCTGGACCCTATTGCGATGAAGCGAAGAGGGTAGGAAAGGTGTGAAAAAAAAGTGAAAAAATGTGAAACGCGAAATAGAACTGATCAAGATTCCCTATTCAGGAGTTTAGATAAAAAATGTAGGAAAGTCGAATTTTTTTAAAATTGGCTGGACTCCATCGCAATTACCCAGGGACATATGCACCCAGGTGTGTGTGCATCGAAACCGCATCTGCGGCCCGAATAGATTTTCGTCGTTTCACGAAATCCCACGTACAGGTTAATTTTGACCGTGTCCAATTTTGCACGAGGCGTCGCTTACAAATGCGAATTCCCGTCGCCTCCTGTGGGCGGCAGCTAAGTGAAAACCACGTGAAAGGTATTTGGTGTCAGTGTCGCTAAAAGCAAAGACCAGGAAAAGAAATTAGGCGTTAAAAAAAAAATAAAATAAGAAATTCCAGGCTAAGGTAGATTTGGTAATTTTGAAATTTCTGAACAAAAAATTCGCGCAACCGACAAGGATACGACCGAAGCGAAGTGCGATACGGGTCTGGCCTGAATAAAGCTCCTGTAGAAGTCGATTGCGTAATATATCGAGAGAGCCGATACTAGTAGACAAAACAAAGATTTTCGTTAAGGGATATAGCAAACGAAGAGGGACGAGTACAGACACACTAATCCATAACGCTGGAAAATCCAAGCTAAATCTACTCCGGTAAGCCGGCTTACTTATACTTAACCTTAAAGGAAAATGTAGGCTGGTTCTGTCTAAGTCCAAGTGGTTATTCCTACCAGCAACATTACCTCCCGTCCTTCGACGAAGTATAAACCATCCTCCAGCCAAGCTCCTACGTACTCGTACCGAACGCCCAAGTACCCTCGCAAGTACTTCAACGAAGTAGACTACGAAATGCGCCCGGGGTTAAATCTGTTATGTTTGGAAAGTGGCGGAGAAGCTCTCACGGAGTTTACACGAGAGTCTGACTCGTCTTCGAGTTTTTCGTTCCGTTCTTCGACATATACGTATATGGTGTATATATATAAGATATGTATTACATAAAGCAAGCCCAAGGTGGTTCCCTGTACCTCACCCGAAGAAGAGTCCTAATTAACGTCGATTAACAACGTCGTCCGTTTCGTTTCCACATTGCGCATGCGCGAAGCGCCGTAGTTCTGCCGCTGTGCGTCGCTAGCGTCGCCCTCGACTCAACGAACGAAGCGAAGGGTTAGTTTTCTCATATAGAGGATGTAATTCAACAAGGGTGCCTGATGTCTTCAACGAGTACCTCTCTAATGTGCGTTCGTATAGGTATAGCTATTTTTTGCCTTACATACCTTCCCTCTCAGGACTTCAATTCAAACAGAAAGCTACCGATAGACGCTAAGTATTCTTGTCAGTCCAAAGAAGGCCTTTCATGCAGTGTCAAAGGATGGGTCGTGGAACATCTAGTTAGACGAGTAGTTATCCGGTTCAAGTCTCGTCCTGGAGTCGATACCCCTGGAGACACAACTAAGTGCGGAGGGTGGAAGAAGAAGGAACCACAAGGCGAACTTTCAAGACGCCTTGGAAACTCGGACTTTACCTATATACATTTAAGTCTAGTTTTCATAGGGAGTACAAAGGCACAAGTTTCGGCTCGAGTCTCTATCCTAGACGTACCCCGTATATCCCTACGGATGTTTGATAATACTGCGTATTAAGTGGTTACCATGGAAACTCGCAAAGTTTCTCCCGCGCTCGTTCGAAACGCTCCTGCACGTATTGTAACCCCATTTACCCACGTAGTAGTATCGTAGACTTTGACGTCCCGGGGATTTTCACTTGTTGACGATTTATGCGCGGAAGAACGAGGTACGGCAATTCAAGTGACCGTAACGAACAATCGAGGAAGAGTGTAGTCTCTTATGCGAGTTTGGATGGCCGTGCGAGAAGAAGTTTCGTAACGGAACTCTAGATGGCAGCGTAGTCTGTCGTGAATGCGGCGATGAATGTTTTCATCGTCGCGCCGCCATTATTTAACCGCAGCCTTTGTCGAGTGACATATCGAGCCTGAGGGTGAAGGAGTGAGAGTATATTGTACAAACTGAACCGTGGGTGACTGGCTGGCTATCGGGTACGTGTATGATCGAATGGATTTCAAATATTGCCGTTAATCAGCCAGCTCGTGCCATTCGAATGTGATTTCTTTTCTTTTTTCATTTGTTATGCGAGAGCACTGTTTTGTTTTTCAAGCCAACAGATACAGCGCAAACATTTAAATGTACGGAAACAGTGACGCTTGCGTCTGCGCATGCGCGGGCAAATACAAAATGGTGTAACGAGCCCTTCTAGTTTCGTGCGTCTACCACTTATTGAAAATTTCCCGTTACGTTGTGACGAGTGTGAAATAACAATTCACGGGGAATCCGCACGATCGAGCATCGTGTATGTAGACGGAGGACGTTTCGTGTGAATGGATTCACGTATTTTTTTACGATCGACAATACAATGGTTTTATATCGGACACATCGATGCACGTGGCAGTCTGTTTCTAGTGGGTGTATATTTTTATGTTTGCTCTGTACGGAATGTCTGTAAGCCAAGGATATATGTTGGGACTGGTACAGACATTTTTATACTTGACCAAAGTACTCTGGGTATTTGTTTTGACGCGCGTTGTATGGCCGCCTTAACGCGTCCCAGCACTTAACCGGGTCAGTTGCTCGAGGTACGGTCGCCGAAGGGCCACGTGTCTATAAAGTCGCTCGTAAATGGTGGAAATAAAAAAGAAATTCATTTCGTCAGGCTTTTTTTTTGTTTCTGAAGACAAGGGAGGATGAGAGGGGGAGTGGAGGAAGATAAAAAATAAACCACAAGAATGAAAAATGTACCACAAGGGCTGCCATATAGCTGAGCAGCAATGGCGGATATACACTTTGGCCGATTATCCATCCTCTTGGAACGAAGTTCGAGGTTGTATTCTTCCTGTACACTCGACTTCCTCTTTTTTCCACATTCCTCTTAATCTCCTTATACCTCCATTCGATCCAACTCGTTCTCACTGTATACGTACGAATTCCTCTTTCTCCGTTAAACGTATCGCGGATAAATAGAATGCCAAAGCGAGACATTCTCCTCGCGACTTCATACAAAACGTCCAATTAAACGATTCGAATTCGCGAGATCCCGCATTTCTATATCCAGAAGCCTGGAGCAAAGCCAACGTCACGAGAGTATTATAGTCATATAGACATAGGCGCTGCTTGACTATGAAACAGCATGTATCGGCCTATATACTTCATACATATAACCCGCCTCCTTTGGGGTCAGGTACGCCATTGTAAATTTCGAGCACCGTTCATAACCTTAAAAGCGATTCAGGTTAACCGAGGCTTCCCGACCTCCCAGCAAAGTCCAGCGGCACTACGTGCGCTGTGAACAATACAAAGGTCCCGGCGCTTTGTGCCACAGCGTAAAACGTCAATAACCGAAGGTAATCTACATTATTAATAGTTCGAGAAACAACGCAAGTCCTGCCAATTATGCTAAGTGACGCGCGGAAAGAAATTTCTAGGTTACGTACACGTGCGAATGAGCACACAGTGCGAGAGGCTTCCAGGATTACCTAGCGTCTCGCCCCAGTGCATTCTGGGTATATCTGATTCCACGAGAAATCCTGGCAGAGCCGTAAACGCACGTGCAGACGCTACGTTGCGCCACAATACACAGTCTACAGTATCGTACAGCACGCTATAGTGCGTTACTGGGTCTGGGAATTATCCCTCCAAAGTATACACGGCTACTCGAAATTGCAATATCTCCTACACAAGCGGCTGCGCCTGTACGTTCCGCGTGAAGCTTCCACGACCCTGACGTGCGTCTCGTAGACGTTCTGCCGCTTAAGTCTTCCCCTGGAGTAAGCGAAGTAGCAGGAGCCGAGAAGACTGTCGGAAGTAGTGCCAGCTACCTAACCTCCAAACCCACAGACATGACAGGCAAGCGAGTCAAGACGTGTACGAGAAGCCTGCAAACGGTTATCGTTTAGGATTTTTAATACGAGCCCTGTGGAATTCCGCGACGGCTCATGCGTTTCAAGGAACATTCAGGTCAGGACGACGGGGGGCCTGGCGGTAGGTATAAAGGTAGGAGAGACGGTTCGAGCAGCGCGGAGCTGAAAATGAAACGAGAAGGAAATAAGAAAAGGACGACGAAGGAAGGAAGGGTGGGGAGGGCGACCAGTTTTTTTGAACCTAACAAGGGAATAACAAAACGATCCGTTCACCTTGTAGAATCCGATACGAACCTTCGTGAATGCCGTAATTTCTGGTTTATAACGGGTGGTGGAGGTTTGAAAAAGTAATCCTCGAGAAGTCGCAATCCCTTGGATTTATTGGGACGCCCTTGGCGGACTTTAGGGTCTGGTCAGAATACAAAAATTTCTATCGCTGTTATCGCTCAGAGGTTATATTGTCTACCGGGTGACCTGACATTATTGCACAAAGCTTCTTGCCCAGGTATTATCGATATCTCAACCTGTGCTTGACTTATGGCGCTGCTGCGAGGCCATTATTAAATTCCGTGCGACAAACGAAAAGGTAAGCACGATTTATCAGGTCGAGAGGTCAGGACGAGTTCTCATAGTCGACAAAGTGAGGAACAGAGACATCCTCCCCGGGGGAGATCCAGGACGAGGTGCAGATGGTACGTAGAGCGTAACTAGCTAGATACGACGTATAGCTATACAGCTGCGGACGATGACGAAGAAGGTATACACCCGGAGCCCAGGAAGAAAGGTACGCTCCTGGAGTTTGTAATCTCACTGGGAAAGAGTCGCGTGGGAGTGAAGTAGAAACTCGTCGAATGGCAAGTCGATGAACTCGAGGGGGTTCCTAGTGCTCGTTCGAGCGAATACGGGAGAGTCTTTTTCCGGTATAATTGGATGGAACGCTTTTTGCTCGGATGATACAAGGAGACCTGGAGCAACAGTCAAAAAGAGGTACGGGGTCATGCGAGTACAGTGCGTAATTTTATATATCTATATACGCGTCAAGCCACTCGGGATATCAACTTAGACGTCACAGTCAGCCGTATACGATTTCAATTGTATTCCTTTGACAGATCGAAGACAATGAAGTCTTTGTAACCAAGTCGCACGTGGTCTCTGCGTACAATGTTGTTTACGTTTTGACACGTGCTTGATTTTCGCCTTAAAGATACTTCGATAAGAAGCCTCGTGCGGATTTCGTCTAAATTTGTATTGTTTATTCGACTGTCAAAAATTCGTAAGCCGACTGTACCGGTTACCGGTTATCCGGGATAACCAGACGTTCGAAAGTGAGTCCGACTGTACGACTCGAATCCAGAGTCGCGCTGCAGTCCTTACGAGACAGTTTTTCCAAAAGCTTCTTATCCGGTTCTACTCGAGTTACGCGAAGTATAATGTGAACAGCGTGGGTATCGTATAGTGATACCACGTGTAACCTGGAATATGTGACGCCTAAGCTATATATAAGCCTATCGCGATAACTCGCGAAGCTCATACGTACGTCCGAACGTGGTTCGCTATTTTATTACAGAATAAAAAACTATATAGAAAAAAAAAAATTTTACGTGATTTATCAATATTTTAAATGTAACGATTTTTGACTACCATATATATAGCTATGTCTGTACTTAGCGTGATTTAATCAATAAATGACTTTCCGAGTGTATCGAAATTTTTCGATTCTATATTGACGGCGTTATATATATCCGACAGTACGTATACAGGGTGTGTGCAGAGATACGGTGCGCAATGTCGATGGGGCAGGTCGACTGGCGCCTGTCGTTCATACATTATACATGAAAATGATGGCCGACGTCTCCGTGCCTTTTTCACCAGGATTCTCTGCGCTTCATCGCCCTCTTGTGTGGGTATATATATATATATAAAGCTTGAGCTAACCAACGTATATAGTAACGATCGAATTCCCTTGACTTTTCAGCCTTTAACCGTCAGTCTTAGTCTTACGGCAAAATGGCCACCTAAGACACGTCGGCTTGCAAGATGGAATACAGAGGACGGATAAACGTCGAAGACCAGAGATTGTTCGTGAGAGAAAAAAAATAGTAATAATTCCTGGGATCATGGACTTCGTGGTTGTGTATACGTATACGTTTTTACAATTGTGAAATATCCCTAGAGCAAATTCCTAGATTCGTATCTTGGAGGGGATCTAGGGAATTCGTATGATCCCGAAAAACCCGATGCAGCACCGATTTACTGCACTGGCTACGGGCATCGATTGTATCGCTCTATAGATGAGAGTCTAGGAGATAATTCAGTTGGGTGAACGAACGGGAAGAAGTCGCAGGTGAGCGAAATCGCGAAAGAAAGGGGTGGAACGGAAAGAGGAGAAAGTCTAGAGAGGGTAAAGTAGGGTTTCCTGTTCCGATGTCTTCTTCTAGTTGGCTTCGAGTATACGAGTAGTCTCGGGAGTGACGGCTAATGAAAAAGTAATTTAATCTCATTGATTCAATCAGCAACTGTCATCGGGCCGTGAGAAGAGCCGTGGTTCAACAATAATTCCTCTATATCTATATGTAGTCCAGAATATATATATATATATATATATATATATATATCCACAGCTATGCTGCTCCGTAACCTACAGGCAAGATGGCCGCCGTTGTAAAAAGTAGAAGGTCGCCATATTTCAGAAAACTATCACCTAACACGATTGTCCTGCGCATTTAATAAACTTTCAAGTCGTACTGGTAATTTTTCCTTAGGAATATAAGAAAAAATTTTGAGTCATCCGCGCGCTCGTTATTAAAACAGAGTCTGTCAAATACATGTTTCTCTGTACGACGTCCGAACGGCTTCGTAAAATAGTTACACTGCGCTTTGACAGATGGCGCTGGTATCGAGCGAATGAGATTATCCCGTTGCCTAATGAATATTTCTAAGCCAGCGACAAAAGTAGCAAGGGCCCTCGCGCGCAGTAACAGACGAGCGGAATTAACGCGAGTCGTGCTGGCTGCGTAGCAGTCAGGGATAATGACAATTTATATGGCATTGAAGAAGGGACGTGATTCATTCGATATGTCGCCATTAATTCAAATGCAGTTCGCGTTCGCGCCGCTGGTGGCGCGAGCGTCTCTCGAGCACGCTGCCAGCCTATGGTAATTATATATTGCGCAACCGGTTAATCTACATGTCAAAAAGTTCGCGCCACGAAGAATCGTTTAGCTTAAGACGCATTCACACGAGAGACCGTAATTTAACATCCGATCCACTAAATCGGTACGGTGCTATATAAATACACCATCTGTCTCGGCTTCGTAACCTACAAAATGAACGCAAAATCCTTTTGACCGTCGTGTATAGAAATGCGTTTTAAAGTACAGTTCACGCATTAACGATTTAATTACCGATCAACGATATAAAGAAATCGATCAATATTTTTGGCTAAACGACAGCAATCAGCTGACACACGTGTGAAAAGTATGTCTTTCAAAATAGACTCACGTCGTGAAGCTAAATCCGTGTAAAAATTTCGTCAGCTGCATCGTCTTACCTGAAACAGAAATAGCAGTGGGTAAAATAGCTGATCAGACGAAAGAAAAAAAAAAAAAAATAATCTGACAAGTCAGTTTTCCAAGCAATACAAACAAAAGTTGTCATTTATATTTCTGTAAAATTATGTAAAAGCCAATAATAACTCTAGGGCACGTATGTCACTTCCTACGACGATACATATACGAATCGGTATACGCATTACTCGCGAAAGTGACCTTCGCATAAGAGCACGACCGTAAGTGCCCAATCAGAGTAATGTACCGTTCTGACGTCACGGCCTAATTTCTGCAATTTCCCAATTACCGATCAAAGTCGCCGGAATCGCAAATTGCATCTGTGCCATTCTACGACTGCGTGCAGCTCGGCACGATCCGCCGATCGTTATCCATACCTATAGCACCCGGGGTACGTATATGAAACCATAACGACGCGTTACGTAAGAATCCAAAAATTTTTTATTAAAAAATACCAAATTGCCGCACGACGATAATTTGCATAATAAATACAGCAGCGAAGGTGAAGTAAGAAAAATCCCCTAGAATTTCACGGCTGTCTAGTTCGATAACAAAGCGCGTAAGCGGATCAGCCAATTTCCCGGTGGTTCTGAAGGACTAAACCCTAATTAGGTAATTACTCGTACAAATTCGGATAGGATGGTCAGACAAGGACCTGAGCCAGACTAACTCGAGACTAGGTGTGTTCAACGTACTGAATAGTTACTTCGTCCTGGCAACGTCCTTCATAGGTACAAGTGGCTACTGGGTATAGGTATATAGATATACATCACGAGACAGGTACTTAGAAGAACTGTTAATGTAGGTACTGTGACCTAAGAAGGTATCTTTGAGTTCAGCTGGATAAAAGGTAATCAGCTGATACCAGTAGACCAGTACAGTACGACCGAGGAAAAACAAAGTTTCTTTATTTTATGTAAAACATTGCAGTGTTGTCCCGTTCGAAAGTGTACCGGTCGGACTTGACAGTTGTCACGTGAAACTTGTCAACAAGTAGGATTTGACAGATGAGCATAAGAATCGATAAAAAAAAAAAGTTACGATCACTCGACGTAAAATAAACTCAGGTTGTATATAAAACGACGGAGTCCGAACTCGGCGGAATCGGATTAGGGTTATGTCTGTCCTTGTCTTGTGCGTAGAAATCCCTATAAGTCCGTCTCTCTCGCACTCGCGGTAGGTATACGAAATTACGAAAATCGTAGTAGCCAGGAATCTATGCGATCGATGGATTTTGGACAACGTGTTTCTTATGGACTCGGCATAAATTTTTTACTCGATTACAATTTTCGCAATTGTCATTTGAGTCAATGACAGCTGTCAATTACGATAAATAAGTGTTGACTTGCTGTTACGAAAAATTCATATGGATCGTTTAAATATAATTTTCCGCGTTTGACGCGCTGCTAAATGGGACTTGATCGTGTCCAATTGACCGGTACGAGGTCGTGCCCACGTAATTCAATGATGCTGCAGATGATTCTGATTCGTAAACATCAGTGACTCTCCGCGGGCTTGTGTCATTAGTCACGACGAATTTAATCCGTCATGACCGATGATCCCGGGAACGTCATTGCTCGACTTTCGTCATTATTCATGGATTACGGAGTCATCGAAGGTATCGTCGAGGCAGCTCGAGTTAATCGTAGCAAAACTGCATTACCGACCGTAGGTAAAAGCGAAGCGTCCCGAGAAGTCATTGGAGTCGGGTGCGGCACAATAATTCCAACTGGCTTTTGACTCGTAGTAAAAGAGACGAGACCATGCGTGGATTTATGAATGGCGAGGCGTCCTTTCACGAATGGCCGGTTTTCGCGACGACAAAGGAACCTCCCATATTTTAATTCGTGAAAGAGCTTTGTACGACTTATTGACTGATCAATGGTCAATGCCAATCGTCATTACTGTCTGTAGCTCCTATCTATTGTCATTTTTAGTATCAGCATTGTACAGGCCAATAAGCTTCCTCGTCTGTCAATACGTATATCTACTGTACCTACGTCCACCCACTTCCTAGCCTTGCGTGGATAACTGTAATGACATTTAATCGCGCAATTGTATGAATCGTTAGAGTAGGTTATCGTAATGGGAAATACGGCAACAACGGGAGAATACATAATAGACCAATTGTATTAATCATCGATGGGGTGCATACGTTACGTGAAAATGAAAGTTATTTTCTTGCTTATTTTTTTTTTGTTAACGCCATTATTTCTGTATACGACCAAAAGACGTGTCAATGAAGACTAAAAATTGTTCTCGCGTACGAAAATAGGCCTGCTGAAAAAAAATGCACGTAAATTGTCAGTAAAATAAATAAAAAAAATAATCAACTGGTTCAACTGCTTTTATAGCTGTTATCTTTACCGAGTGATTTTTCGGGTAACGGAGCATTTGAATTTTATTAATTATTTTAATGCGCTTACGTATTATTCGTATATCGGTGTGTAATAAATTAATTGAGACTGGATCAGACCGAAGGGATTTTACATATTCATATTGTACAAAAATATTTGGGACTTATCGATAGCGAATTTAAATACCCACAAATAGCCATTGGCTGTTGGATACAATTTGTTTTATCGATAATCGTACCGCAGGGAAAGCACAGGATTACAGGGAATATCATTTTTACATAAATTTACATAGCGAGCTGCTTTACGCGATGCCTGCGACCTGAAATCTGTTGCAGTTCGTGTTGCAAAATTGGGTCGTGTTACAGCTGGGATAGAGATGAAGAGTGTAAAAAAATGTTTATCAAATCACTCATAGGTTGGGGGATGAATCTTTTCTTTTTTTTTACCTACTTTTTAATTATTTCTTCACTTTTCACGGCATTGCGCCTCGCCAATGGAATTTCCTATACGATCACACGTCACCTATGGGAACGCGTGAACAGTGACAATTGGCATCCGCTTGTCCGGCAGATTGCGAATATCGACGTTTACGAATCGACGATTCGTCGACGGCGAATTAAACAGAGGAAAAGAAAAAAAAAAAAAAGAGCCGAATGTTATTGGGCGTCAAGAGAAAATTTTTAAAAAATCGTAAAAATATCAAAAACAAATTTACAAAAAAAAAATTTTATTTTATAATAAATACAGATCTGCACATTAAAATTTTTTTTTTGCAACTCTAAATATATATATAAACTATCCATTTATGTTTTTGTACAACCGTCCATCAATCTTCCTGTATATGTTTTGTTTGTATGCAAACTATTTTCCAGTAATCAAGTTAATTAAAAAGCACAGATCGCGTGTCTGATTGGTCGAGTAAAACTTGATTGAACATTACGAATAGTAAATCATCACTTTCATAGGATGAACCTTCGACAGGTTCAGCGTGAATAAAAAAGTACAAAATTTCAGCCCTAACAAAAATAACTTTATAATAACAATATCTTTTACAAAGTGTACAAGGATGATTGAACAAGATTGATAAAAATGGAATGTCTACTTTTAACAATGTCAATGACCGACTACGATCGATATAAAATTCCAAAAATCCAACTAAAAAGTCGAACGACTTGTCTCAATCGTATTTCCCAAGCCAGCCGTCAGATAAAGGTTCGAGTCCAGAGCACAGATGGCGCCACGGTCGTCCACGCGTCACGAGGAATGCAAATATGGCGGACGACTACCCGGTACCCCGATACACAAATCCAAGGAGTGCCAATACTGCCGCATTCATCAATCCACGCTGGATTTCTTCGAGCAAAGCGTCAGAAGGAAGCCCAAAAAGTCTTGGACACCGAAAAACGATCCAACTAACAAAAATATCAAGTAAAACGTATACTACGGTTGACAGTGAAATTCGCCTAAAGACGACAAGCGTCCGTTGAGGTAAGCGTACCCTCGTAAATAGAAAAAAATCCAAGAAGGATGCTGCGTGGGGTGTTCCCTTCGTATTTAACAGGTTAATTGGATTTTTCTTCGGTCACGGTGCATTAGTCTCTCCCGAGTGTGGGCAGCACCGAATGCAATCAGCCATCGAGAGGCAGGTGACCTACCCACCTAACCTAACCTAGCCCGCCATACCAACCAACCTACCTACCATCGCCTACGTAGACAGTAGATTATCGTGTGGGATTTTAGAGAGCTTGCTATCGGAGCCACGTGTCTCGTTCAAGTCCGGAAACGTGAGAAATTAAATTTTTCAACATTTTGTTTATTTTCCTAAAAGAGGTAAGGCGTTAAGAAAAATAAACGACGAGCAGCCTGTATAAAGACTGTCAATAATTAATTGAAAACCGTTACCACTAACAAAGACCATGGTCAAAAGTGAAATCGATACTTTGCACTGAAATTAATAATAATAACAATTCGAAACAACTACGGTATTTCCCAATCGTAATCCACAATGACGCAACCATCATATCCCATACACAAAGTGCATCAGATACCATTGATAAATACAGTCAGACAGCGAATACACGTATCCGTTGCGACTGATCCAAAATATGTATATATTCATCGCGCGCATGCGCATTGACGGATAATAAAATGCAATCCCTGTACGATAGATTTAACTAGACCTAACCTAACCAGGATGTACCTGTACCTCATGGGGATGGATGCTCGTGACGACAATAGAACCCGTATATATATATATCCCCATATGGGACGTTAACGTCGCGCGCGTGTGACGCCTGGACGAGACGATACCATGGATTATCGTGTGAATAAAAATATGATAAAAAAAAATCCCAATTAAATGACAATTCTCGAACCACTAGCGCCATGGGTATGAGGTGAAGATAAGAAAGAAAAGTAAAAAGTACTAAAAAATATCCCCAGGCAACCTAATACCGTAAATAACGTAAGGGCGTCGGGACGCCAACCTGTACGGCATCTTCGTACGTCAGGGATGCTGAACTCGTTCGAACGTTACAGCGTCGGCTAGGACCGGTTTAGCTGGAAGGTATAGGAAGCACGATTCCGTTTTCCAGTGTTTGACCATCACGAGATCGTACGGGTTAGAAAAAATAATTTTTACGAACGCCGTTAATCGCGCACCAAGTTAAATATTTTGCGTGTCCAGGACTTACGTGTAATTTTGGTACAGATACGAAACCATTGGTTTTCACGCGATTTCAAAAGATTCATCGGACTCTGCTATGGCGGTGGTGCATCATGGGTCGTATTTACCGTGATGCATCCTGGGCTGCGGTAGGCAGTTTGCGTTTGGCGAATCGCTGGAAATGTGCATCGGCTCCAGTGGTCAGGGTGCATAAGTGGGTGGCAAAGGAGATGCAACGGACAGGTTACACGTTTGGGTACCTCGGGTGGGTATAGGAGAGAAGTTTGACGTGTGTGAATCGGACTTTGACTTTCCAACGGTGTAAGTGTTGACGCGTTAGAATGCATGCCGAATGCGCTCGGCCGTTATCGAGACTTTGATGCAAGGAAATCGCACGAGGCTGACCGCACGAGTATTTTCGTTTTTAATCACCAAAAAAAAAAAAACCTTTACATGGTAATTTTAACGATGAGGAACTTTATTGCGGCTCGGACGGATAAGCACGCGTGTCGTAATGCAGCGAGACAACCGCATGGATGTGGGACAGGCTGTTACGAGCGTATTATTGGAAACGAGACCGATGCGATAACCTTGTCGACGATAAGACCTGACCGAGAAAGTGGAAAATAAAATTGTGAAAGAAATTAAGTCCACGAGGAGGAACGTACGAAGCAGACTTTGTGACTCTGACACGTGTGTATATATATAGGGGTATAACGTGAAAAAAGCTCGAGCATATTATTAGAACTTTTTTTAAAAATATTTTCCTATTCCATACTGCACGTGAAATGGTCGCGCAGGGTGGAAAATATTTATAAAAATATCGCGAAGAGTCATTGAACGTAGGGAAAGCCAAGAGAAGCAATCGAGGTTTTAGGAAACAACAGAAATGTAAAAAAAAATGAATTAATTAAATTAATTAAATTAAAAAAAAAATTAATATAAAATAAATTAATTTATCAATGAAATTTCAAATATTGATCGAGATTGTTTTTCATCAAAAATTTGTCCGATTGATCAAGGCAACAATTTTATTCGTGAATACGTTATTTGACTGTAAATAATTAAATAGTTATTAAGTCAATAATTCAGATGCATATTTGCATTTATTTTATTCGGATACAGTATCGTGAACGATTTTTCTTTCAATTGGTTTTACTTCGCATTATCATTTAATTTCAACCTCCCACCCATCAACCAGCAGTTTTCCGTATCCGAGGAATTCCCCCGGGTGAAGGAAGGGGGAACCGGAAATGTAAATGAAAAGTCACGAAACGGCCGGAAGTTCGCTCGGCCATCCGAGAAATTTCCTGGCCACTCGCGGCAGGGCATCCGTCGGGCTGTTCCATTAGCGAATAAAAAATGTAGTCTAACCTGACCTAACAGACTATATATAAATATATACCCACGTATCATATACCAATTGCGCAAGTACAGTGTGATTGTACGTAAACCAAAATATTCGCAGGGATCATGTCCCCGTGTAATTTCAGTCACGTGCTATCCAATATATTAGAGGAATACCCGAAGAAAATCCATTGATTAATTCGAGAATCGGAAATTCCCTAGATTCCGTTGCGAGCCTCTGGTCGGCGCATGCGCATTGCGCGGTTACCGTAAACGCGACTGACCTGCATCGCGATCCACGATATTTCGAATCAGGATCCAGCGTCGAATGCTCACGAAAATTTGTTAGGTTAGGTTAGTCAGGACGAGGATGCGCGAACGCGAATACGCGATATTACGTAATATTCCAGAACTGTGCTTACAATTACAAATGGGAGTATTATACGCGATCGAGGGATACAACGGAACATGGGAAACCGCAGTGTTTACCGTGAAACATCCGGCGCCTGGGATTTCGTCACATCCGTCGGGAATACCAAAGTCAAATTTACGAATAAGAAAAGGCCTTACCCATTCTGCTTAAAAAAAAATTAAATAGACAAGTCAGACGCAAGATTTTTTGCGATTACTTCGAAAGCCCAATATGACGTCACAGGTAAATGTACGACAAAGGAAATTTTATTAAAAACTTCATTTTCACGTGTTCAAAAGTCACAATAAAAATTTTCACGTTAAATTTATGAAGCTCAAAAAAAAAAAGCATTCCAATTTACGCACATAACCTTAATACAGGTACAACCGTGAAGTTTCGTATTTATTCACGAGCCACGTACGTAAATATGCATCAATGCAGTTACGCGTTATGGGAATCGATAGTGGGTAAAAAGAAAAAGAGATTCGACCCTACCGAGACTGAAAGAAAGGAAAAAAAAGAAGAAAAAAACCTGGTCCTTTTATCCACCGTGTGGAAAAGCAGCCTTATCGGTCACCGCGACCGCGCTGTGCATATTTGCCGGTGATAAAAGACCGAAAAAAAAAGGAAAAGCGAACAAAGGCAAAAATGGGGATAAAAATGACAAGGACAGCAGTGGGGCGGGTGAAGTTTAAAAATAAAACACGGGCGAATATTAAAAGAAGAATACGTATAACCCAGGGTTCCACGAACGACCAACTGGTAAGTACGACTATATATCTATATAGATGTCGAAGAACTGGAATTAAAAGTCACAATAAGCTACTGTTTTGCCCAGCCGTAATACGCGGAAAGGCGTATGAAAAAACTCAACCGTCTTATTCGTAATAACTCAGTAGACGCGCATGCGCACGAGTAGCCGGTACGTTGGATAAATTTAAAAATACGCTTAATTGAAATTTCAATATTTTTCAAAAATACCATCCAAAATCCACGAGAGCCCGCGATCGCTTAGATTTTATTCCGTTGGTTGATCTCCAGGATTCTTCCCTCTCTCCAATTATACATCGGCCATTCTTCTCGAAGGAGCTCAGGGTCGTGACTGCCAATTAATTATCAGAGCAGATTCCGTGCTAAATAAGAAAAACACTTGGGCACCTCGAGGGAGATCAGTGCCTACGGTTATACCCGTGGAGATTGAAGATGACAGCCTGTAATATTCTTTAACGTCACCGACAGCACGTTTCCAATGAAGGGTGGTGGCTTTCCCTTCCCTTCGCCGACCGAACCCCGCAAGCCCCTGCGAGTCACCAAGCAAATTACTAAATTAATATTTCCACGTGAAAGTCTGAATAAGCGGACGCGACGTCCCTGGCTGACGATTGTCGTTCGCCCCAATGGAGATACGCCGCGAAGTTCTTCAAACCTCCACTCTCCTGTATTCCTGCTTCTACCGTTTATGTCTCCACGCTCGTCTCCTAATACAAATCTAATGGGCTGAAGCGTCCGCGTCGCTTCTTATAATTTAATTCAGATTTTCGACACCAGGAAGCGCTCGGAGGACAGTCTTGACCAAAAGTTACTGTCCCGCGTCAGGACTGGAGGGATCCGGATCTTTCTGATCGTCAGTCTGAGTGGGTATAATTATAGCACTGGAAAACTAGAGTGTCTAGTCTGATCGGAATTTATTCAGAAATGCTAGGCTGTTGCTGGTGGAGCAACTGTTAAGTTGGTACTGGATGTAATATATATATATATATATATATATATATATATATATATATATGTATTTGTCAATTTCAGGTGAAAAACAATAATTTATAAGTTCTCGGTGGGAATACGACACTCTAGAATTACCTTGGCCATAGATCATATGGTCGTCCTTCCCTCAGACTTGTTTGACCCGTCAGTGGAGAATAAAGATGCCGCCACAACAAAAAGTTGACATTCGCAACAGTGCCGTTTCCATGCGGCGACAACTTCGGGCGATGAAAGAGACAGCCGGTAGAGAGAAGGTAAAAACGTAACAAAGAAGAGATAGAGAGAAGGAAAAGGGAAGAGAGGAAAAAAAAAAGGGTCGACGAGCGCAGACAATAGACAAAACAGAAAACGTCGGTAAAGAAACTCGACTCGGCGACCATCTAGCGGCGGATCGGTGCATTACGTATTTCTTCGTTTCTTTATTTACGAACTGCAATTGCATTCCAGTGTAGTCCCTACTGAAAGAAACGAGGGACTCGTCAATTGCGCTAATTGTTATTAAGACGAACTGAGCACGGCAAAAAGGAAGGGTAAGAAAAAGAGAGAGAGGGCAAAAAAAAGTATAAAGAAAATATCTAACGAGCAGCAAGAGAATCGACAGACTTGGCCGTGTACACGAAGGTCCCTTGCCAATTAACGCCGGCGACACTTTGTGCAATTAGAAACTCGAAAGCAGGAGATCCCGCGAAATTTATTTTTTCTCCTTTCCTCTCCGTCCTTTCTATACCAAATAATTACTTTCGTTCTCCCGGGTCAACGATGCAATTCTTAACGACGAGCGAGCGCTGTATAAACGCGGTGGTCTTTCGCAGCCAACTTCGCGTCGTGGTAACGACCTTTTTTCACGTTCGAAAAAGCGCGCGTCTTTCGAATATTCCCAGACGCTATCGGAACGCGATAAATACTTTTATCTTGTAAATAATAATATCTCGTACAGAAATCACCCCTCTTCGTTACACAACGTACCAATATATCTATTTTTATATCATACCCATAGAAAAATTACAGGGGCGACTGCATCGACTGTAAACAACGATTACAAAGCCAACGGCGCCAAGTTCAGTCTATATCGAACGAAAGATTCGAATATTGACATTTCTCATATCATCAGCCCTATCTAAAGATAGAATTCACCGAGAACCGACTCGTCCCCGTTCTCGCGCCTCATTCTTCTGTATACGTCCAAGACCCTCCGATTGACAGCCCACCGAAATTTTCCAAAACCAAAAACATTTCCAGATCCAAAAAAAAAAAATCTCAAAAAATCGACAAAGTATAAAATAATACAATTTTAAATTGACTAAAAATTTAATATCCGATATCTCTGGTAAGACATGAGTTTAGGTTTTCCTTATCAATCTGTACGATAATAAGACATTATTTATGGTACAGTAAAACTAGGGGGACGTGAGAGGGAGGTTATAGACATATATATATATATATATATATCAACCAAGGGAGAGGGAAAACACCTCGCCATTTCCATAGCAATTTCTATTCTATTTCCGTTGACGTGGCAATGGCGTTCAATTATAGACTGCAATATTGAGAGGCACGTTTTCCCAATATCTGCACCGACTCAATATCTCGAGCATTATAGCCTGGCCTGCTGGAAACCAATTGATCTCAGGCCTGCCAACCGTATTTTCGTTCTGTAGTCTCACCTGCCTCCGTCACCAACGTCCAGCCGCGCGATTACGTCCATCCAGTCAATAAGTCAGTGACTTTTGCTTATACCGTAAACTTCGACAGCCTTGCGAATGACGTCACCAAGTCACCGAACGCAACACGTTTCAGCGTAAAGGAACGGCGAGTGCGCAGCCTTTGAATCGGATGAAAAAAATAATTGATTTTATATATCATTGTGATTATTGCAATTCTGGGGATTTTTCTTGAGATTAAAAAAAATTCCCTACACGAGCCGACAACTAATACGGGCCATTGCCGAGAATCTGCTGACGAAAGAGCACGTTGGCGCTTCGTGAAGATATTCCAATAAAGCCCGGATGACGTGTATATATATACATATATATATGCAATATGGACCAAATGAAAATACTTTGATAAACGTAGAACTCTGCCCGATGAATCCCGAGAATCGTCCCATCCGCCGTTACGTCCGAGAGAGTCTGTTAATTCCCAACTGGCTTCGATTCGAGACACCCGGTATACCATCAATGACTATTACCACTAGTCAGACATAAAATCAAATGTGACACTGATCTGTCCCACGCAAATTAACTTTGACTTGGATACAGTCAAGCATCAACAAAAAAATTCGAAAAATTGAATCCCCATGACAATGAAAACCATGGATATTCGGCTTTAGGCGTATTAGTTTACAATAAACCACAAGATCGTTCGCACTAGAGAATACACAATAATATATGTCGATTTGTGACAAAAGGATCATTATACACGCGTGATTCTAGTAAATCCCAGTCTACGTGTCAATAATCCTTTTTTCACCGAAAATTCAAACTGATCCCATCTCAAAGTAAGACTGATAAACGATAACAGCCGTGCTTATCGCGTTAGATAAAGGTACACGTAATATATTTTTTTTTATCAAAGCCACCGGTCATCCGAGGAATAAATTTCTGAACGAGTTCGTTATCCGTGACATAACCTAAAAGTTCTCAAAGTTCAACAGTCAAGTATTTAAATCGTTACCTCAAAATCAGACTTCACGGATGAACGGACAGAGATAAGAGATACAGAGCTGATACCCGTACACAGGGTGACACCCGTGGGTTACGCGGTACAGAATAGCAGCGCGGCGTAAGATTCGTTGCGAGCGCAGAGGTCAGGGAATGTCCCGTGAAATTTCGGCGGTTCGTAATTCCCGCAGGTTTCACAATGTAGAGAAGAGAATAGTAAGATGCACAATGGAGAGCCCCCGTAACCGTAAGTTTAAAGAGACGTAAACAACTTATACAGCGCCGAGAGCGGAATTCTGGTTTCCGATGGAGGCTTTCACTCGAAGCGCCATCTGGAGCGCCCTCGGGTCCCGTGGCTGCTCCAGGTACTAGAGACACAGCGCAACGGAAGCCGTCGGTTGTACTTTCGGTATGCAGAAAAAACGAAGATATTTTTCTAAAGGGACCGACGGGTGGATGCACGTGGAAATTAAAGAGTCAAGATACGACGGGATACTTGAATCCTGTTTCGTGTAACGGGTGACTCGTTAATTCGATTATCTGGTCAAAGAACAAAGAGTATCCAGGTACAATGGCGTCAGCCCCTATCGCTCAACCACTATAAATCCATGTTCTATATATATATTTCTCGGTTGGATGTGCATTGAAATTAATTATATTTGCGCAATGTGACAAAGGGACTGTGTGTGCAGGGTACAAGAGTCGGTAGAGAGAGGCCGCGTGTACTTCGAGTGGGAATGAGAGAAATCCAGGTAGTCGGAAGAGCGACTAACCTAACCTCCATAAGTAGACAGTACGTTAAAAAGCCAGACTCGTTATATCCAGTATCAGACCGGATTAAAAGTTCAATTATTTTTATAAACAGTCCTCCAAATAAAAAAGTTTCATCTACGTTTTATCATTGACAATAATCCTTTCTCCGATCCCAAATGCAATGCATTCGTAAAGGAAAAAAAAAAAAAAAAAATTCAAACTAAAACCAACTTCACGCGCCTTCCACCTAGCACGTGAACATGTCTTATGGTTCCCAGAGTAACAGGACGATCCGAACCTCAGGGAGGCATCGAGGGACGCAAAAAAATCTGACCAGACAGAACCTTTCTCGCAACTGCATAAAACCAACATGGCGGCGGCGATCCTGCACCTGCAGCACGTTGGCAACGGTGCATCCTCCGCCGCGTACACGAGAAAACATATATGCATCCTACTTCACTTGATCGCAATGCAAAAGCAATATAATAGAATGGATTGGATGAGTAGGTAAGGGGGGGCGATGGAGGGGCGGCCAGGGGAATCGGCTACGTGTACTTTCGAACCTATGTGCAGAGGGTGTTATGTATACGCTTCGTTTTGTCATACAGCTACGTAGCTCTGTATAATACTATATAGAGGTACACGGGCGCGTCTAAGGGTAGACAAAAGGAAGAATTCTTCATCCATACAAAAGGGTGTATCAAGGATGAAAACCAAGACGCCTGAAACCTCAGTAGCAGCACTTACGATGCTTACCGTTGCTTCTGCCACTTTGGTAACGTGCCGGTCGATCCTCTCGTGTAATACGGTATCTTTCGAGTGGGAACGGAAGTGACGCACGCGAAGTGCCGTCGTTATAAATTTTTGACTTTGTTATTTGAGCGCAGGGCACGCGGTCTACGTCATACGCTCCTGGCACTGAAAGTTCTCTGTAAATGTTGGACGTGGGTGCATAATGTATATGTAGGGGATAAAAGACATCAGCTTCTCGGCGTAGGTGCGTGTTTACGCAACCGATTCTTGTGCGTGGCACTGCGCGGGCGGTTTCTTAAGATGTTGGACCTTAGTCCGAATGTTTAGTCAGCTCTCTTGACACGAAATTAATGTAACGGGTGTCGCTGGCAAACGGTACGACCTCGGACAGACTGGGTTATCGCGAATGATTTTTCTCAGACTTATCGATACATGAGATTTATAATTGATATGTGATAATGAGAAAGTTTAAAAAGACCCAGTGTTTGTGAAGCACGATCATTTTTATTTTGGGTTAATAATTATGGCAATCGCATCGATCACTCGTATTGAGTGGTCGTTCTCGAATAGTGGCAGTAGTAATTGAAACTTGGGTAAAGCCGTAGGTACTCCATTTTCGTTTTGAAATTCATATTTTTTTTTCGAAAAAAAAAGCCTCTTAATATTCTTCGATTTCTGCCTACTCCAACGGGCATGACTTTTGTCCAGTATACAATGGTAAGTGGCGGAATTTGTATTGCGTATACTTACTGTAAGGACACCCGGTGTGTAGTGTTCACGGTAGGGTTAAAGAAACGATGGATTGCCGAGGGGAACTCTCTGTGGCGCGAGTTGAAACGACAGGAGGATGTTTACGCGTTGGAGCGTACGGTGATTGGTGATTATGGTTATGAGAGAAAGAAATATCGCGAGTCCTAACGTAGGGTGAAGTAAAGAAAGAGAAAAAAAAAAGATTGTCGATTCAGAGTAAAAAAATGCAAGTGATTTTCAAAACGGCGCATAAAAATAACCATGCATGATGCCTGATAGGAATTATGGTAAATCGGAATTTAGAGGACGTAACGTTCGAATGCGGAGAAACGCGATACGTCAATAATTTACCACGTCTGCTAAAGTATTAATGAAACGTCTTGGTCGACTAATCCCCTTGAGAATAAAAAGGCAAAAATAACATCGTACGAGAGACGATACCGAAGATCCCGCGAGCCTCGTAATCGGGGTTATCGGAGTGAAAGTAAATATTTTTGATCGTCGAATCGGCGCGAGTTGACGAAAATTATAAAAAAAAAAAAGGGATCTCGACACATAATGACAATAAAAGGTAAGCCAAAGTTAATCGTACATACGTCCACAGCTCGAGGAATGTCATGCATGCGCAGAGAGGATGAAAATTGAAAGGGATGTTTGCTGGATGTAAATAAAGATAATCCAGAGTCAACGAGTTTAAGCCTGTCTGGCCTGCTGAGCTTTGCCAACCATATCGATCTTGATGAATCCTTTCCAGAACTTGTGGAGGACGAAAGGAAACTCTGTCGCACGCGTAATCCGTCTTAACCCGAGCCATTTCGTAATTTCATCTACGTAAAATTTCTCTAAAGAACCTTCAGCGTCTCCGGCGTTCGCGAAGTTCTAACCGTCACGAAGGGTAAAGGGAATAGAGAGTCTCCCGGCATGCGTCGGTAGCAGCGCGCGACCCTCAGCGCCGCCCGGCGGCAGACGAGTCAACGAGCATTTCCCTCAGTTTGAATCCGTCCTTACGCGTTTTTCATCCATCAACCACAAAAGTCTATTCACGTGTACGCATAGAGAGTAAGTATACGACGTCCTTAGAAAAGTTCAACATAAATAAATTTTACATGGTGTCCACGATGCTCACGGAGTTTTTACTTTCAAAGGTCCTAATATTACACAAGGTGTACTAACGAGCTGGTATGTTCCTCCGTGTGCATTCGCGACGTCCCTTTGACATCTGAATATTACGCGAAGCTCTCGTCAGATCGATGGGACACTGAAGCGGCCATATTTTTTCTCCCCTTTTCTGTTTCCTTCGTGAGACCATTTTTTGGATCGAAAAGGGAGAGAGCGACAATAACTCTACGTAAAAGAATAGGGTTCTCGGGCAAAGAGCGAAGACGACGAAAAAGTTGTCGCCTGCGGTAAATCTGGAGATGGATGAAATCTTGCTACTTTTTTTTTGTCTTTCGAGCTTCCTTCTTTTTTTCTAGCAGACGTTTCTCTACGCCGTGTTTCCAGGAACTCGACTGTCGGAGAGAGAACAGTATACGGAAGGTCTCGAAGGAACTCCTCGAGCGACAACTCGAAAATAACCAGGCAATTCCCACATTGTAGATTCTCGTAAATTCGCTTTGTTCGACTTTTCTTCTTTTTTTCTTCCTCTATTCGAACAGAGCCCCGTGTCGTACTCTTATTTACTTTTCTTTTCAGTTCGACTGTCATTCCCCCGCGATCTGTGCCACTGAAACGGTAACCCTTGGATGTCTCACTGATGGAAATATAATACCAACGGACCACAGCCTCCCCGTGTATCACTTATAAATCGTTTGATCCCTGTCTGTCCCGACTAAAAGAAAAAGTACGTTAAAATTGGCAAATTCCAACCAGACACAAAGCCACAGAAAACGCAAAAGCCAAATGCGAACTAGCGTGAAAAATTCAGGTTGCAGAAAATAAGTGACAACGAAGATTTAATTCCAACACCAGAGAGGACTACGAATATAACGAGAAGAAAAACAAAAACAGACACAACAAGCGAATGACGCAGAATTCCTCGAAAACCGATCGAGATATATTAGCGTCATCCCAGCGACGTTTCAACCGTCAGAATGTTCCACTCGCGTTTCCAAAACAGACGTATCGTTACTTGCGGACGTTATCGGCGATTCGAATATCGACAGTGGCGCCTCTGTCGTCGCTTCGGTGAACCGACAACGCAGCGCGCTGCAAACTGCGCACCAAGTAACATTTACTGAACAAACTACTGGCTCTAACTGTCGCTCAAATAACGTATATCTGTCGCATACAAAAACAGCCTTCATTCCGTCCGATTAGCATCTACCAAAGACAAAAGTCACCTCGTGGCCAATAAAGAAGGACGCGCGAGCGACAGACGCATCGCCGTCACGCGATCCTGCTGAAACAATTATTAAGCGCGAAGCGCGCTAGGCTTAAGTGAGAAATCGAGCTAGCATTGCAAAGCATAATCGCTGAAAATCATCAAGCCCATTAATACTGATTTTATCAGTGCTCAAGCCCACTACCATCAGCCCACGTCGTGTAAGTAGATTTGAATTTCGCGCCCTTTAAAAAAAAGTCCACAATCCTCGTTAACGAACGTTTATCGATTCCCCGAACGTCGCCATAAACAAAGACTTCACGACATTAAACCCAATAACAATTTTCTCTTGCTCGCAAACGTATTCAGTGATTTTTTACTCGTCATATTCATTTGATATGACGTAATCTGCTGAAGGATTTGAATTTCAAAAATTGGCAAACCTAAAATCACTGAATATACCGTTAGTAGTTACGTCTAACGTTGGCACCCCTAGCGAAACGCCATTTTCTATACACACCTAGGAATTTCATCGATTCGATCATATTTCCTTGATGGAAGGTCCAATCGATATCGAAGACCTCACCGGGTATACGTAACCAGTGTACGCCCATGTACTAATCGACCTAATACAGTTAGCTTCGCGTTGTTGAAAAATAACACGGAGGTCGTGAAAAACTTGTAAGAAAAGAAAAAAGAAGTTAAAAAGGGTACCAAGCGACGCCGTAAATATACTGGGTGACTTGTAACGTAAGGGTATAAAAAACATGGCTGATATTGTTACAAAAGAGATCACATACCAGTCAGTGCCAACTCAACGGGATTGTTCGACTTTAGTGACCGAGGCGACAGCCATTAGAGTCCATTACGTTTCTCTCGTGTACGTAGAGAGGTACATAATTCTGCAGTGAAATGTCCAAGAAATTGTAAGCAGCCACGATTTTACGAGACACCAGGAGTAACTGGTTGTTTTATAGAGCGGATTTATTTACTCGCTAAGAGGGAACAACGATTGTTCATGGTAACTTCGTGTGAATGGGCCTCGTGTATCTTGTACGTTCCGAGCGCTGGGATTTTTGAACATTTGAATTTTCCCGCCTCGTGAAAGAAAAAGAGACCGACGACTCACAACTATTTCACGCGAGTAACGGTGGACCGAGGGACACATTTAACAAGGAAATAAAATGCACGGTTCCCTACTCGTATCGAGTTACGGGATATGATATTTTTGTAACAACAACCCTACCTATGTGGAGGCTGTGTATTATGCTGGTGGGTTTACGCCAATGCCGTTTAGAGGGTCGCCTTGTGTACCCAGGACGTATCTCTCGCGCCAACGAGCTGGTTTTGCGTTTTCGGCATTCGGAATGCCAACCCCACGCAACCTCAACCGAGTAAACTCCCTATCTAGCATTTAATCCAGCCAGAAACCTTGCACGACGTGGCAATTCACGCATCGTTTCAACTTTAAAGGGTGTATTCCCGCAATAATACGAAGCCCCTTTGCAACCCTTAAATTTGCCTTGTTCTTATATGGGCGTTGCTTTGAAAATTCCGAATAAAAAAAGAAAGTATTCTCGAAAGTGGAGATGAAAAGAAGTATTCGTATTCTTGTATTTACAAAGGATAGCAAACGTATGTCAAAGGGACGTGGACGCCGTATGGTTTTACTGTTAATTCCCGAAATTTCATTACGTCACGAGGTTCTAAACAATGAACGGATGCAGACGTCATTGCAAAATTCATGAATTGTTACTGTTTGCCGTGGATTTTCACCAGTTCTTTTTTTTCCTTCTTCAATATTTCATTAGCGACGCACGTTAATAATTGTTTAACAATACGGAACAATCCAATTCGCGTTATGCGCGTGAGTGTATATAATTAATATTGATGATGCAAATTAGATTGGTACGAGTATTAGGGCGCGTCAGGCAAAAGAAAATTAGCGTCCAATTAACGATACGTAGCGCGAATTATATTTCTAATACACCCTGAATTCGAGGTTCGCCGTGCAATTAGTCAAGATATAATGGAGAATGTCGTGAGTAGGAGTCATTTAATGAAGATCGATTAGGAAAAAATTGTCCAGAAATACGATACGCTTCCGAGCAAGTTCACGTATGGATTAAAAGGTCCAAAAAAAAAAGAAAAGAAAAATATTACGTGAGCGCAGTACGTGCGATTAAATTGAGGAAAGACACAGGGCGATTTTCTCTTTATTGCGGGGTGAAGTTTTCGGATTTGAATGAGAAGGCATGTGGCCTCGTAGCAATTTAACATCGGGGGTCGAGTAACGTATCCAACCCCCATGGGGGTTGTTTTGACGCCCTCTTTTTTCTTTCGCGCCTCTGAAAGAGCCAAAAACGTGAGTCACGATTCAGCCCTGCGAAATCACCGGAACCGATTCTCTCTGGATCTGCCCCCCAAAAACTTGCACAAATTAAATCGAGACAGTTTGCTTCTATATGAAAAATTATTTCTCTGTAAGAATTTCGAGAACTCGGGCAATACTCTGTGCCTTCGTAGAAAAACAATAGTCTTTGTCAGATATTTATAAATTGCCTGACGTACTCGTGAACTTGGATAATATTTTTTTCGTGAATCGCTGGTACATTCGGACATCCAAAGAAACTAATTTGTTTTTGCTTACGACTTTCATTCGCACGTGAATTTAGAGCTGCTCGGTTTTCTCAGAAAGAATTGAAGGACTCCGCCAGATATTATTTTTACATATGCGTTCATATTTCCCAGAGGAGACGACGCGTTATTACATTAGAAATTAGAATATATGAGACGTTTGCAAAGCTACTAAGCCTGACCGCACAAAGATATAATTCATCGTATGAATGTAAGGATTTCATAAGAACGATGATATCACTGCGAATGTCTTTAATGAAAATAAATCTTAATGCATATCCTGTTGATAGTCCCGCCTGCACGAAAACCATTAGAGTTATCGTCGGCGATACTCGAAATTCCTAATAACATACATCGTGAAATCGTGAACTAAGGAATACAGTTTAGTTGTAGGAATCAATTCACAGGTATCCCAACAGCCAAGTGCTTGGGATCGCCCGAAATAAAATTCCGACGCGATTAGTGAATGCAACTTCGCCGGAGGCGACGCATCCAGTGGAAGAGACTAGGAAAAGAGCGACGGATGGAAGCAGATGACTTTAAGGGTAGAGTACGGCGAAGCTGGCAAAAGAAGATACTTTAACGTTAATTAAATAAAGCTACTCTTTGAAAGAACGTCTGCGTGCAATATTCGGTAATATCAAAGTACAAAAGAGAATAGGAGTAAACGCATTTTCAAGCTTTTGAACTTTTACGGTAGAATTGTGTTGTTCTGATGATTCAGCACGGCCGGAAATGTATCGTTTGATTTTTAATGGGACTAGGTGGGCATCGGGTTGAAAAGGAGAGACAGTAGCGCGGATAGAAATGACAGTAGACTCATCGAAATGCACTGACTGATTTTCTTGTTGCCTTATATGAAGCTTACCTCGGCTGCGGCGGCGTTGCATCCAATGAAAATCGCTGCGCCGATCGCAAGAGTCACGTATATCCTCGGCTGCATGTCGCGCGCCGTTTCTTGGGGCCCGTGGGAGCCCGGCTGCCAACACTTTTAACGTAAAAACCAACGAAACGTTCTTGGAGTAACACTAACCACGGAGCAACAACGCGAACACACCACACTGATCAATGATTCGTGGGACACTGAGGGCGCAACGATCGTCTACCTTCCTTTGCTGAGTGGCCGCCATGTTTTGTTAGCGACCGTGCTGCCATCTAGCGTCGAAGACCTGACCTACGGTTTATCATATAAGACGGGTCCTCCTTTTCGAATTTCGCAAATGAATTAACTGCGAATTCAATGTGGATTGAATTTATAATTTGCAATTTCAAATAAAGGACTTGTTAATAGCAATATAAAAATGTATAAATTAGTATAGAAAAAATTGTTCTCTGAGTATCTATGTAGTACTTCTCCATTTCGAAATGGCAGGAAAAAATGTTGCGCTTATTCTTTGCATCTGGTGGAGAAATGGATTGAGAAATTGTTAAAAGTATTTTACACATTATTGCCAGGCTGTCTGACGAAAGTTGAGTAACTATTGTTAAGTAAAATATCGTTTTTGGTGTTGTAAGGCGAACGTCTCTTGTTAATTCTGTAGAATTTTTTTGTCACGGTTTGGGCAATTTTAAGAAATTCTACAAAACGTAACGCTGTTTCTTGATGCACTCCATTGCACAGAGATTATAGAGAATTTGAATGCTGATATAGAAATTTTCAAAAATTTTGTACTCTCTCTCATTCAAGACTCTTTGGTATCGGTTGCTGGTAAATCTTTTTCGAGTCCTTTTAAAAATCGAAGATCCTCATTTATATCACGAGTATATTCCTCAATCTTATCACGCATCGTGCGAACTTCATTCTGCATACTTTTTACCTCGTCTTGAGTTTTTTGCTTCAAAATCTCCAGCAATTCTCTGTCCTGCGAATAAAGTATTCATCGATACAAGTAAACCGTAAGATTTCTCGTGGTTGTAACAAAATAATTTGGCAATGCAAATAACGATGCAATAAAATAAACATTACAGCCGATTGCGACGTGGGAACGTTGCTTTGCAAAATACGTAACAAAAATCACGAGTCACAAGATTGTACTAACGCATCGCTCCATTGGTTTAAACTTTTGTAATATAAGGTTATCATATAAGATTTTTCTTGTACTTTTTACACAGCTGTTGCATCCGTAAAACTTTTAATGTCGTTGCACACTTTATATTGGTAAAGATTTTGCATTATAATGGTACCTGCTTATAATAGTATTCGCTCTCGTACGCGACGTCCCTTTCAAAAAATTTATCTTTGCTCGAGTCACTTCCTTTTCTCACGAAATACCTGAAACCGCTGTAAAACAGTCAAATTCATCGAACCTACCACGTCTGGTAAGTTACTATTGCGTGTACTTAATGTAATTCTAAACGAGAAAATATAACCAAAAATAAAAGTAACATTTGTGTAAACCAGACGAGACTTTGTGTTCATATATTTTACCTGTTCCCAGTGCCATAAATTCCTTTAAAAATATGCCGAAACATCGTTACTCAAAAATGGATACACCACAAAAGGACTCTTCGGTGGCGACGAATTTTACAATTATTTCAAGAGATACCATTTGTGCTTTACAGTAATTTAGAACAAAAATTATTTACAACTCATTGACAAAACAATGGAAGACGAAATGTCACGAAACGACGTTTTTCAAGAAATACCACAGTGCTTCTTAATAACAGGATGTGAAAAATATCTATATATGTTAAATAAAAAAGAAACAGCGGTCCTGTTTATCATTTGAACTGAAAGAAGCGAAAAACAGAACGCATGAGGTTGAAGTTTAATTTTCTAAATATAAACGCAAGTTTGATTATTTAAATCAGAGCTCTTGATAACTAGTAAAAGCAAAATATTTTATTTCTACGTAGGTTAACATTCCTTATTTGAAAAAATTACAGTATGACGCTTCACTATCGCTGCATGATTCCTCCGGTAGAGTTTGAAGTAACGTTTACACGTCGTCGACGAGACACGACGAAGAATTTCGGGCAATCAGCGACATTTTACTTGTCATGCATATCGTCGATTCTCTTCTTATGGCGATTGATAGCTTCCTGATGACGTTTGATCTGTTCCTCGTGGAAACTGATCTCGTCGTGAAGACCTTCCCGGAGTTTTTGCAGCTGCTCTTTTTGCTAGGTAAAAAAAACAATTTTAAAATCAAAAACAACTTTTAACGCCTTTCAAATAAATTGGTTACCTGATTGTAGAAGTACTGATCTTCGTGGGCAGCTTCCATCTTTCCAAAAGAACCTCCTGCGTCCCTGATGGAACCACCACCACCACCTCCTTTACCAGCTCCACTGCCACGTTCACCGACCATCCTGACTTGACTATAAAATTATAAAGACATGCCAAAATTAATTTTCAAATGGCTTAAAATCGCATTTACTACAGTTAGCTTTATACCTAGTGTGAATTTACTTGCGAAATAAGAATAAATGCGCTTGGTCCGATGAGAGTGACAAATATGAACGCAATAAAGAACTGCGCATGTATACTTTATACGACGTATAGCAAACTGTACATCTATTTATACTGTATATACGTATCTAGAATATACTTTGCAATATATGTATATATGGCTATAGTGTTACAGTGTAGTCGTGTTATTTTTATTTAAAAAATGAGGTCTGCTGGGAATTGCCACTATATTTCGATCCTTTTCTTTGCGGTATACTAGAATATATACAAGTTACAGCTAGAAAGATGATAGGAGTGTGAATGTGGGGATAGCCTGATGCGGGAAGAAGCCCTAAGGTAGCAGTCAGGTAATTTTCATTACTATAGAGTCGCTGAATAGAAACGGTGTCGCTTCGGTGTGTCTGATTGTTACCGGTGTCTTATTATTGCCAGATAAATAATTGTTTTTAACGAACTTTATTGATGACATAACATGAGTGAATAATCAATTTTAATAGTGTGAAGGGTACCTTTAATTTTTCTGTAATTTCGTACTGTGTTAGGATTGTCTTTTACTCATTAAAAATTATTTTATTCGCTTGTTTTGTTCGATTAATCTCCCGTCGGCAATGAAGAATTCATACCGCACGGTGACTATCTCATGTGCTGCTTAGTGAGGGTCGTATTGTTACCAACTGTTGAACAATTAGGATTTAAAGGTTTGTATTGTAGTTATTCTTTTTTGGGGAATTATTGTCGCCAAGCTTATGATGATTCAGCAAAGAGGAGAATTTGTCTGGAAATATAATTTAATCATAACTACGCATCAAGTATTTCAAAGAATTGGCAGAGAAAAAATAAAAACATTCCTTGTAGAAAGATGTACGTGAACTTTAGGTGACATAAAAAAAGGCACAGGAAAAAAATAAGATTCTGTTAAGGTGCTAATTTTTCACTTTAGATAATGGCGATCATTCTACTGGCTGCTTTCGTTAAAAAAATGTATTTTGGAGCGTTGTCATTTTATAAAATGTTTATAACAATGCAATTCAAATTTATAACAATTGAAACAATTAATAGGTATAAAAGTAAAAATTACGACGAAGAGAAAGAATTCTCGCAGTCCCACTAACTTGTACAAATTGACTAAAATCAATAAACTCATACAGTAATTAGAGGTTGTACCAGACATTTTACAGAACACGAAGTCAATATTGTATCCAGACGTACAGACAAATCTCTGGATACTAACTCAAAATTTAAGAGCACAATTTATTATGTAATTTCACGAATTCAGTCGATACGTAGAGAGACAGCCATAGAACATAAGATCGATCATCGCACTGATTAGAATATTAATACTTGAGCTTTCTTTAAATAAAAGACAAATGAGAAATACAGTGAACAAAGTACGTAAGAGAAGAAAACTGTAGGACTGTAGTGCTGAAAAATTTTATAAAGAGCAACGAGCCAGTCACGTCGTCCTTGAAAAAGCCGGCGTAATTAGGAGTTCGACAAAAGACGTACGTGTAAAGTTGAAATCCACCAATTACAACTAAAGCGACCAATGATATCAAATGATTTACCTCATGAAGGCCATATTTCTCGTGAGAATTGCGGGTACACGCTGCATCTTTACTTTCAAGTAATTCACTCTGTTCCGAACGGGCTGATTTCTTTACAAAATGACGAACTTTAAACACGGACTATACGTTAAACTGAGCAGAGACTGTGAGACGTTTTTCACCAGTTTAGTGATTCTCAAGCCAGCCGCTAGAAGCGCTGGTGTCGCAGCAAGTAAACCATTGGCTATCATAAGCATTCACGTAGTATAGGTATAGTCAGTACAGTCTAACTAGTGACACAAGTTTTAGTATAGGCTTGTGATATCGAATTATAATGTAAAAATGAATATAGAAAATTGTTTAAAAATCAATATATCAATTCATGCTTAATAAAAACACTTTATTTCTTGTTCTCGATCAAACGTAACGCCGCCCACCTGTAATAATCGGCCGCTTGATTCTCAATCAGCCTTTTTTTAATTTCTGAAGCTTTCAACTCATTTATAGCTGTCTGTTTCTGCAATTCGGCTCGTTCCAATTCGATATTTAGCATTTGTAATTTGAGATTGTGCTCCTTTTGTGCGGCTTCGAATATCCAGACGGCTCTTTGAATTTGTTCATCCTGACAGGTTAACTGAGGAGATGTAGCACTCTGACCGCTGTCATCGTCCTCTTTAAAAATAGTTAAAAAGAGTATTAATTGTTTTTTCTTTAATTTTAAACAGCAGGACCTACCATTCGTCTCGTGAAGTTGTCTAACTGTATCTCCAGTCTTTAAACGTTTCTGATCGACAAGATCCATGGGTTCGTCACTGTGTGAGATTCTTTTTCTTTTACGAAAAACGTCAGGTTGTTTGTCAAGTAAATTAAGTTGACTCGTATCTTCGTCATTATAGTCATCACTATTCGTCTCCAATTTAATTTCGTGAACAGAAATCTCCGGCGGCGACGATGCTGCCAACTTGTCCAAAATTGCTTGAAAATTCGTAGAGCCATCAGCGTCTTGACTACTTTCATCGGAACGTTCGGCATCGCAATCATTTTTTTTTGTACTTTCCATAAGTCGCCAGACCTCGATCGAGAGGTTAGAAGGTCGACTTTTAGCAGCTTCCTCAGGTCCCAAAGTTCTAACCTAAAGATTTTTGTAAGAAGCGAAAAAAGGAATCTTTGGAATACATAATGCACACTCTAACCTCAATTGTAATTATAAAAAATTGTAAAGCGTAATAAATCGATCATCGTTACCGATGTAACATTCTTATGGTACACAAAATTGTATTTAACCCTAAAAACTAAGAAAACAAAACATAACTGACATTAACTATTATTTTAATAAACGCATTGATTTTATTACAAGAAAAATCGAACTGACCTTCTCTGCAAATGTGTACATTTCGATCCTAGCCTGTGCCTTCATTCTTCGCCATTGCTCCCGCATTCTCGTAATGTCACGTTCCGTCGAGAATCGTCCCCTAAAAGCACAATAAATCTGCTGCCAGGCAAGAGTCTTCATGGCGGATGCTGCCGCGTCGATCTTCTTATTCTCAATCGCATTCACGTGAACCTTTATCAACGAGAACAGAGCGCTCTTCTCCTCTGGTACCCAGTTTTGGGTTCTTTCACGCTTCTTCACGACCACCGTTGCTGAGGAAGCACTGCTTGACATTTTTTTTTAAATTTCTAACCGCCTATTACCTTCTTCTCAAAAAACTTTGAAAAAAACCCTTTAAACTCCTTGCAGCACGCTGACTCGTGCCGATTAGGTGCTGTTTTACCGTTTCCTTGTTTAACCGCAGTTTTAGGACAGTCAATTGTTTATCGGCGTCTCACCTTAACCGATTTCTACCGGGTGTGACAGTATATGTCAACTGGCATTAAAAATCTATTCTAACTCACAGATATTTTGAATTTCCAAATAAAATATTTTATTTCCAAATTTTTAAAGCCGTTTTCAATAATTTATTGTTATATTAATTTTTTCGGACATTCATTTTTCATATATCGTACGTCCTAACGTCATACGTTTCAATGTAATTATTTGATATCGTATTTTAAAAATTTCATATTACGTCGGAAGACTTATTTCCATACACAGTTGCTCTAGTCACGCACTATATCATTGTAACCTTCTATAGTTCCTATAGTTTCTTCAGGTACGTGATACTAAATTGAATAATCTCCATATTTTATACGCTTCACGAAAACACACAGCGTAATTACATCATCCCTCTCGTATAATCATCATCGAGAAATCCTATGAAAAAGTAAAAAGTATCGATAATCAGAACTATTGATAGTCAACGTTAAAAATTGTCAGGCTTTACTAGTTTTCATAAACGGACACCCGGTATAAAATATAGACGATTTTAGTCCCGACTAAGGTCCTACTAAACGTCGGCCATTTTGACGTGGTACTAGCTAGACGCTCGATATTAACAAATCCACGATTCCAGCAATCCGACGTTCCGCGCAACGCAAACATTGTTTCGTTTCATTTCGCGTCCCGTCGTAGAATCATATTGCGCCGATTCCAATATTTCCATCGTTTTATTGTCACATTCTCACGCACCTTCTGGCATCCCAGCCCAGCAGCCATTATCCTAACAGCTAGTCCTACGCTAGTTAACATTCCACCTCATGCAATCCCGTCAGTCGGTCGCTTTCAGGAAATGACAAAATTAACAAATTACGTATCCAATCAATAAAAGATTTCAATTACGAATTTTTTCCACGCTACGAACACTTACCCTTTGTCGTTCATAATTCCAGGTCGAAACCTACTTCAAAAAAAGTGTACCTGCATCACTCTACAAAAATCATGACCAACGATCATAAAACCTTGGATCCATTAGATCCCACGTTATTTACGTAAGAGCATTGAGACCGATCGTTAAGAATTCCCCCGTAAAGTTCTCGTACGTAGATGCAGACTTCTGTAGCGCAACAAGCAGCCTTCAGTTACCCCAACGTGCCAGTAAGCTAACCACTGCAGTAGTCAGAAAACAAACTAAATTCTGACATACCAGTAGAATCATCGCTGTGAACAAAAAATCCACCACCCATAATCCAAGTACAATAAATCCAATTAGAATGAAAAGAAACTTTTAAAAAATCACTAAACTCCAACTGAAGCCCAAACTCATACGCCGCCTCCTTACTCCATACCGGAATTTTATCGAACTACAAGACGTCCGGTCGGTATGATCTTCGGAAGTGTTCAGGTGAGTCTTGAAATGCAGTTATGCTGGTTGAACATCCGGCTTATATTATCCAATATAACCTCAAAGTTCAAATAATAATAAAACAGCAAATTTAATTGCTATTTCATCATGCCAACGTGATTACTCACGACTTGCATTCACCATCGTAATGCCGCGTTCTCTAGGTTACACAAGACGCCATACGGCATCGTTAGAAAGATGCATGTGGATTTAAAAAAAATATTTCTCACTATTTCATCTCGTCTGTCCGCACTTAAAAAGTATATATAGAAGACTAAATCAATTCGTACTAGTTCTTACGTAATACAAGTATATATTCAATACCATCGAACGTGCATCCTTCTTGGTTCTAACGATCGAAATAAATTATCGATAACGTTATAAATTGCTATTTACCAAGTGCTTACATAATTCAATCTATTGCAACGAACGATTGCGATCTAATGTCTCGAACCTGTAACTTATATAATCGTGATTACACCGGCTGACCTACTGTCAATCGTCAAGAACCTACTGCACGTAGGTGCAAAACTGTGAAGGGCTTCGATAATGGAAATTATTAGAGATACGCCCGTACTGAATACCTAACGCAATTACACTGTTGCGACACCATGACTAATATTATTATAGCTTTAATATAATCAAGAAAATATAATAACAATATAGATATATAAATACTTGCGTATATATGTAATTTTATAATTTTTTTTCTTCTTCGCGCAAAGCACGCAATGCTGTTAGAAATATAATAATAATGGTAACGCGACAGATAATAATAACAGTAATAAGATATATATAAGCTTGTTAATCAAGCGACTTTACATTGAAAATTTGTCCTTAAGGAACGGACGGTGCATTGTATATTACCTTTCTTTTATTAAAAAAATTTATTTGTAATACAGAGCATTGTGGGTAATATATTAAATAATTATTATATGTATTTTTGCAGATGCAATCGGAGTCTGTACCAGTAGTGCCATGCGAGGTTTCAAGAAAGGATTTGGTTTTGACATGGAAAAATATTTCATATACGATCAAGAAGAAAGTGAGTGATAATTTTTTGAGGGGATTTTTTGGAAAGCAACGAATAGAGCACGTGGAGCTACTTAATGGAGGTAATTGATTTGTTTGTTATAAATTTTATGTATTTATTGTATATGTATTATTTGATCGAAATTTTTTGTTGCAGTGAATGGCGTAGCGAAGTCTGGTACCTTAATGGCGATAATGGGACCTAGGTATATTGAAATTTGAATTATATACAATTTTTGGTATACTTTTTAGGTTATGCGATACGCATACTTTGTAATTTTTCTAAATTAACGGATATAATTATGCTTGAATTAATTGAAAATTTATTTTTCCTTAACGTTACTTAATACGGAATGCATGTGCGAACTTAACGTTCTTAATTAATATCCGATAACCAACGTGGCTGCTCGTTGAGATCTCCACGAGATAACAAGAGATATTTAATTAACGTGATTAAGTGAAATCGCAGATAATTTATCTTACTTCTTGAATTGGAGATTAATGTAATTTCAGTGGCGCTGGAAAAACGACCCTTCTCGCTACTATAAGTCGGCGTATAAAAGGTATAAAGAAAACATCATGAGGCAAGTATCAATGGATGATAAATGAATATCACGTATCGGTTGCTAATGGGACTTTTAATATGTTTATTAATGACGATTAATACGAGATGACTAGCCCATTTGTCATATAGCGAAAAAGGAAGGGATAACGTAGATAATAAATGATCAATTTGCAATTCGAGTAATATTCATTGTATTTTTTAGAAATTTTACGTTTTAAGATAGAACCAACGATTTTTTACTGGAAATAAGTTCGGACTTTCAAAAAACAAAATTTTGTAAATTTATCAATAAATTGACGAGGTAGGAAAAATGAGAATTTAAAAAAAATACATATATATCATTTCATATATCCAGGTGATACCGTTGGTGATATATTTCTCAATGGTCAGCCTGTAGACCAGGAACAAATGGCCAGGATGTCAGGATTTGTGCCACAGGAGGATTTAGCTGTGGAATCTCTGACCGTAGAAGAACATATGGAATTTATGGTATGTATATTCTAAACGTTAATTATTTCCTGTGTAAGAATATATATTATTTACATCAATGACATTCGCGACAGACGTTACGTCAAACAAAAATGTACCTTCGTAACACTAGTTTTACTTCACCAAGTTCTTGATATGCAGGAACGATGAAAACTGGTTTTCACTTTTTTTTTTAATTACAGAAAAGTATTACTTTAATGAGTTTTCCAATTAGATGCTAATTATTATATGTAACTGTTATGATTCTATCTGTAACGTGACAAACGTTATTTGTAATATGTTTGGTAAAATAAATTTTCTAATTGATAAAGCGTGTAGAACACGTAGCGCCGCTGGGATTAGTGATTTCTGTATTTTTAGGCCCGAATGAAAATGGACAGGCGTTTTCGCGCGGCTCTGAGAAAGGAAAGAATTGCGAACATACTGACGGAATTGGGGCTGTTTAAATGCAGAAATTCCAAGCTGTCAGCATTATCGGGTGGCGAACGAAAACGAGTAGCTCTGGCAGTGCAGGTAATTGAAACTCGAGCAATTACATTGATTGGCATAAACAATTAAGGGCTGTGATACACTTTAGTTACTTACGGAACCCAGTCTGCTATTTTGCGACGAACCTACAACTGGTTTGGACAGTTATGCAGCAATGGCGGTAACAAGAACTTTGAGGGAAGTCGCGACACGTGGTAGAATAGTTATTTGTTCCCTTCATCAACCAGCTTCTGGTCTGCTTGATCTCTTTCACGAGGTCGTACTTCTGACAGCTGGACGAGTGGCTTTTCAAGGAACTACAAAGGAGGCGACACAGTTTTTCAATGGGTAATTCAAATGTTCATTACGACTAGTCAGTATCGTAAGAGAATTGTCTGATGACATCTGAGAAGAAAATCCAACGTAAAATATACTTTAACTCCGACTGAATAATTTGTATTTCGTGCAAACTCGCCTTAAAGGTTAAGTGTCTCGAGTGACGGTTGGACGAGTCGCCGAATAAGAGACCGAGTGGAATTTTCTTCTCATTGTCAGACATTTATCACGACTGTTACAAAAAACCTTTAGTTTTATTGAGAACATAAAAGTGTCTGGATATACGAATTTAAATTATCTTTGAAGATGAGCTTTGACGTTGAACAATTTTTGCACAAGGTTATCTGTGATTGTTTTGCCTAATCTTTTCTGTCACTCTGTTTGTAGTTTGGGTTTACACTGTCCAGCCACATTCAACAGCGCCGAATACTACGTTTCTCAGCTGTCGGTAATTCGCGGCAAGGAAATAGAGAGCTACAGAAAGGTAAGAAATGTCAAAATTAATATATCATTTTATAAATTTCGAATATTTTACTTGTCAGGCACGTTGGATATGCGATGAATTTAACAAGTCAAGATTTGGTCAATCCGTCGCAACTGCTATTGAGGATTCCTGTAAAAAGTCCAATACCGATGAAACTTTACATCCTGTTTTTATCGAGCGACCTGTACCTACTGGGGATTTTAAAAAAGTTCGTGCCATAACTCAATTTGAATGGTTAACATGGCGGTCGTACGTGGATTACAAGCGAAACTTTACTCACCTATTTTTAAGGTTCATTTTATATATGGTGAGTGGAGATCGATTATCATTTACTTAATGGATACCCGGTATATGTAAGTGCGACTGCTTTGAATGATCCTTGTCACTTCCATACGCTATTTTTTTTTAGAACATAGCCGTATTTATTTCCACCCCTTATGCGTCAGTCATGGTGAACATCGATCAACGTGGTATACAGAATGTGCAAGGTCTTATATACCTGGTGGTCGCAGAAACAGCGTTCACTTTCAATTACGGAGTCTTTTATACCTTTCCGCGTGAATTGCCGTTTCTTTTGCGCGATATAGCTAGTGATCTGTATCATCCAGCACCATATTATATAAGTAAAATTGCCATTTTGGTAAGAAATTTAAACTATATCTTGATATTAAATTATGATATAATAAATTTAACTCAATCGTCAACCTTGCAGATGCCAGGTGCCATTTTTCAACCTTTATTGTATTCCATATTGGTATTCAATATTGTTGGCCTCAAGGGTGGATTTTTGGGATTCATATTATTCGTTATACCTCTTGTGTTATCCGCTGCGTCTGCTTCGGCTCTAGGTAAAAATTGTTGTAGATTTAAAAGTTTATTTTTTTTTTGTTACAATTATCAATTCTTACAGGTTGCTTAATGTCGGCTGCTTTTCAATCCGTTGCTACAGCATCTTTATTTTCGGTGCCCCTTGACTTCATAACGCTAATGTTCAGCGGACTTTTTCTTCATCTCGGGTAATACATTATGAAAGTTTTTATTTTTATTTTTTATGCTTAACATTTTTTTCACTTTAGGAACCTGCCAGGACACATAGCCTGGCTGAAGTATCTCTCTCAATTTTATTACGGAACAGAAGCCGTGTCTTTGTTACAGTGGCGTCAGATCGATCACATAGGTATATAAAATTATATTCATCTTTTCAGTCCTGCTAAGCAAAAACCGAAATATTTTGTTTTCTCTTAAGATTGTCCACCGGATCTGGAGGAACCTTGCGTGTCGACAGGTTTGGGAGTTTTGGAAAAATACGGATACGAGCCAGACAATTACGAAGTGGATCTCCTAGGACTTTTAGCAATTTTTGCGCTCGGCCATTTTGCAGGATTTCTCGCGATTCGTTCTAGAAGTCGTAAAGAGCCAGTATATTAGTCTCAACCGGAAGTGTTCACCGTACGTTATATCCATAACACAGGGTACAGTTCTCCTGACCAATTTCATAGTCGATCGATTAATCAAAAAAAGAACGTAAAAACTTCTATTAAAAAATTCACGAGAATATGACATTGCACTTACGTTTAAACGTAGCACGTACAGGAAAGAGGAAAAGGCTTATTGAAAAGATTTTTGATAAATTATCAGTCATCCGATTCTATACTTCCTATATAAGAGAAGGAACATATATACATATTCCTATATACTACACATATTTTTCAAAGCATATATCCTGCTTTGAATGTGTATAGGACCAGTGGAAAATTCTATAAGTCCATTCGAATCCCCAACAGGACGGAACATCCTTCAAACGTCCCTTGAATGTCCAGCGAACATTGTACATGGCCGTCCCACGAGCATTGCTTCCTCAACGGCATAAAGTTGTACTAAAAATACTAACTAAATCTTCACTTAGCTATTTGGATTACATAACCCAATATGCTTCTACAAGTCTTACAATTTTGTACAACGTTTCGTTAAGTCCTACTTATTTTTTTTTTACTTTATGACTAAAGTTTTAATTTCGATAAAAATCTTCCTAATAGAAAGACTTGTTTGCTTTGTGGTATCTAACTCCAAGATATCCTATGACAAACATAGATAATGCAAGAAGATACATTCCTAAAATATCTGAATACAAACTTTTCCCTCCTTGTCCATATTCAATTAGGACTGCAGTTCCATTGTTTAAGCATGGCAAATTCTTATCAGGATAGCAAGCTGAAATGATATTAATGCTTTTATGCTGAACAGATGTCGATAATGATAACTCTATCGTGTGGCTTACCAATATAATCAATATGCGACCAATGGATAATAGAAAGGGCATCGAGAGTATAATAGAAAATGGATAAGTATTTAAGAAAGCCGATATACCATGGTAAGCTCCTGAAACATATAACGTCGAGTTTAAATAAAATTTACTGTGATTTAAGTAAAAGGACAAGGATATAGTTGGGAGTTAAATATGATTTTACCCAAGATTGTAAAACAGGCCGGACATAGACATGGCAACGAAATCAATGGGTGCCATTACTGTCGGAGCGATGGCAGGATTTGTAAACCAGCTGGAAATCATGATTCCATATGCGATCGCGCAAATGACTGCAGAGCTTAGGGAAATGCAGAGCGAGAGAAACGTCCATGTTAAATAATTAATCTCCAGTGTCAGTAATAGCATCGACGTAAAAATGAGAACCTTTATAATGTTGCTTGGTATCTGAAACAATATTAAGGTAAATAAAATATCTTGCCACGCATAATTATTTCATAATCAGCAAGATTGGATGCTGATAAGCATGGGAGACATTGATCTTACCATTGCAAGAATAAGCGTCACATAATATACTGCAGAGCCGTACATAGAGCTTTCTCGAAGATACAGAGATGTCCTTTTGGGTATTTCGTATACGACAGCATAAGAGCTACTGAAGATAATTTGTGCGGATGTTATATATAAGGCACCCCTTGTATTCTGAATACCAATCTGTTCACGAGAATTGATCTCGTGGTAGATAAGGCCAATCATAATAACGGTTATCTAAACAGAGAAAGGTTATAAGCAGATAAGAATTTTTCTGTGCAATCAGAATTTCTGCACGAAGTACAAATTTCATTGAATAATACAGAACTCACGATGTAGGTGTGATAACAGAAAATTTCATGGCCAATGGATCTTTTTGCTTCCAAATACAATCTCCAGGTTAGCCAATAGAATTGTGTTAGCCAATTGGGTCTTTGATGAGTTGGAATTTCAAATAGAATCTGTCTTCGCGCGGTTTCCGGTACTCGTGACAATGGCGATTTTGAGAAAGCAGTGCAGAGACGAGTGGCGCCATTGCTAGCTCCTAGTCGACAAATTTCATAACCATCACTTAATTGGTTCGATAATACTCTCACGTAATATTCAGCCTCATCAAAATTCGACGGACATACGAAACCCTCGCTGGTCAATGAAAGAAGAAAAGGCTGTAAATTTTGTGCAAGCTCGTAAAACAATTTTCTTATCGCAACTTATTTAGTGATACCTTTCGAAAAATGCCGTCGCGTTGCTCAAAGTTCCTGCGTAGGCAGTGGTGCCGTTAACCAAAAAAATTACATTGCTGAAAATCTTGTAAATGCACGTTGCTGGTTGATGTATAGTGCAAAATACAATTGTATCGTTTCTAACCAGACGTTTAATGTATTCAATGACTCTCATTGCCGTTGACATATCTAAGCCTATTGGAAAGACAGAATTTTTAAGAAAAACAAATTTATAATATAAGTGCAATAATTCATTTTCCCAGTTACCAGTCGTCGGTTCGTCTAGAAAAAGTATTTTTGGATTCGTCACCATTTCCGACGCTAAGCACAATCTTTTTCTTTCGCCACCAGACAAACTTGACGTTAACGTGTCTCTGCATTCGTAAAGACCCAATTCCGAGATTATTTTCAACATTATCACTTCCTTTTCCGACCGAGTCATACTTTTACCGAGTTTCATACCGCACTGAAAATAATATTGACAATAGTATCGACGTTTTTCACGGTCACCGCGTATATCAAATCATTAGTATACCACAAATTGCATATACTCCATGACAGTGACGGTTGGTGGTAAAATATCGACTTGCGGAACGAATCCTGATATATTAGACATGAGATTCTTGGTGACTGAAATACCATTGACTTTGATGGAGCCAGAGATCAGTCTAACCTTTTTGGCAAGAGCAGCGATAAAGGTTGTTTTTCCTGCTCCACTAAAAAAACAAATAAGTAAAATAAATGACAAAATATGGATAAGCATTAATTATAAATACCTTGGTCCCATTACAGCTATCATATCGCCATCCTTGGCATAACCTGATACTAAAATAACAATGGTCTATTAAATACTAAAATAAAAATTTCCATATTTTGCAAGAAACCTAGTAAACCTATAAGAAAATTCAAATATCCAACAATCACTGGTCCATTGAAAGAAACAAGTTTCTTGTCACTGTCCCGGCTCTAATATGTTTATTGAAAATTCCATAAAGTTTCTCTGATTAAACCAAAACCCTACAGAGTTGGTTTGTTTAATAAAATTTAGATAATTTACCCCCGTGCAGGATATTAACCCATCCGTTATCAGCATCCAGTGATTTTCCACCAAGTAGCTTTCGATAAATTTGCTTTGATAAATTAACTTTCTTCTGCTTTTCGACACGCACCACCATATCGTCCCACACGATACGAATATTGTTATTTTGACAATCGGGCGGGCTATCCGCGTGACTTTCCAAAGACATTCTACACAAATTTTCCTCTGCGGTTATGTTGCACGATTCCATTATACTTTGACGATGATTCAGGGCACACGACGCTTTTCCAACTGCACCGTACTTTTAAGAGCTCGTGCACTGTATGCCCGTATGAACACAATGTCAGACTTTTCACTGTTTAATGACGATAACGCTATTTGTTCTGTTATCTAAACTCCACGTTTTATTTATTTAAATGCCTCATGACTTTCCACTACTACTTTTAGCGAGGCAGTTCAGCTAGGCAAAACTCCTGGCCCTACTCATGACATTTTCTCAAAAAGAGATTAGACTCCGGTATCTTCTCTTGCTCTCTCTTAGTTTTTTCTAGAATAACTAATATTACAATTTCGCAAGTTTATTCCACTCGGTACGATCAATCCAGCACTAGTCGGCTGAACTTATCGAACAGCCGTGGTCATATGTAATTAAATACCCCATATCTAATTTTTGTGCCCCACTTTTTAAGAAACCCAGATATATTTCTAGTATTTTTATTATAGCTAGAGTGAGATCTATACTACTCATTTATCATGTCCTTCAATTTATTAATACCAATGTGATGCTCCCTAGACAAGGTATTATAATGTGTCAATACTTGAGTGACAGAAAAATAAAATCCTGGGGTAAACGATAACCCCAGTGACTGACGCTGGGTCAAGGGACCAAAATGTGAGAAACGAGCGAGACTTAACTATTAATATACAAAGAGGCACTTAACAATTGAATATAATTTAATAATGCTGCGTCTATTACATAGAAAAAGGAAATAATGGTAGACAGACATACTGTTTAGTAATGGCGGGCGCAGATACGCCTGCGCCTATATAAATATATTCGCGCGTGACACTTTATTATAATAGTTATTGCATATATCCTTGTCGCGTAACCTCTACGTACATAGATATAAAATTGCAAAGTTGCCATAAAAGGGTCGACATTGATCAACGTGTGAGGAAAAAGAAGACAGAAAATATCGTTACGTAAAATGGATTGAATTATTTACAGCAATATTCATTGTCGCCTATACTTAAATATATTATTTATAATAACTTTTTCTCTCCCTCGTCGCTATCAAACTTTAGTTCAATTTATACGTGTATATTATATATAAATCTTTCTTGTGTATATATATATATATTACTCCGTCGTCAACAACAACAATTTCGTTTAAATTATCTCGAGCAACGTTGCAGATCTTGAAAGAGAAAGTAGCAACGTCGCTTGCGAAGAAACATTTTAAAATCTTGAAATGCGTTTCGAAGTCTTCAATTCAAAATGGCTACCACGGGTCTTCCTGTTTCCAAGCTCGTGACAGTTTGCGAGTAGGAAACGAGAGACGCGAGTGGAATGTATCAACAGAGACAGAAGAAATGAAAGAAAAGAAAATATCTTTGTTAGATACAATTTACGTAACCAATACGTATTAATCTGCGCGATACTCTGTATGTAAATAATTAAAATTTTAGGGAAATTTCTAAAAGAGAAAAGAAAAAAAAATGGCACTTGTTAATGGCGCACGACATGATTATCGAATAAATCTCCATTGGGATTGAATTGCCTTGGTCAGTGAATGCATATGATTTTTGTCTTTTGTTTTCTCAACAAACATGATTATAGTCTAACTCGCGCGTACACGCGATATCAATCTAATCAACGTATTGTACAATCTTATCCATAAATGTGATCGTCTATCAATGCGTGGGAATTAACGCACGGGATACCAAAAATAAGTATATTGAACGGCGGCGCATCTATACGTATAAGGAAGTTAGCCATGTACGTCCTACATGATGAAATGATGATTTCCAATATTTAAGAAGCATTCGCCAAAGGAATTCTTACTGGTAAGGTTTGGAAGATTCTAGAAAAACGGAAGCTGAAGGCAATGATCTTAATGGTAAAATGATAGCTTGAATAGGCCAACGATTTTTATATCCGTATAGGTATCGGCATGAATATTACCGTACGCGGATGTAATTAAGTATCGTCGATGATTATCAATGTTATAATTAATATTAATAACGTTTAATAAGATACTCTTGGCGCGATTAGAGCTAGCGAAACAGTCTTTTAATGTTTCAATCGAGGATCGACGATGAGAACTGTCCAGGTAACGGAATGCGATGACTTCTGTGGATGATCGGGCGAGCCACTTCGTCAGCAGGAACATGATTTCTTAGTGCTCGTAGGCGATTGATTCAGTGCGAATCTTTCACCGTCGTTTTGCTCTTGGGTGCCATTGCCCTTTATTATTTGATCGTTCTGGAGTATCTGCAATAAAACGAAGGAACAAAGATTAGAATAATCGAGCAAGCACAAATTTATAACAAATCTTGAATGACTTACTTTGTTGACAAGGAACCTGGCTGCCTCCTCAATATTAATATTCTCCTTGGCCGACGTCTCGAACCAGCCGGCAAAATTCTTCTCCTTGCAGTAATCGTCCATTTTTCCTGGTGAATTGACCAAACCTTCTTTCTGCTGGTCGCATTTGTTAGCCAGGAGAACGCAGGGAATTGGCGAACCGTCCGGAAGTTGTACCTTTGAATCCAAATCCTGTTTCCACTTTACAACAGCATCTAAAGTGGCGCTTCTCGTTACGTCAAAAACAATGAATGCTCCCACTGCTTCCTTGTAATACACCCTGGTCATATTACCAAACCGCTCCTGACCTACGAGACAATAATTAAAATCAACAATCGCCATCGAACCTTATAAACGTATTTAAAAATCTTTCATTAATTCCTACCAGCTATATCCCACAGTTGCAATCTTATTATCGTATGCGGATCCCAATTGAGGACTTTCAGTGCAAAATCAACGCCTATGGTCGCTCTATAATGTTGCGAAAAAAATTGATGAACGTATCTCTTGATGATTGACGTTTTACCAGCTCCCAATTCGCCGATCACCAAGATCTTGTAGAGATGTTCGCGTTTCTCACCCAGACCCGCGCTCGGGGCATTGTTCTGCGACGACTGTAACAAAAACAAAATACAAATCAATAAAACGCGTTACTACTTCAGCTACTTAAAGTCCCCTCAAGTAATTACAAAGTCACTTGCTCAAATTCCTGACTAAGTAATCATAAGACACACGTTACGATGATTAAACGTTTACTATCACAGTCAGTGTAGCAAACCGTGACGACATAAATATCAATCTTATCAGTCAACAGCAATAAATCATTTATCAAACACACCACGTCGAAGCATGTGTCGCCAGGTATTCGCTTATCTGACGACTGAATGAAGTTCAACGTATTTAGAATGAAGAAAGAAATTAGCCAGGTGTCTTAGAATTTCACTACAAATTCAACGAATTTCTCGTGGCTCTTATCATCTTATCTTAAGGCCACCAGTCAGCGTGGTAATGTATATGTATACATAGATCACAATAAAAATACAATTTTTTTTCACACAGTTTTGTCAACTTTCTTCCATTGCCCCCCTCGTTCCCCTCACCCAGCACAGAGTGCAATGCATCATGGTACATGTATATATATAAGTATATGAATCATTCTTGCAAACGTGACACGCACTGAAGAATGACGTTTCGATGACCCTGGTAGACGCGATCTCCACCTGCTAAAATCATAGGCCGCCAAACTTTGCCACAGCTTAAGCTCCATTTCCATGACACTCGCCGTCTGCAATTATCTTACTTCTTGTGCGGAAGACTTGAACGTGACTAATTGTAAGTCACTTTACAAACTGCCATAAATAAGAGTCCGATAATTACTATGTAAAAGTATGAAAATGACTGTCTCATTGGCTAACGACCGGAACTTGTCCCTTACGTAAATGTAACGGGTGTCCAAATATACTCAACACGCGAATAAAAGAAGTTAACAACTAGCAAGTTAAATAGAAATAAAAGACGTTGGTAAATAACCAAAAAAAAAATCGCAAATTAATGTCACAAACACTTGTATAAAATTATTGCAAATTAAAAAAAACCCCATAAAACTTCCACGTGATCCAATTACGTCAAAGTATACATAACGTATAGTCGTGAGTGGTGCAGTAATCCAGTAACCAGATATCCACGTGCGATAATACTTGGTTAATAAAAAAAAAATGATCAATCTCTAAATCTAACACAACCCAGCAGCCACTGGCATTTCTAAAAGTCAGTATCGGTAGCTAGGAATATACAGGGTGATCGCAAAGTAGCGTCTCTACTTAATAATTCTCTAACTCCCAAGGCGATTCGACATGGGAAACACTCTACGACCACCCTGTAGTATTACGCAAGCACGATTAGCGATGTAACAAGAAATTGAATTAGTGACTATGCATTTGCACGATTAAAAAAGATATAAATACTAATTATAATTCGCATTAGACAACAACGTAGGTCCCTTCTGATCGAATGAAACTGCCAATAATAAAACGTGCGTCTATCGAACGACTCCAGAAAAGTCACGTCGCGGATCGACCAAGTGTAGAAGGAGAAGAAAAAAATTAATAGTAGTTGCGCAACGGTAAGCACGTAACACGAGAACCTGAAGTGATCCTCGAGGTGTCGAGATGACAAGGACCGCAAAGGGATAACCGCAGAAGATATATATCTTGTCGATTCGCATCCTAGAATTACTAAGTCGACTATACAAGATTTTCTACTACACACGCACGAGCTCCAGTGTCTCCGAGCATCCGATACAGTAAGTTCGAGAGTCCCGGGTAAAAGTAATAAAATTACAAGAAGATGAAAAATGAGCGAGTATCATTGAGAAAGGAAAACCGGTGGTTGCGTCACCTATATACCAAGCGTAGACGTTATCCTATAGCGACAGCTAAAAGGATTCTTGCGTAAGATGCCCAGATTGCATATTAATAGGTTATTAGAAAAAGCTGGTAATTAACGTAAAAAGCTTGCCGTATTATTATCTCTTGTTATTTATCGTAAACTGTGAGAAAACGTGAGTCTTTTTTTTCCCCCTTTCAATTTGAATCATTAGTCCGGATATCCATGTGTTCCTCACCCCGCTATCCTGACTGATGGAACGAGTTTTCTCGCTGGACTCTCCGACCGGAAGTGTCGGCATGGCGTCTGCACTAGCGAAACTGTCGTTCAGATGCTCGACGCTCTCGGTGAAGTCTTCCTCGATCCCAGCCAGGTAACCGACGCCGGTATCTTCGTCGAAGGTGCCCTCGAACGTGGAGAAGGTGTCGAATTTTCGTACGCTTATGTGACGCGCACGACGCTTCGTGTCGTTGTTTCCGCTGGCGACGGAAAGTCGGGCAGCCGTTTCGTCGTCTACGGTGTGAGCTTGCACGGTCTCGCCGGAAGTATCGTGGGAAGTGTCGTAGCGACGCCGTTGAAAAATCGCTCGCTTCTCCTCGAGCAGGGACAGCTTCCTCCGTAACTCGGCAGGTGGTGTTTTCGGCGGTACTGCAGATTCCGAATCCGACTTTACCGACAGTTTAGGCTTCTTCGAGGGATCCAGCCGCGCGTCCTGGACGGCTTGCTCCGGCCATTTTGAAATGGCGTATGGCAATGTTGACACGCTGCAGTGGATTTTACTCTGGTTCTCCGATGTCTGGGTGTGCTTCTCTCGATTCGGTGAGTCTGCGAATAGACTCTCTTAGGACACGTCTTACATGGGTCTCAGTCGTCATTCTGCGAGTCGATGGACTCGTATTTAAATATTGTAAAGCCGTTACGCGCCTACGTGTTTCGAGAATGTTAAACTGTCAAAAAAAAGTAGGCTTATTTTCATAGAAAATTTAAATAACGAAAAGATAGAGTGAAAGTAACCGAGTGGGGTTCCAAAAACTGATAAATATTGACTGTGAATAAAAACTTTATGGCTAAAACGATCTTAACGGCGGACGATGAGACTGGTAAGACGCCGACGAGGATGACGTTGTGTCTCTCACCGTGACTCCTGATCTCTTCCAGGCCGGCAGGAACGGTACTGCGTATAGTCAGCGATGGCGATTTCCGTTGTACTACGGTGACTGTGCTCACCGGTTTCTCGATCTTCTCCGATCTTTCCTCGAGCCTTTCGTCAGACCTCTCCTTCTCAGGCTTATCGCACTCTGGAAGTGGAAGTCCCTGAACGGCTTGGTGCCCCTTCCTCGAGATCTTCAGGGGGCTGTCCGCTGAATGATAGGGCGACTCCTGGGACGATTGGCTCTGGGATCTACTACTGTCTCCACCCTCGGGCGTGTGTCGTGGTTCCTGCTCGCTGGACATTTTGAATTTGTTCAGACTGAGCTTCCTCACTATGGAATTCGACTTCTTCTTGCTCTTCTTCTCGGTCTTCCTCTTATCCACTTCCTTCTTGCGTACGGCTTCTGTCAGTTTACAAAATTCACATTCAGCTCCCATTTTTAGGTAATACCAAAAATCATTAAGTCTCATGACAATCCCGATCGATTCGATCATCGAATCATCCCCAGGCTACATAAAGATACGTACAAAGCTAATAAAAGTGGCGTGACTTGCAAATTTGTTTTTTTTACAAAAATAATAATATCCAGGAACGATCGATGCTCGATTCCTTCTTTCTCATCTTTAAAAAACCTTTGCCAGGTGAACCCCCTTCAGGATCAACTTCGAGCGATGCTTCATTTTCAAGTTTTCCCAGCGACAAAGTCTTTTTCTTGATCTTGAAGATACCACCCTCCTTCCGGAAGCTGCTCTTGAGCGATCCGAAACGGCCTTTCTTCTTCTCCTCCATGCCAACTCCTGGACCGGATACTGTGTCCAGGCTGGAATTGCTGTCTCCCACCGTCACATATTCACCGGAAGTGTTACCAGGATTCCTCTTCATGTCCTCCTCCGACGAGGAACGGCCAATCACGGTGTCCGGTGAACTGCCACCCTCGTTTCCACTCTCGCTACGATCCATCCTAGACGTTGACTACGCTGATGACAATCATGAGTCGGTGACCACGATCTGGCTTCCCTCGAGGAAACCTTAGAAGCAACCCTCACGATAATCCCGATGCAAAGCCCAACCTATACAAGGATCCTTTTTCTCGCTCAATGTAGAAATCTAGTTTATGCTCGTTATTTATTTTCACTTTCCTTCTCCTTTCCTCGACAATTATTTCATCTCGTTCGTTTTTAACAGTCATCATCGGAACGCTTACCGTGGATCATGACTATTAATCATACTGTATATATCTCATTCGATGAATTATTCATACCTGTCAGATGTGACGACATATTTTGATTTCTGTCTTTTTGTTCATCTTACCCAGCTACACGTATCATTGAATAAGATACGTGTCAATGGTGTTGATACAAATTTCGAAAAGATACTATAATTAATTATAATGACTAATGACGCCGCTGCAGAGTCATTAATCAATCATTCGCTTGTAAATGATATTACGCGTATTTCCACATTTACAATAAATATAGGATAGTGTATTATTGTGACAGAAAATATATACGAGCGGAAGCTGTATGAGAATTTTTAAATAATTTTTTCCATCACGCGACTGCTCGACTTTGAAGATTTGAAATACATATATGTTGAATAAATAAAAAAAATCGCTGAATTCTCAATCTTTGCTTATGGCCTAATTTTCACGGATCATTCGGCTGTCGTAACTTCAAACCACAGTAACGATTCGCTCGAGATAAACTTTAATCTGTGATGCCGTTTCTCATATTTTTTTTACATATTTTATCTCCGCCCGGAAGCCACGAATAAAAAAAATTCATACGTATTGTCAAACGTGTCAAAAAATATTTATACAATATTCGTAGAGAAAATATCACATGAACGTGAAAAGTCAGACGGACATAAAATATTACCAAAGAAAAGAAGGAAAGTAAAAATGTCTGTGAACAAAACAAAAATTCAAAAATACTAAAAAAAAATTAATCTACGGATACCATGAATTTTGGTTAATTAAGAAAAAGAAAAATTCTCAATTTTTACACGTTCTCTTCCTTTTCTCGTCCCACCCTTCGATTATGCGCACACGCACACACGCACGCAGCCAGACGGTCGGTAACGATGACGCAACGCGGATTCCCTTGCTCCAGGATGCAAGAAAACTTGGACGAATGTGAAAGACACTGCGGGCTTAACCAAGTCTCGATGTGCACTAAAATGTTTATATAAAAATAAGAGTACGTGGGTGGGTACCTTCTAGGTAGCAGTGCACAAGGGTGGGGCAGACCGGATGACCTACAGGTTCCTCCGGTTCTTCTGATACCAGAAGGTGGTTAACAATCGGGTGGGGATTCCCCACTATGCATATTATGATAGATAGGTTACGTCCCCTACCTTGCCAGGCAGAAACCTTCTCACGAGGTACCAACCTACCCACCAACCTTCCCACTGTGTCCTACATGGCTCTGCTGGTGTGTGCATGTTGGCTTGAATTACATAAACCTCAGGAGACCTCAAAGAAAATGTTATAAGAGATTGTAGGATAATGTGGATAAATAAATAAATTTATAGCTATCGAATGATAATCTTTTTTTTTAATTACCCACACAGGTAACCTCCAGTCGATGGATGGAATGTCTATTGAGATTTTTCAGCAGTCTCAGAATTTATGAAGGTACTAGGAGGCTGCAGGCAAGGATGACGTGTTGTGAGGAATTCATCAATGTGTTCGAGCGAAGAAGCTGCGGATTTACAAGGCGAATGAAACGCGTAATGTTAGATCGAACGAGGCCAACGATTGGCGTCGTGAGCGTCGTAACACTGCACTTAATGAGGATATCAATCGTTACTCTTGGCTAATCTTAATTGACGGTTGTAAAAAGGGATCGTGCCCGACGATAAGTGCAATATTATTGTTTTATGATGTTTCGCAATGTATACTTGAAATTTGTAAACGTTGCGAAAATATTTGACATTGCATTTTGCATCAGAACTTTCCTATTGGATGATCGAAGGTAAATAATTATTTAAGATATTAATTTAAAGACGCACGATAATTATCGATCTGACCTCGTACGAGGTCATTGTTAGCACGTTGTAATTACAGTTCATTCGCTGGAAATCTGTTTCAGAATTTTTGTGAAGATTTTAAAAATGTGTAGATACAATTTTTTACCCAGCGGCATAAAGTGGATTCTTAATGGAATGCACTTGCACGTGTCAGAGGTGGAAATTTCGAAAAATGAGGTTAGGGACGCTGCGGTTATATTACGAAATATTTCTACGAGCGTTGTATAAGCTTACTACGGTGGTCTTTGCCAGTCGATTATGGCGACTTGACTCCCTGTTGGAACTTATGTAAATATGCGTTAAAAGGCCGCCTTACATTTGATATCAATGCTATAACTAATATATCGTAAAAGGGGAGGATATTAAGATACTTCATGTGCCAGGGTTATGGAAATTTTAGCAATTTTATTGAAGCGAATTAACGTTGCCTTTCAAATCGTCAATACCATCTAAGAAATATGAAACTGCTTATAAAATCATTAATCAAATACCTAATGGTCTGTTACAGGAATTTAAATAATATCGATAGCTTACATCAGACGTTACTTTATGTAACGTACAGGTTCCATAATAACGAAAACATGTGGAAAACGAGGACAAAGTAATTAAACTATCAAGCCATAACGTAACTACGTCAAGTTTACAGATTCGTCCTTTCTATTAATCATTCCAAGTATGTTAAATCATTAAAAACTGTTTTAACATTGGTTTCAGCAACGCCATTAGTACAAATGACAAAAGCACCTTTGTTCGTTGAACTTCAAAACTTCCTGAACCTATGAACCGTCACGAAAGCCGTTTTGAGTGAACGCACGCGACACACTTTGCCAGAATGTCAATAAAAAAGCATACGACTCTTCAAGCGTAGAAGCCACATGCGACAAAGGATAAATGAAGATCATTATTTTTAAATCAGTAAAACAGTATAAAGAAATAAAAGAGTTCTTAACCCCAAATACCAACTGAGTAGCGTAGAAGTAACACGTGATCAGCCAGCGTAAAATTGTAGGTTAAAGACGTCATCAAGTAATGACCCGTAATAACAATCACGAGTGGAACGGAATCATCAAGCATAGTTCCCATCCGAAAACGATTCGTTACATAAAGTCATAATTTATAATAGAAACAATTAGATCTGCCAATGAGACATCATACGTGAAACTCCGCCATGAAATTCTTCGATTCTCGACACACGTATTCCTAAGCTTAATCAATGTTATTTTACAAACTAAAACGTTCACTGCACCTCTCACGTATCCACTGTCCACGATCAATTGCTACTTTAATAATTAATCCTGATTACAGACACTGCGAAAAAAAGTTACCGTGCTAAATAGCGTCGCCGTTTGTTCAAAGCTGCGCAATATTTATCGTACCCACGAGACAGACCCAGCGCCATTTTGATATTGATTCTCACGCTCTACATTTTCATTGGCGGACAGAGACACTGACTGCGCTAGTCGGTAGAAATTCGAACCATGTAAATTCAACTGTACCCAGAATATAATCTTAACTGACATTGAGACATTCGGAGCGGAAGTTGAATACAGGCTGTAAACTCACAGGTATAGAATATCACTCAAGGGAACTTGTACGACATCTTGTATCTCAACAGTCTGGTGTATTTACGAAGAATTCTTTTCTCGACCATAGAAAAAGTCGTCGCACCCTGTGACACAGTCGGTACCGCATTTGAATCTACCAGAAGAGACGCGCCTGCAGGTACACAGTCATATCTTACATATTTTGTATTTTTTTAAGTATTTCACTGAAAATAATACGTGAAAATATCGTCTTCATACCTTTTTCAAACGCCTGATATCCTCCTGTTTCTTATTCTCGCTGAAGTTCATATTAAGATCAAGATACAAATGATTATTATTGAGAAGCTGCGGAGGTGGTTCCATCGGTTTTGGATTTGCTTCTTTCTTATGCCTAAGTCGTCTCTCTGTACGTTCTTGCCTGGTACGTAAAACCAGCATTACGTTTCTGTCTAACATTATACTGTGCGATGTATTATAAAAAATAACACTCAAGCTATTATCTCGCTCTTAATTAAATATACTGCTCAGTAAATTCTCCTCTTGAGATTCACGGTAATACTATTTTGGTAATATTTTTATTTAAGTCTTATACTGCAAAAGGAATGATTACTCTCAGTGTTTTCCTTCTCTTTACCTAGGTAACCAAACCATATCGTTCAAAAACGAAATCGTTGAAATTCTCCAAAACAAAAACTTGTAACTCTCACTGGATCGAAGGTTCGATTAAATGTTTCACCCAGTTAATAAAATTTTAACATGTAACAACGTTCCACTATATTAATGTTCCATTTCATAACTGTCATCTGCCACAACAACTTCTTAAAAATTCTTCACTATCGATTGTTCATTAAGATTCACTGGTCCGTACCCAGTGTACTGTATCTATGTACTGTTTTATTAGCTTGGTGGAGGATTGAAAATTGCCTATAGTCCAGTAAAGGAACGTTTGAAGAAACTCTACTAAGGATATATAACAGAATGTGGCTCAAGAGTGCAAAGTTCCTCTATTTATTGGTCCGGGTCTGGCGACGCTCTTATCACGTCTCTTCGTTATCATTCGGATGAAAAGCTAGGCGCCATGTTATCCAGTTTCTATATATCAACACACGTGGTCATTGGAGCAGCTTATACATGTAGGTATAGGATATATATATAATTTTTGCCCTTTATATGGCCGTTTGGTGTAGATCCTATTTTTCTTAGAAGAAATTTCTATGTAGCTTTCTAGAAGAGTCTGACGAAACCTGGCGCAAGATTTTCAAACAACTTCAGATATCTCGTTGCGTCGTTATGATGCTTTCTTATGACATTCCTCATTCGTCTTTCTCAGTGTATATTAATAGCTCGATATTTGCTTATTGATCACATGCTCTCTCATGTGCGTATATTCGAGTATATAAGCTCTTATCTTTCGATCCAGTAATACTCGTAATTTATTGGGACAAACGTTAAAATGTTGGGATAAAATTATTTTTGCAAATATCTGCTTAATCTCGTACGTTTCCTTGACGTGGATGGTTCAACTGGTATATCAGTGTATTATTATTATTATTTTTAATCTACATCTTGAATTAATTTGGGTTCCCCCATATTATCGTAATTACATGCTTATTTTTTTCTACACTGTTTAATAGTCATAAAATTAGAAATTAAAGAATGAACTTTTGAACCGTGATTTTGAGGCAGATGTACGAAATTCTTTATTCAGATAATATGAAATGTTAATTTATTCTATTGACATTGGGAATCGGTTTTATTGATAAGCGCCATTGATTTTTTGAAAATTTGGCACGTACTGGGTTATTATTTTGCATTTTTATATGAGAAAGTGGAGTTCTTTTAGCAAGTTTATTTTAACTTTTATTGTTGGACCGTTCCTTCGGTAGCTATTGCGACCGCAGCGCCGCGCAGCGTACGAAAGTGGCAGTGAACGTGCCAATTGAAATAAGGCGAATCGGAGTATCAAATTAAGTGAAGAAAAATGAAAAAAAGTTGTTAATCATGAAAGTTGACTGATATCTTCTCGAACGAGTATAAGTTAATTGAATTAAGGCAAACAGAGATATAAATTAACCTGGGAGTAGATATGTGGGGTGTCCGAGACACAGTAACTCAGTGATTTACAAATGGAAAATAAAATAGCGCGCGTTAATTCTGGAGTTAAGTGAAAATAAAATATGTTTATCGTTGAAGCTCAGTGATAAATTCAAGACAAAATACAGATATTTAACGGCAACTTAAAAAATTATTTGTTACGCGCATTAAGTCGTCCAATGAGTTCAATACGGATTCGCAACTATGGTCGGTATTTAATTATAGAAAAAAAAATCTTAATTTCTTCTACGAGACACCAACTTAATGAAATATTGAATGAACGTAAACAAATTAAGATTTGTACAAGAGACTTGAATAGTATTGATATTCAGGCGGGAGAACAATACTTAAAAAGTGCAATATGGAGGCCATTGCACTTTGACTCGTGGCTACACGATAGACGCAAGGTTACAAGGGTTATTTGCAAATCGATAAATATAATAGGATCCGTGTAATAAATAATCATTTTTTCTTTACAATTCTTTCGCGCACGTTCATTGATGCGGTCAGTAAAGATTATTAATGAACAATTTACGTATCATCGAGATAGACATAAAAAGAAAGATTTTTTTATAACTTTTTTTAAACACAGTCAATACGCTTGACTGATCTCAAACAAAAAAAATGTTCAATATAAAGAAAAATGAGTGAAGTTAGAAAAATTTCAAGTGCGCGATAATATCCGTATTTTATTTCATGGAATTTTAGCAATTTTGAGCTTTACGACTTGAAACAATTTACTATGTTAAGGGTCAAATCTCAAGGGATTAAATATCGACTACTATACATAAAACCAATACTTGACAGAGCGAACGTAACTGTCGACAATGTACTGAAAAATTTTCAAAAAAATTATCAGACTAATTATTATCTAAAGGGCAACTTAAGACATTGTACAAGATTATTTAACGATTTCAGATAAAAAGAACAAAATTACACGATAGTTACAAATTGCCACGAGTGACGTTCTTATAATCAGTTGGGCAGGCGGTCGACTCGGTCATGATAAGTTAACTTTTTTTTTTCCCAATAACCAAAGTTTTGGTTTTATCATTCCCGTCCTTGAGTCAAAATTGGATTAAATTACTTGTAGAAAATTTTCAAAACACACACATTCTCTCTCTTTCTTTCTCTCTCTTTCTTTCTCTCTCTGTCAATCTATATAATGAATAAGCTGCTGACCTTACTCTCCCTTTGACCCTCCCTGCTTCTAGAATTAATTACTATAAATACTATTTGTACGACACTTAATAAAAGGAAGATTAAACGACCGGCATCCGAAACGAAGCTAATGATAATCATATATACGTAGTAAGGAATAACCGTGTTATTTTTTTCTATCGTCATTCATAGTACAGTCTATGATAACTGAAAGACGATAACAAAGAAAATCTTATTCGCTGCACAGGCCAGAATTTATTATAGACGTCATGCCATCTGACGTAATACGCACTGCGATCGAAGTCAGCGATTTTAATATAAATTATGAAATCCTACGATAACTCAAATAATTTTTAGTACATGAATTAATTTACGGTATATATAAATATTGTTACACAAAAAATGTCCACCTATACTAATACATATACGGACATACAAAAATCCAAAACGGTCGTTAAAGCAGGTCAAATCCATGATAATTACATTACAGTGCTCTGACAAGGGACCTATCCGTAAATTAATGTTAAAAAGGAAATAAATCGAATATCAATGACAGTTTGTCGTTATAATTTAAAAAAAAAAGTCCAATCTTCCAACTCAGCCCCCCATGTACGTCGCTACTATCGATTTGTAGGTGTCAATGGAAAAATTGACGTATTCAAAAAAATGCATTCGTATTACCGCCAAAGGTAAAAGGTCGATTTTTTCTCTGTGAATTCGCACAACCGAGACGATAATACATTGCCTAAGTCTGATAAGCGTACAAAAAAAATTATATTACCGAGATTAGTATAATATGAAAATTAATACAATGTGGTAGTATAAAAAAGCTTTCATTTGGACGCGATTCGAAATTTTGATGAAAATAGAAAATTCTCTTTTCGAACTTAAAATTATATGGATTAACGATGTATAAAAAATGTATGGTATTCGTTTTGACACCGGTTCCAGATTATTCCCAGTGTCGTCAGTGATTAAGAATCAATGTACGTGATGCTTGGTGATACAGTTTGTACAGTTTGCGATAACAATACACAATACGTGATAGCGTGCACAGCCGTCATGGAAGAGAACCATGAGAAAAGGCAGTTAAGAAAAATGCAAGTCAGCGTCCGAATAAACAAAGCGAACATTCCAGTATATTATTCATGCAATTGATAAAATACTAGAATAATTCCGAACCTTAGTAGTTGTTTGTCAACGATAAAATAAAGATAACAGATAAAAGGTTATCACGTAGATTTCTATGTGAAAATGTAAAAACATCTGAAAAGTGACACATACAATAGTTTACGAAGGTTTCCGACAAAGTGGCTTCTGTCAGAATTCAAATTTCCCGCTCGAAGAGGCTCCGAGTCAGTAAACGTGTCCATGAAAATGATTTCACGAAAAGTCAATAACGTGCGGTTGCAAAATATATCAGAAATAAATATATCTAATTAAAATTCGAGCACGCCTGTCCACGTGTGCCCGAAGTTTTTGAGTTGGGGGATAATTTTGATTGAGAAAAAAAATTGATACGAAACATAGAATACAACCACAATATCGTCGATATCATTTTATTTAATGTGGAACACGCGCATCATCGACATACTTAACACGTTCTTGGCTACAGGCTGAATGAAGACGTAAAACGATGGATAATTCATAGCACGTGTAATCCGCGTGTAATTCCGGTCATTGGCATCCCGGCCTCCTGAACTTACGTAACCCTAATTAATGTATTATTTATTAATTACCGACCGAGTAACGAGAGCGCGCGACAGGCTGGACTTTTCACTGGAATTTTTTTCTTTGTACTGCTAAATTGCTTGCGAGTCAAGATAGAGTCGAGTGTCTGTAAAAAAAGAAGAGGAAAACTTTTTTCTCCGAGGTTCACATAAATTCCGCGCGACGCGTCAACGTCTGTAAACATGGCTACCTCCAGTCGTCTCGTTAGAAACTCCTGTCGGTACAAATATTGAAAAGGCGTCTTGAAGTTGAGTACGGGACGTCGTCACGACCTCCGTGAACTTGGCCGGCACACTTTGACTTTTAGAACTGTTTCTTTTGCAGATCGTTCGTAGGTCGTTTCGATATTTGTGCCGGCAGGGAAGTGTGAACTGCGATCTAATCGAAATCGATATATCGAAGTGTCCAACGTGAAGTTCTCGTGTAGTCAACGCTGCGATCTCCGCGGCGTCGTTCGTTCGTTTGACAAGTGTCGCAAGCCACGAAGATACTTAATTCCCATAGGATTACACAGGTATTAAAAGTATTTTATTATCGTACCACGACACAACATGCAGCTCGTTCAGCTGGAACGTCCATTTATTTCGACGTCGTAGACGCCTACGTGACGATTAATACTCCACTGACGACAATTAATAAACAGACGCCTGTGCGCCTCGCGTCCCTCGCGAATACTCTGCTTCGAGACATAACCTGAAATAGGTGTTAGGGTGACGTATCGTCGGACGACTCGCGGCTATCAATTAATTGTCAATGCACATAATTAACACGTCTCGTTACATACTATAAATCATATTCATTTACACTGTCTTTAATCTGAACTACGAAGCTTTTCCACGTCTCTTAAAAATCAACGGAATAAGAAACTACAGTGACTCACCGAGTAGTTCCTTTCGTATAGCCTCTTACTTGAATCAAGCTTATATTAAAATTCTTAGCTCTTGCCAGTGCCAATTATTTTTATGAACAAATATGGTAATATTAATAAAAATTATTTACCAATGACTCTCGCCTGTTGGCGCAGAGTGTCAAACATTAACGATACGTTACCTCGAATTGTCAATTCGCCGAGTGGTCGTGGAAAAATTCAGATGTCTTTTTTTCTGTATGGTTTTTCTACTGACTTCATTTTTCTCCGTAATTCTCTTCCGTATCTGTCATTTCTCTGTATTCTAATTTTTGAAATAATATTTTTTTCCAAATCTTTATTACACGGAATATTCTATAATTTCACCGAATATCTCATTTTTGGGCTAGACGACTATTCGGTGAATTGACGATTCGGCGCAGTGACGTGGATACTAGCATAAACTATTATCACAGGCTGGCTCCGACTATCTACTGTATCTACTGGATCAATGAACCAGATACTCTTAAATACTGTCAAGGTTCTTAACATGCTAATCCAAACGTAAAATATCGCTGGAAATATTGTAAGGTTTTTTGTTTTAAATTCTAGACGCTAATTCAACGCGTAAGAAATTTATTTATTTTTTAATAACAAACGTCACGACGATTTTTACCGGGCCTAATTGTGGTCAATTAGTCAGCTGATATCGTGATAAAAAGCACTTATGAAACTTTGCAATAATACCTTGACTCGTATCTACTAATTCCCGATACACTAGTAGCTGAAAATACCGCAATTATAAATTTCCAAATGAATTTTGATGCTCTGCAGAAAAAATATTGTAAAGTACAGTGTTAAGAATCCCGTGGCACGACATATATGTTTGTAATGATTAAAACACGAGGTGTCTGATAACCTCAGTAAATTAATCAGCGGCAGTACACAGTGTCAGGATAAATTGTTGTTTGTTGCAACAATAAATTTTCCCCATGTTCAATGCATACAAGACTTACTTTTCAGTCAGGAACTATAGCAAAAATTTTTCCAAATTGCACATTACGCCAATAACCCAATCCTAATGAAAATGTTGCAATTAAAATGTACACTTAGCTCCTATCGACTATTACGCACGATACGCAAAGAATTTAAAAATCTGGTTTTCAAGTAGCGTAAACTCGAAAAATTATACATACAATATTTTTGGCTCTTTTTTAAATACTTTTTCAATGTAACGACCGATAACTTCTATGTTACGTATTGTGAGACAGGTAAAAATTTATTTTCTTGTGAATAGATACAATTTTTTCCAAAAATCCAACAAGGAAAAAAAAGAAGGTTAATGGTCATCATTAGGCATTTTTATTTCCATATTTAAAACCATCGTCAAATTCAATAGCTACCGTGGCATTATTTCCCGACTATTCTTAAAGGCGCCCAATTTGAACCAGACAAACGATAACGTTAAATCACCGAGAAAAACCTTCGTTACGTCAGTTCGGCTTTAACAGTTTTACAAGTAGACCCTTCCTCTGCATTATTCGTCCGAGACTAATAAGTGCACTCGACTCTGTCCACCCTTACGGTTACGTACAGTAACACCTTACCCCAATGAAACCCTCCATAAAGACAGCCAGCTACCCCTGGGTAAGCCTAAGTGCAGTCGCAAACAAGATCCGCTCTTTCCGAATGCATGAAACGCGATACGTTTCTAGTGGTAGCATACCACGTGTATACGTTTAATGTATATACATATATGCACACGCATAAAAAAGATCAATAACACTGGATTATTAAATACCGATGAGACATCAATATTTAAATAATTCTTCATGATCGATTCGCCCTTAAAAATACAATATATACATAGATACCCTTTGAACTCGATAGTCTTCCATAAGCACGTAAGACCGGTAAACAGGTTAAAAGTAACGCGAGAGCATTTAGCTACTTCTGGGATTCCATGCAAAAGTATTTTTAAGAAATTCCCTTAGGCCGAGTTCACGCAGAAACAGTCAAGAAAAGACGCTCGAACATTACAAAGCATTGGAAATCAAGGTACGAAGCTTAAGGCGTATAAATATATATATCTATAAGTATAATATAGAATATGAATAGCCAGGTGATACACTTCAGTATTGTCTGCCGTTTGTACAAGCGGTAGCAATATCTTCGGACAGATAAGATAAGCCAGGTACTTGTCATGTTATCCTTTAGTAGCGACCATTCGTCATCGATAGTTTTCAGACGACCGTCATGGGTTGAATTATCGAGATTTTGAATAAACAAAACAGCACAATGAACGAACAAATAGAAAAATGCATTTGAAAATGCCACACTCGATATCACGGAAAAAAGTCTGACGAGCTTTTCACTTTAATTTAATGTACCGCGTACGCTATAGATATAAAAACGATTGCCGTTGCGAACCGGCCTCAAGATCACCAAGCTACCATTATAGGCCGTAGTCTTCTGCTAGCATTTGAAAAACAGCGCGCCAAACGAAAACCCGTTGCGCATTTATTACTAAATCTAACGTATAAATGAATAAGAAATATATGTCGTCTTCACTCACCATTTGTTTCCTTCGATTTCTCGTAAATCTTAGCTGAAGCTTCTCCAACAGATCCGCCTCGTAGATCTGCTTTTTCCTTGGGTAAGAGCGCGAATGCCTCACGGTTGAACTCACCACAGCTGAGCCCATGCGGCCATCTTGCGCGATACCGTACGTGTAACATAAAATGCGCTATTGGCTCCGTGGTGGCGTCGTCGTCGTCGTCGCTGTCGGTAATTGCGTAACCTCACTTGCTTTCGGTGTCTCCTTCTCGCTCCTCTCCGAGTCTTCTCCTTTTCACTCTCGTGAAATTGTTTCCTAATCTCGCCGCAAAGATCGACGGGGCGCAGCACCTTCCGAGCTGCAGCTTTTCCCGTGCGAACTGACGTTACAAAAATCACAGCGTTGCCTGAAACATTTTGTTTACCGCATGATACACTTTCCGACAAGGTTATTAATGGTAAAGAGGTATAGACCTCTAGTATTCCGTGTCTGAAATAAAACTTATAGTGGGTTGTCACTACGTTTTTAACGTCTACGGTCGTTTCAGCGTCTTTCACGTGTCCAGTGGTGGCTGAGTAGCTCTCAGGCCGGAGTCCCGTAAGAAGCTTGTTTACTACGATAAATCCAGCAGTGAGTAGACTTTAAAAAAGACTGCAGCGAATCGATACCCGTGTTAAAATCACTGTATATGGACATAATTTACTCTTACTGACTTTTAATACTTCAATTGTTCTGCTAAGCAATCTTCTACTTATTGGTGTGGCATTAAAAGTCTAATTACCAGCTGCTACTTTAGATACAGCTGTCATTGCTCTTAAGATAGAACGACGACAAATACGTGTCACGTGGATAAGATACCGACGAGCAGTAAAAAAATAAGGTAAGTTTAAAAAATAGAAACCAACAAAGTGCAAGATTTTTAAAAATTTGTCTCTCGAAATTTCACATGGTCAATGACTGTATCCTGATTTCATTGACTTTAAAATGACTTTGTCAATTATCGGTTAAAAGGTTAACGACAAGACCGAACAAAAATGCAAACCCACGAAAGTATCTTTATATACAAAACTACATCCTAAATTGTCAGGCACATGAAAAATATGACAATACGGGTTAAAACTCGTGCGCAATTTCCGTAATAAAATATCCACGTGCGTCTCGTTAATTCACAAAAAAACCGCACTAAAATTACTTTCTAAACTCTTACCACGTTTTCCATCTTCTCCCGACTGTCTTCAGAGCGTATAGTTTATAACCCCGTAGCACAATCTCTATTCTCCTTTCGACTAGGCAGTCGTCGCTCCACTAACAAAATGGCCATGGACAATAGCGCGACTGTCTCGTGAGACGATTCTACGTCGTCCAAACTGGGGGCTATAAGAGAAAGCCAATTTCTTCGAAGTAGCTCGAATGAAATAACGTGGAATTCTTATCAGTCAGCCGTAGACAAAACGGCGCCTCTCCCTTCTGCCATGCCCTATTCCAGTACAAGGGGACAGATACATATGTATATCCTCGAGGAGTTTTTCTACTTCAGGAAAATGGACGCTCCCAGCAAGTACGTACAAGGATAACGGAAACGAATGGCCAAGGATTCACGGGTAGGATCAAAGCCAGTTGATAGTGTCTGAAAAAGGATGAACTGTCAATATTGTTGTTTACATTGTTTATTTAATTTTTTTGTCTTTATCTTTCTTTTCTCTACATCCCTCGTTACACACGTACTGAACAAGGATCAATTGATGACATTGCTTTACACACTTACGGACTAAGGCTCAGCAGGATGATCGGAACTCCACAGCAAAATGAAATATCCACTGGAGAATTTTCTTTTTTTTTTTACCTCAAGCGCACATTTATATCTGTAGGTATCAGGAAAATTTTCGATAGGTTTTTTTTAAGCGGTACGTACGGCTATAGCCTATAGCGTGTATTTAACATACGGTACAGTGTGTTATTGTAGGTTATGCGTATGCATAAAGTTTATCCTTACATACGCTTGGTGGAATAATTTTTTTTAATAACTCGGTGCAGAAAGCGGCACCGCGTAAAGTTAGTGGAAAATCACTTAAGCCATGTAGATTAATCGATATATGGATCGATCAAATTAATCGATACGACACGCCAGCGCATCGCGAATCGTACGAACAACTGTACGCGCGTCCCTCTGATCGCGGGAAAGTGAAGTAATAATTTTTTTTACAAATAAGAGAAAAAAGGATTGAGAAAAAATAAAAGCAAAATTGAAAACTATTATTGAACGATTTCCTTTGGCACTGACGGTATTCCTGCCCTTTACTCACAACCCACATCTACGTAGGCGTCTCCTTAGAATTCAATTTTTTTTTTGCAACTCCAATTAACCTCAAAATGATCTTCCAAGGAATTGCGTACGAAATTACGAAAATCTTGCAAACGTGCCTGACGTACGTGTGTCCAGCGTGCGTGACGTGATAGGATTTAAAAAAAAATTAAGTAGTGTGACCTTGCTGCGACATCTTTTTTCAATGGCATTTAAAAATCCTTACGTATAAGAAGCGCACGAAGCGCATACGACGTTTTTTTCCTTCCAAATTTCCTAAATGATAATACATTATACGATGTTCAGAGGTTTCGTGTCCGTGGGAAATGCAACTTTTCAAAATGCTCGTCGCCATCACTGGTACAGTCCACGTGCACTATTCTCCTTCAACATCGACATATTTACTATGACAATTACAGGAATACGATGAATAATTAAATCTTCCTGTTAACTAACCTAAGCATTAATCTACAAAAAAAAAATAAATCTATTATCGAACTACTCGACGATCTGTCTTTTTCCCAAGAACTTCTTCGTCACGTGTTAGCGACACGTGAGTAAAAAAAAATTCTTCAATTTTTGGTAAATAAGTGTGTATATATTTATATTTCATGTCTATCGACGTGTAAGTCCGTTACAATTCGACCGAAAGGCAAATCCTAAAGTTCTCGATGAAACATTCGTTTTCCACTATCGCATATAATTTTCAGCTGACTCGCGAATCATACGTATGTTAATTAAAAATATCAATGATAATAGCAAACAATGACTGCCAAAAAATTGCAGACATTGCACCTTGTTGTATATTATATACACATACATCCTGATACCAATCTAAGCACAAAACATATATAAGAATTGGCGTACAACCTCAAGAAGAATCCATTGGAAGAATATTACCAGCGCCGGAAAAGCATGGAGTTACGTAAAGAAGGTTACGTGCATTAAAGAAGGCGACAGTGGCGCCGCGTGACGTCAGCGTCGTTTAACTCAGTTTCCGGACAGAACAATATAAGTCGACGGAAAAACGGCGGAGAATTCGAGAGCAGCGAGAGAATCGACACTCCGTTACAGACGTAAGATACATTTATTCCCGCGATTAGAAAATTCCAGAAGTCGAGCTCGCGAGAAATCCACGTGGGAAATATTAAGGGAATGATTCGTCTGGACATAAAGAACGGATACGAAGAAGGAAATGTCAGTGGCGACCAAAAAAAAAAAAAAAAAGTCAACACTTGGTCTCCGTGCTAAATGGAAAAAAAGTAGAAGAGAAAGGAAAAATGAAATAAATAATAAAGGTGTCTCCGTCGCGCCTCTGCCGGTCGTATTTGTTACCTCTCTATCTCATTGTCATATTTCTCCCTCTCTATCTCTTTGTCTATCTCTTAGGCCTCAGCCTGCTCGTTCGTCACCGACGTTGATTGCTTCGGTTCCAGGGCACTAAACAGATTCTTTCTCAGGAGATGTTGGGACATGTGTTCATAGGTAACGAAGGTGATCACTGTCGCCGGTGTTACCCTGGTCAGGTTGACCCCCAAACCTTTGTAAAAGCCACGCCAACCTTCGCCCCTGTAACCAACCACCAGCAATACTCTATTTTTACTTTGTCACAAAACAATTTTACCACGTACTCTAATCAAGGTGGGAGATTCATTGAAAATACTTTCTTTTTCTTTCTTTTTGCAAATTCCTACGACTGGGACGCTCGGCGTGTGACGATTCTCATGTTTCATTTCAATATGTCAGCCGATGACAAGTAACGGCCCGAAAACAATGTGTACCCGCCGCGTACGATTCTTGATGGAAATCGAGTACGCGTTGCACTTACGTGCTACGTTAGACTCGCGTGGCTCTTTAAATGACTTTGCTCGACCAATCGCGTCCTCGGCGACTCCTGTCGCCGGCAATGAAAACACACCCGACGCTTTTCAATTCGTCGTTTACTCGCGAGGTAAACGAGGTTCGATCAAAAATCGTACTGCTGGTGGTTTTTCACGAGGAATTCACTTGCGTTTCACTCGTCGCGCGTTCGCACGCACGATCGCAAGAACAAAGTACATCTGCAGTCGTTGTAACAAAGAAATATATTTAAAAAAGAGGTAGTGGTCCAGCCACGAAAATACAATAGATGTGCGTCCGCACGAAAAGCGAATTTTACGCTTACAGTAGTCAAGGGGTGTGGTGCTTTGTTACAACGATAATACAACGTATCTGTAGTTTGGTAGGAAGGACGAAATATTCGTGAGAACGTCTACAATGTTATTGTATCGAAGAAATAAATTACGTCGACTCTGCTTAACGAGAACAACAAAGAGATGTCTCTTGTCAATGACAGAAAAATCTGCCAAAGTGTTATTACACCGTATGCTTATAGAAACTAAAATTAACTGTTTCGTTATCTCTCACGTACAATCAATCCTCGTTCCTTTCTTTCATTTTCATCCACGTTCACGTTTGCTCGCGCGATATACGATTCTTTTATTGTTTTTATTCTCGGGATTGCGTCATCGATCGACACGGTATATCGTGTTCGCGGTAACCTCCGTTCTCACGTGTCAATTCGTCTCTACTTTACCTACAGAAGGCATGGGGCTCTGCTATTTACAGCTAAGAAAAGTTACATAAATAAATTCTTCCTACTATTTACAAATTGCGAAGAGACTAAAAGTATATTGCTAATAAACGACCTGACTCGCTTGGAACACGTGTAAAGATTTTTAATTATTTTTTTTATGTTGCAAAATTTTGCCCTGTCGCGTAACGACATCCGCGTTACGAGACGGAGATAAATAGATGTAAATTCGAAAAGTGATATACGAAAAATAATTAACTAAAATAAATTAACTTCATACCCGTGATTCCACGTGCGACGCGCAGAGTCGGTCGAGCCTCTAATTATATATTATTGAATTTCTTCGTATTTATCATTCAGACTGATGCATGCGTCGCGTGCGACGTGACGTCAAAGAAAAATTTAAAGTGAAAACAGCCTATCGTTTTTCATTTTTTATCAATAACTTTGCATACCTAACATTTATAACTTAGCTTAATCGTGACTCTATGTATGCGCATCTATAATAAGCCATAATCTTGTATTCGTTTTATTCATTCATTCGCTTAATAGTCATTGATCTATTACGTATGCGCTATGGGTGCGCTTTTCCTTAATTTCATATTTCTAGCCACGTATTTTCTTCCTTTTTTTTTCTCATCTATTTCTCACCTCTCACGCTGTCCCCTTACACTCGGCATTGTTTCTCATCCTCAAGTTATATTGCTCTTGCGAGCAGATTACGCCTCAATTCAGCTAAAGCCAGTTTAGATGAATTAGTAGCTAAAGTGAAGTTTCATGAAAACTACACTGTCCTCCCTAACGCTCGACGCCATGGAAATCTCAAATTATCAACAAGTTCGCTTCAAAGTAAATCCAGGCACTGCCTTTACCATTTCTCGTTTTTTTTTCTTTTTTTTTTTTCTTATTTCTTTCTCTTCGTCGCCGAGTCTAAAAACGACATTGCTTTATTGACTCTACGAAATTATATCTAATTGGCAACGCATGTTCACACATCGGTTTTCTTGCTTTTGCTTTGATTAATGGCACCAGACTTGTTTATATAATGATCGGTCTTTTAAATACAAAGATCAAGTTTTACGAACAGCCCTGGGTGTTACTCGAGTGGGCCATGAAAATTGAAAACGTATCCCTCGCAGGATACGAATAAATGAAATGTAATAAACGTGCGTAAAGTTTTTCATTGGATGAATGAAGTTGTTAATTAACAATATTAAGTACATGTACGGCCTTTTCAAAAAGTCTTCGAATACAAAAGAGACACTGAACAGAATTATAAGACGTACGGGATACAGAAAAAATATTCATCATAATTCTAGTAACAATTGTAGACGCAAATCAAAAGGCCACTTTTACGCCTCGAAGTCTTGTCAAATGTTTTTTTTTTTTTTTTAATTATAAATGATACCAATGCGATCATTAAAGAAATAGAATATAACTGGCAACCAATAAGGATGTTTGTCTTACACTATTGAATGACACGCAATTAACAAAACGATGATTTCTTGAAGAAAAATAATATACGTGATTCTGTAGAAGGAACAGAAATGGCATTCGGTACGTACAATCTATTGAAGAGTAATACGGACTAACCATTAGACTGTAAACGTCGGATTAATTTTAGCGAACAGTGCGTACAGTCCCGATTAATATATTTTAGCCACTGGTAGCCTAGTTATTTGCCGTGGATGAAGCTGATGGCGAGAGGATCGTATAGTGCCGTTTTTTTTTTTTTTTTCAAATTAAATGTTAAATTAAACAAGTTGTACGTAACAAAAGAAAATCGATGTATCACGTGAAACACGCATCGCCAGGAATTGTTTGCTAAAATCACTCGAATCACTCAAGTCCTGCCCTCCACAGCCATTAAGTCTAAAGTACTCTAATAATATCGCCCCGATCGTCTTCCGAGAGACAATCGATCTGAGCTATACCTAAAGCCGACGGAGCCAGCCACCATCATCATCACGATCTTAGGATGAAAAAGTAAAAAGAATCGGGAGTATAATAGTGCAAGAAGCACAATAGCACAGCGGAAGCACCCATTAACGTTCAGGACGTGAGGGAGAGTTCTTGAAAGCTGTAACGTAAGGAAAAATGATATAAAAAGCAATAAAATTTTATTCCGTCTGTAATACTGAAGCGCGCGAGTTCCTTTCACTGATAAAGTATTGTAACTTACGGATGACACGTATAAATAAAATTTGTAAAAGCCTATCACATGATGTTAATGGGATGCTTCGGCTATGATACTTCTAAAATCCCAGAAAAATGATCGTTTACGATTACATCGAATTGGAGTAAACGCGTAAGTGTTCCTCCTAGAGGTAGGAGGAATCGACTGAAAAATATCCAAGTACGTGGAATCACGCTAAACTTAATTGTTATTGGTGAACTTTTCGTAGATGATGATGACCAGGCAAATGTTCGGCGTGACGTGCAGGAGATAGGGTGACAACCCTTTATAGAAACCCTTCAATCCCTCTAACCTCCATGTCAGTTGAATGCAGTGCCATGTTCCTCGATAATCGTGATGATGATCTTGCAGTCTGGCTCTGACCACTTGGTATGGATATGTTGAGGCAGCGGCTATCAATTTTGACAAGGCTGCGAAAACAATGTAGTCCATCGTGCCCTGGAAATGAGATAACAGAAAGCATAGTAGCATCAGTTATTTCAAAACAGAGGATATGCATTATATGTTGGATTGTTGCTCAAAGATATAGCAAGTGTCAATCTCCTGTTATCAGCAATGCACTCCTCATAAGGATACTGCGTAACACATTGTTATACGTATACTGAATTTTTATGGGAGAAATAAACTCATCTAGAGAACGAGGCATTACAAGCGATACGTTTATACAATTTATAGGATTTCTTAAGTCAAAATAAATCTTAATCGTGGTAAATCATTGCTGACACGAGTTACGTGCTATTTATTGCAGGAAACATTTCTTTGGCACGACACATAATTCCTACATCAAACACATATGCTGCAGTGCTAACCGTGTTGTAATATCAATGCTAATGTATGACACGAGTGAGGCATTAATATAATTTGTACTTAACTTTCTGTGCTCCGCTAATTCTTAGTGTTAACTCTGCGTCTTATTACTATTTCAGAAGGAAGGGAAACATCTGCGTATCCTCAAATTGGACATCACATGATGTCCTGTTTGACATCCTCAATATATAGAATCTAATGCAGTGCTCACCAATTTTGTATCGATGGGAAGATCTCTGTAGATATTATATTTATTCTTCATCTCTTCATACGCCATGAATTGAATGGCACCATGAGACACACCGAACATTCCAGGAACTAAACCCTGCACAGAAAAACATAAAGAAAAGCATAAAAACACATAATCGACACTTGACTGTAATAATAAATAACATTGCATAACAAGCTTACTCTGTACAGGCCTCTAATGCCTTCAGTTCTGTATATTTTGCTGAGAGCGTCAACCGTACCCGAGTATCTCTTTGATTCAGCCAGACTAACATCCCCAGCATATTGCAAACAAAGTCGTGTCTTTACTACCCAAATTGGATTAGTCATTAGTAGGGTTAGGATGCCAGCATCGGCAGCTGCAACCATATGTAGCGTAGGACCAAGTGGCTTCTTAGTGTTTCCACCCTGGATCCACGTTTTAATAGTGTTGTAACTGTGAACAAAAAATGACAATTTACATGCCAATAATATTATTTAACCTTATGCCTACCAGGCTCTATTACAGATATAGAGTACCACGATGTGACATTGACATTTTATATAATAAAAATCAAACCATTAGCACAAAAACCTGTAATTATATTTTTATACTAGAATTATTGAATAATAAAGTGCGAGAAGCGTCATTGCTAAATAAACATGATTACAGAAACGAACGTTACTTAAACTTCAGATGTGATCCAAAAAGTCACACCCTGGTAATAATTAGGTTTAAACGGATAAGAATGATAATGATATATAGGGTCATCTCAAGTTTGAATGCACAAAAAGCGACTTCTGGTTGTCAATAAACGTATAATTAATTTATATAATTGATTCGCGAGAGTACGAAAACAATAATGACGAAAGTCTTTATTTTTCCGACTAATCTGAAATGATACAAAAGGGGACACACCCCCATAGGATCTTGCAAAACGAAACAGTCAAGTGGAATGATACGAAGCTATAGATAAAACAAAAAAAGTTAATTTGATATGCCACTGTGATCTCACGTATTTCGTAAGATTTTCTAGATTTGCCGTAAATAATACTTTAATAGGCAACTGATATGGTCGCACTTACAAGAAAAAATAGAAGCCCCAGGAACTGCCAGATCCCAAAACATTCGGCATGACTCCCCTGTAGAGTCCACGAAGACCTTCCATCCTGACAATCTCCGAGATCGCATTTCTCAGTCCGTTGTATTGCGGCGTCGTTTTAGTGATACCGTCGTTCACTGAAACAACAAATTACGTCAAATACACCTGGAATTTATGGGCCATGAAACGTTATAGGTTTTTTCAACATCACGCAACCAAACACAACAATTTGAAATTCCGAGAGAGCTAACAAGTGATATATAATTGTTTACAGATGTTAATAGCATCTGTTTGTTATGTGTACGAATAATCGGTAAAGTATGGCTGGTCGACATCGCGTGATTGCTTCTTTCGTAAATTCCATAATTTTTTTCTTCCAAGAAAGGTTAACTAGTCACCGCGATAACTCCAATTGTCATCCAATTGATATCCGAGTGTCATAGTTTATCATACGGATGTTAATTCGTTGCTTTTCTGAGTCATACCTTATGCATAACAATTTTTTATTTATCCAGCTTCAATCTATTCTCCATAACTTTGCAAAAAGGATCGCTCGACTAACGCAGACGATTACAAATCCTCTTTTTCTACTATCTGTCAGCAGTTCATTTGAACCAGGATAACGGTCATCGAACGGTTAACAAAATACTTGTGATTCGTACTTGCTAGAACTTTCGTTTATTATATTCCATAGAGAGAAATATACGCTTGGCCCGACGCCACAGCGAATTCCCACGAAATTTGCGATCTCACGTGCTTCTGACGAAACCCAAAGAATTTATAAGATTTTGGTATAACGCCAGAAAATTTTACGACGAAAATACGCAACTGTGTCTACGTCCTGAGCGTATATGTAGTATTCATCTTACCAAAGAACTTAACACGTTGCCACGACAATGAATCAGAATCAATCAGAATACTCGAGGTACAACGAGATTGTAAATCAAATCCTTCGCAAAGTACAATAAATTACTATAGAAACTAGAGAAGAAAAAAGTGAATTTCTTCTGGCCACTACGCTAAGAAAATTACTGAGTTCAATTTATTCTTAGCAGAGTGTGCGAGCTCGTATCTCTGTTCCTTTAAAAAAACGCTAAGGATAACTGCGGATGACGTCCATTGACGAACACCGTGTGTTGTTAAGTGATTGTTGAGGTAACTTACGTGAAAAGAAATAAAGGTTGAATATGTAAGTCTTAATTGCGCCACTGCGTCTTTTGTTTTGTCTAGCATTCTATTTAGTGCTTGTCTGTTGTCTTTGTTGAAAACAATAGACTTATACAGTAACTTGACACGGGTTGTCGCTAACAATTAGTACTATTATATAGATTTATATTTCTCGAAGCTATATTCTTCCTTGGTGATATACAATATATTCACAAGAACAATGAACAAGTCTCTAACAGTCCCGGACTCAATGTGACTTTGGCTATTGATTAATTTTTAGAGACAAATTAGATAAAATACGCTGTGGTGTCATTATTCTTCAGTATCCCTTATTAGTACAGTGTAAAAGCTTCTATAATAAATCTCGTCCAGGTTTCTTATATAAGACCAGAAACCCAGACAGTATGAACCTAACCTATAGTATACTGTAAGACATTCCTTTAGGTCCAGATTAACCGTTAACTTGGATGAAATCCTTTCAACTGAAATCTTCAGCTTCGTTCACCTGACTTTGATTAACGACAAATCTCTCGAGGATAAAGTTCCGAGGAAAATTTCCCATTCTTTTTTATTGAATGCTTGAATGAACTTTTAGTTTTTCACAATTGGCAATTTAACAGACAACTCTGCTACAGATAAAATTTCTCAATATGGCGTAACAAAGTATGATGATTACTAATGCAAGAGTTGGAACGATTGGTTTCAGGAAATCGAAAGGTTAAGAAAGTTTATAGGGTCTTCGCGTTATTTTGAAGGAATCAGTCATTACAGTCAATGGACCGAGGTATGTTAGCTTTCTATATTCGTTTCACCTGAATATCCTCATTAATACGGATGGAAAGTAGCTCGTCGTTTTAAACGAATGAAAATCTTAGAAAAGGGCGTAATTAATCGCATTTTAAAGAAAACAAGAAAAAAGAAGGATTAGTAAAAATAAACGAAGAACTTCAAGCGTTGTGAAAAATCACTGCCTGTGTTTATAACAGCTGGCAAGTAACGATCTACTGCGAATAACGCGTTGAGGACATATATAATATATACATAAGCGTATGTACGTATATACATGGTTAAAACACGTGTATATTTGCTAAATCACGTGTTGGATAATACACATCATTCTGTCCAATGACGCAAATAATAGATAGTTAAACTTTTCCTAGGTTACTCTACACATTGTCCCTTATGGTAGTGTAAGACCGAACAGCCATTTTTCTATTACCAAAGATATTCTATATCCTGAGGAAACATTTTTATTTAAATCATTCACATTCACATTAATTCACATTCATCTGTATTTTAGCTTCCTTGCACTTGGCTCTCTAGAGCAAAAAGCCAATAAGGATCAAGAAAAAGTATCTTAGTTCCGTTGCTACTTGAGAGAAGGTGAAAGGTTAGCTAACATTTGGTGCTGTAATGTACTAGAGATTGCATAA